>CM076578.1:1661015463-1661492415 GCA_034641835.2 Pinus albicaulis | reverse complement strand
AATATTTTTTATATGCGCACTAATGTTTAATTATTAATGTTTGTAATTTTCATAAAGGCACAGTTGCCCCCCAACTTTTTGCAGATGATCAACCAGCTTCCACAGCTAAATAGTAGTATATTAGATGATGTTGCACCAGTACAAGAGAATATTGCAGCAAATATTAGTATTGGAAATGATGTTGTACAATGTGAAGAACATGAAGCGAATGATGAAGGTAATTTTAATGATCCCATGGAGGTAGATCATGATGACAGTAATGAGACAATTCACATTAATGATGGGACAAATCAAATGCTCCAAGACTTGTATGGTGAGTCAGATGATGATGGTGGAGATAGCAGTGACGGTATTTATGACGTACCTCTGATTGAAAGGTCAAATGAACGACTTTTTGAACACTCAAATGCAACTCTTCTCTCTGCTACATTGTTGCTGGTGAACTTAAAGGTTATGAATAATTTGTCGAAAAGATGTATGACACAACTCCTAAGGTATGCAATATGTATATATGATCACATATATGTAAATGTTGATTATTTTCCCTTTTTTTAGTTGTAATAAATGTGTAAAATAATAACTTATATATATATATATATATATCATAGTTATCAAAACCGGCCGGTCAGGACGGCTGCCGGTTGGAACCGGCCTTGCAACCCGGTCAATAGCCTATTCTCACCTGTTTTGGCCGGTTAACCGGACCTAACCGGCCAGTTAAGTAAGGAACCGGCCAGTTTATGCATAAACCGGTCAGTTCCGTACTTAACCAGCCGGTTAGGTGCTCCTCCATGAGTTGCAAATTCCTCAGTGTCTCCTCCATGAGCTGCAAATTCCTCTATTATACTAGCAACAAAATTGTCTAATAACTCATACTCAACACTTTATAGCAGCAAAAATACACATGATGACTGATAAATACAAGGCTGGCTAGCATAAAATCCCTGGCAGCATGCAACTCATCAAGTGTACTTGATGACAATTTTTGTTCTCAAAACAATCAGCAGCAACCTTATTTCACACTTAGCTAGGAACTGTTAGACCCTCTCTCTCTGCTCACACATAGAAGCAACATAAATACAAAACCTTTCACACAGAATACAAGCAATTTGATCATGGCATCAAGACTGATGCAAATGGTCTGACGCCACTCAAGGGACAAAAACATACAACCTAATGAAAATGTGACTGGCAATAATAAATTGACCACTAGAAAATTCCCGCTTGGAAATGCACTAAATTGGCCACTGAGTTTTCTGGGTTTTAATGAATCTTTTTAGTGATAAATTTCGTCAAACACATTATGAGCAGCCTGCTGAAGTTGTAATTCTCTCTCAACTTGTTACAAATAGCACTAATAGTGGGTTTCATAAACCAATTCAATACCTCTAAGTGTTGTAGATGTTTTTCTAGAAATTTATTGCCAAGCAAACATAGATAATGAAGAATACAAGATCTTCAAAATGTTGGTCTGATATATATATATACTGAACCCAGAATTGTCTTTAAGGCTGATACAATGAATTGACAATAGATTTGAGCAGGGACAGATTGTATATTATAATATTAACTCAGCAATAAAACACAGTGAATAATATAAGAGAAACTTGATACATTACTTCAACAAGTTTGCTTATGTATTTTTCGATGATATGTATTGCATTTGGTGCCATTTTGATATATTCACCTTTGCATGGTATATAAATGAGCAAAATTTTCATATTTTGTCTCTATTGGCTTGGAATCACGGTTGCAAATCTTAAAAATGGTTTTTTTTTTAATTAAAAAATAATTATTTAATGTATGTTTTTTAAAAACCGGTTCATTGAGATATGACCACTACCGGTTAGACCGGTTTTGGTTCAAAACCCGGTTCATTAGCTCCACTGGTCCAGTCACCGGTTCCGGTTTTAATAACTATGATATATATATATATGATTAATAATCTTTACAAGACACTAGTTTTTGTTTATGTTGTAGATTGTTGGGTGAATATTTGTTACCATTGCCAAATACTTTACCTCGAACATATCGAGATCTACGTGCTATTATGAAACACTTTGGAATGGAATATAACACTATAGATGCATGTCCTAAAGATCATATTATATATTACAGAGAACATGCGTTGAAAACAGAATGTCTGAAATGTGGTACCATTAGATATCGAACATATCAACTAACCAAAAATGTGCCTCAAAAGGTTCTTCTTCATATTCCCATAATTCCACGTTTTTGGCGAATGTTCAGGTGTAATAGCATAGCACAGTTTATGGATTACCATTCAAATAATAGAAGTGGAAATGGTGTTCTTCGAATGCCTGCAGATGGTTCTGCATTTAGAGAAATCGAGGAAAAATATGTAGATTTTAAAAATGAACCTCGTAATGTCAGGCTTTCATTGGCAGCTGATGGTGTTAATCCATTCGGAGAGCTTAGATCTACTTACTCAGTGTGGCCTATTTTTTTAATCAAAAATAACATTCCTCCTTGGATGTCAATAAAGAGGGAGTGCATAATGTTGACTATGATTATTCTAGGTATTTGATACATTATTTTTTTGAATGTAACATTTTCATTTCTCTTGTTGTTTGCATAAATATATATTTTATTTATTTACTTACTTATATATACATATATCATGGTAGTAATTATTATGTACCGTAATTTTGAACAATTAGGTAAGTGCCAGGTCAAAGATATGAATGTATATATTGAGCCTCTTATCGATGAGCTAATATAGTTATGGCATGGCATCACTATGTATGACATCACTAAACCAATCAAGCAGAAGAGATTTCAATGTCGTGGAATGCTTGTATGGACAATTCATGATGCCCCAGGACTAACAAATGTTTGTGGTATGTAATATTTCGTTGCACTTTAATATAATACATAATTATATAAATTAGATATACCATATTGCATGTTTTAAAAATGATCTCATAGTATATTAGTTGTTATTGATCCATCTATTGCATGTCTTCAAACAAAGGGTAGATTTGCATGTCCATTTTGTGGCCCTAAGATGAAGTATCGTCATTCGCCAGACTTAAGAAAGATCGTGTTTGATGAGTTTAGGCACTTCCTCTTTAGGAACCATAAGTATCGTACTACTGAAAAACATCTTTTCAATGATAAAGAGGAAACTGGATTAAAACCACGGAGAATGACAACTCATTTGTGGATGTTGGAATATAACAGAATTAATAATCATCAAGAAGCTGGTACATAATTTGTGTATATATATAAATTATTTATTTATGTAATGTTTGGAATTTTTGTTTTAACTAATGAATTTATTTTATTGTATTTTATAATTAATATTGTTCTGATTTATTTTATTCTTTAATACCAAGGTCATCGTCGCGGTGAAGGTACTAATATTGTACTTCCACCTGGAATGAAATGTTATCCTTCTCAATTCGTGAGGTTTCCCTACTATGAGGACCTAAAAATAGCTCATTTGTTTGATACAATGCATGTCGGGAAGAATGTGACAGAAACGTTATGGCGAACCATAGATGGTGCACATGATAGAGATAAAATTGACAAAATTTGTGCTGACATTGAGAAATCGAATCATGCAATGAAAAGTGTGATCGACGGATCAAATAACAATGGAGGTCGAAATTATAATAATATTCCATGGTTATTAACAGAACAACAAAGAAATGATGTAAAAGAGGTCGTTAGAAGAATTAAATTTCCAACGGGTTTTGCTTCAAACATAAATAATATCTTAACGAAGAAAGGTGACTTTAGTGGGGTGAAAACACATGATTGGCATACCTTTATTAAGGTAATTTTTTTGGTATACGTTTTTGTATGTTATTGCTTGAATACATATTTTAAATTTTCCTTTTTTCTGTTTAATTTGGAAACCAATAACGATTCATTTTTTATTGTTATAGTATGTTCTACCTGTATCTCTCCCAAACGACTTCGACAACAATGTCAAACAAGTTATATATGGTATTATTAAATACATGAGGTAAGTAGTTTTGATTTATACGCAAAATATAATTGCTACAATTTATTTTCGTACTTGATGAAATGATGTATTAATTTACTTGTAATGAAATATATATTATGTTTCATTGAAATAACCTTGTGTAATTATTTGCAGATGGTTTTCATTGAAAGAAATCCATCAAGATGAAATAAAGTATTGGAAGAGAGAAATTCCTTGGCTAATGTGTGAAATGCAAAAGCATCTACCTCCAAATCCTTGAAGGCTTTGGTTAGACAAAGAGCACGACCTGAGGGTTCTATGGTGGAGGGATATGTGGTATATCAATCCATGGTGTATATTAGTCATTATCTTCCTATATTAGCTGCGCCAGCCATGAAGGCGGTGGATTGAATTTGGGATGTGAATTCCATCAAAAAATTTGAAGTGGAGCACCTGTTGGGAAAAGGTAGAATGAAGAAAGTGAGAGGTAAAAGATTTATTATGTATAATACATATAATTTTTCATTTTTTTACATAATGTATATGATCATTATATTCATTTAGGTCTTATTCTTTCATAGTTTATTAATTAATATAATTTACCATGGTTATAAGTAATATTTATTAATATTGGTGAATTTTTGTTTTTTTATTCAGGTGCTCAAGATTATGAGGCACTACTTTTATACATTGAAAACAATCTTGAGTGGATGAGTGAATGGATTGAAACATGTAAAGCACGTAACGACAGTAGGTTATCATGGAAACTACTATCTGAATTGATTAGAGAAGCGTATCGTAGTGGAGATGGAAACGTTACGGACAGGGAAATCGATTTAGCATATGGTTTGAAAGATAGAAAGGTAAGCAATTAATTCACCTATTTTATTCATTACTTATTTTATACTATATTTATAATTGGACAACAAGTTTGATTTTTCAGTTAATTTTCATGCTGTGTAAATTATATGATTAATTATTAATTGAGAATGCATCTTTTTCATGTTTGGCATATTGCAGTTGAAACACCACAAGGCTATGTGGTGCAATGGTCGTAAATTTAGCGTTAAACAGTTGGATGATAATAGGAAAACTTCTGATAGTGGGATAGCTGCAGTATTCCAGGTCACTAATGTTTCCTCCAGGAGTGACAGACATCCTCGAGAATCTGAAAATAGATATTATGGGTTCTTAGATGATATAGTTGAGTGTGACTTTAATTCCTTCAAAATATTTTTGTTCGGCGTCAAATGGTATAGGCTACGAATGAATGTATGTGATGATGATAGAACACTTATTCAACATGACAATGGATTTCCAATGGTTAAAACATCGCAGTTTGAAGCAGGAAAAGATCGTTATGTTTTTCCAAGCCAATGCGAACAACTCTTTTACTCAGAGGTTCCAGGTGAGAACGAATGGTCATTTTCTATTAGATATGATCCAAGAGGAAGGCCAGTAGAGTATACTGTAGAGGAAGAAGATGATGCAGTGGCAGATGAGCAGAAATATGCATTGACAGAAGAAGAAGATATCTTAGAAGATGAACCAGGCATAGGAGATGAGGCAACAATTATTGATGATGATGTCGATGAGGATATTATTGAAAATGACATAATTGATGATGATGATGACATGGTCGATCATTTCAACATCGTTTCTGAATCAGATGTTGATATATATGTCGATCAGTTGGATGAAGATCAAGAAGATACAGAAGAAGAATATTGATACAGATGTTATGTTCGAGTATGAGCTAGTATGTTATAAATTTATATTTTAATATGTAGAAATTATTGTCTTTAAATAATTTACTAATTATGTGGGTTTGTTGCATGTTGTTTATTATTTCAAACCAATAAATAATGGCCTTACTATTGTTTATTATTTTTCAGGATTTGCAGGATTCATTTGATTCTATGGTCAGGTCTCTGAAAAAACCAATTAAAAAAACCAATTAAACGGTTAAATAGTCAAGATTTGGAAGATAGGTTTTACCCCCACCATAAATTGTTGAAAAACCGGCCTTCAGTTCAGCTTGCTGTGCTCAAGATGAGGGTGGATTTGCATGATCAGTTGAATGAAAATGAATAAGATATTCGAGATGTTTTTGAGGGCAGATCCATAAGCCCCATAGATGAAGATCCCATTGTTGCAGAATTTCTGTCTGTGTTGAAGCACAAGTATAGTGTTGTATCGGAATAAAAATCAGAGGACAACTATACCAAGTCTAAATCAACGGAATCCAGTTCTACTGCTTTTGAACTTACCGAATTAAAGCCAGAAGCAGGATTTACAATCTCTAATGGGAACGGGTATGGCAGTTCCAATATTGGATTGGATGTCCGGAGCTCTGCAATAGGCACTGGACCTAATCATAATGAACCCCAACTTCAATGTGATGAAAATATGGACTTTGATGATCAAGAAAACAAGCCAGAGCATTTTGGCAATATTGAAGAAACTGAAGAGGTTTCCTGTGATCGATTGAATCAACTCAGCCATAAGACATCTACTGTAGGCTGGTTTGTATCAGAAGGAGAATCGATTTTGCTTTCCCATGATGATGGATGTTGCTCTTTTCATGATATAGTAAATTCAGAGGTGTGGAGGTTTTAATTATTGTACTTAATTTTGGGGTTTATGGGTGTTATAATTTATACATTTTGGGATTTTCTATTAGAAATAGGGAAAATCCTAGGGGTTAGATTATTCTCATGGTTTAAATTTCTATATTTGAAATAAAATTCACCAATTTCTATTTAAAAAATTATTTTCCTAAATATTTGATGTAGTTTAAATAGGATGTAGTTCATTTCAAAAACTATTGAAATTTTCTAGAAACTATGATTGGGATTTCAAGAATATTTATGCACTCTTTAAATTTTCCCTTAACATAAAGGGCAGTTGATGTATGAGTAATACTCAGTATTGTTATTTTCCAATATCCAGGAGAAGGCTGAATATAAAGCTCCATATGGGCTTACCCCAAACATGTGGGGTGATTGCTGGTTGATCAGAGCAGCTGGTTCAGATGGTCGCTTTGGTAAATATGTTGTGGCAGCATCTGCAGGTTGTACATTAGACTTAGGTTTCTGTTCATGGGACTTTTATAATAAGGAAATTATGGCATTTCATACTAAATCAGAGGCCTTCAATTCAACGTCGAGTACCATCTTTCCAGTTTTGGCAGAGAGGGATGTCTCGGGGAGAAATTTTGGCTTTGCAAATGTTGTGCCAGAGAATCAACATTGGTGGTACAGGCCATGTGGGCCTCTTATGGTATCTACTGCCAGTGCCCAAAAGACAGTTAATATTTATGATATTCGTGATGGAGATCCTGTGATTTCAATGTTTTTGTTTTGAAAGTTTAGGTTTCATAGTAAATCATCAATGGGCTCTGAAATAAGGCACATTGAAATCTTGGATACATGTTTCATGCCAAAATCAGTTGTATCTTCCATAAATACACAATCTTGGACCACTCTGTATAAATCTGCTTCTCAGACAATATTACATCTCCTTCATTATACAGGTGGTGTTCTTACATGCATAGCAAAGGCATTGTTTTGGCAATCATTTTATAAGTCACTAGATATTGTGGGTACAAGGATCTAGGGTCTCCACATGAAACTGTGTTGCCCAGAGACTCACTCTGCCTGTCCTTAAATTTGTAAACATAGTAGTATGCCAATGCTCCTTTCATTTTGTATGCATAAGATGATTTTTTGTCAAAGTCCATAATTGTTTTTAAGTTTTATCCATCCCAGTTTTGTTGTGAATGCACAGGTTTTTGGCTCAACACAGATCTGTTATATCTTTGTAATTTTCCTTTACTAACTATTTGAAATTTCTAGTTATATTTAGAGGTGTCTTTTAAGGGATGAGGGGAATTACTTGGATTTAGTGCTGCCCACTCTCAATAGAGGCTTACAGTAAACTATGACACATTGTGATGTATATCAGTGGTAGTTGGGGCAGCAAAAAAATCAGTTTCATGCTTCAGTAGATTTATTCTTCTTGGAAAGCTTTCAGCTGACAAAAAAAGGGAATGAAACACGCAATCAGTCCCTTTCCTTTTATTGGACCACCTGCTTTCTTTTTATGAGAGCATCTACAGACTAAAGTTACTAGAAGTGATCAAAAGTGAGTTTGGTTAGTTGGCAAAGTCCAACTATTCTTAGCCCTCAATAATGTTTAAATACTTCATAGGCATGTTAACCCCTCCTAGACTGTGTTGCGTAAGTGGGTTTTGCAGAATTTTATGCACTTAGGGTTAGACTCAAATTTTGAAATTTGATGTAATTAGGATTATATTCAAGTGCTGGCCAAATTGGTAAAATTGATACTCAACCATAGCTGAAAGGCAGTAATATGCAGTGGAGTCATTCTATGAAATGATTCAATTTGGCATGTGAATCTCACATCTAAGGGCCATTAAAATCCCATGGATGGAGACTGATCAAGATTCAACATTGCTGTTACTATTAGTGGAGTTGGGTATGGCAAAAGTACAATAAAAATACTGGCAACAATAGTAACATCATAGATTCAGAATCTTAATCTCTATATTAAATGAGCATTAGAATGTAACTTGATTTCAGTAAAATCTCTAACAAGTTTGTTCTAAATCGGACTTGAAATGCTCACTTGTAAAGATGTTTGAGGCTTGAGGTTGTATGACACTGCAACAATTGACTTGTTGAGTACATGATGACATTAGGTCATTGTGAAACTGAATATATGCTACTTCGGTATGAAGATTGATTGCACAAACTGTGTTTTCTAAATAATGTTTCCAATGAAACCTGAAATGGCTCTTGTTACGCTGAAAACATCTGTCATCTTTAATCTACTATCAATTTGAGTGACAAGGGTAGCTAAACCACATGAATATGCTCCGAAGATGTTACAGATGCATGGAAGCTCTGGAAATTTAGCCCCTCACTATGTTATCTGATGTAGGGGCATTAGGCCCAAGACAAATTTTGTACATAAATAAATGTAAAGGGGGGTCTCAAGTTTTATTTCCCTATGAAATTATCCATAGTTGAGCTAATTTAGTTAATTTGTAGAGAAAATGTAACTGCCCGAATGATTAATGGGCACCTGAAGAGATAGCCAGTTTCAGAAGTTAAGCTAATTCTAGGAGTCCGTCTCTGTCTGTTAGAGCGTTAGTCTCAGAGTTAGGAATTTGAAGAGTTTGTAAGTCATCGAGAAATTCAAATCGATTCATTGTAATTGATATAAAAATAAACCTCCGTGACAGAGTCGATAGACCTGCACAGAAGACCTGCAAAGATAACTACATAGAGCTGCATAGGTAAGAGGAGGCCATTGTATCGAAGATCTGGCCGAGGACCAGGAGACTGTAAGAAATTTCATTTATATAAGGAATATGTTAGTATTATATCTGCATTGATTGAGTAAGTTTTTTGTGTGTGAATATATGTATGCATCCTGGTGAAAGATAATTGAAATCCCGTGGTAATTAAGAAACCCTGTGATGAGGTTATGTGCATATAGACTGGTTGAGTTCTCGATGGAACACGAGCTAATGACTCAGGACTTATGAGCATTGGTGAATTCCACAGATAACTGTGTCAAACAGTTGGGGAATTTCTCTATAATCAGTTGTGTGAACAGAGGGTGAATTAGGTTAATGACATTCCCGTGCGCCTGTGGTAGAGCAAGGAGATGTTGTGCTTGAACCTCCGTGAGCTAGGTAAAACCTCGTAATGAGTGTTGTGAATGTGTAGGTGATTGAATGAACCAAGGACTGGTGTATCGATTTGCAGAGTCGATACTAACCTTGTCGGAACCATAAGACATAAACCGTGGAATATGTAATGCGTCGTGTCTCCTCGAAATGGTCGTGCCCGAGTTCGTTTGGTATGGCCGCGCGAAGGATGAACAACGAGGTAGAGTTCAATGGCAGTAAGGCGTTGGTAAGCGGATGGAACCTAGAGTAAGAATATTCGGAACCTTGAGGACTGCACAGTAAAGACAGGTTTCCGGCATATCGCACCGCCTTTGTACGGTAAGCAGTATTCCCCATTTGGAAGCGATCAATGTCATAGGCCGACACATGGCCTTGAGCGGTTTTGAAAACCCACTCTCATTGCGAGTTAACGATCGTGCAACTAACTCACGTGATATCCAGTTGGATCGTTGGATCGTCAAGGCCAGAGCGACGTATTGTCCATCGTTGGATGTGGAAAGGTCGCTAGAGCTGGGCCTCATGCATATATACGTCGACTATTGTTGTTCTAACTAAGGTCCAACGGAGGTATGTGTGGTTTTTTGCATTGACAAAATTTTATTCATATTTATGTGTCCAAGCCTCATATGAAGTCTCAGTTATAAAGTGAATGCCATCACTAAAGGTTAGCGGGGTTTGATCTTATCATATGATTGTTTATAGTCGAAGCACTGCGGGGTGTTTTATTATATTAATATTTCACGGTCGAATTATGTTCATAACAATTGGAACGCCCATAATTCATTAAAAATATTGGAGATTTACTGTCTTGTTTTAAAGTTTCATTTTTTTTTTTAAAATTGAACCCGTCATCGGTATACCGACGCTTTTTAAGCATCGCTCTTCCGACACCTTATAAGCGTCGGTCTTCCAAAGTTTTGAACGATTTCCATTTTCGTCGGTCTTGTGACGTCCATCGATATTGCGACAGTTCTTCCTAGCGTCGGTATTGCAATGCTTTTGGAAAGCGTTGGTATTGCGACACTTCTGGAAAGCATCGGTCTTGCGACACTTTTGCAATGTGTCAATCTTGCGACACTGTTGTACGTCGTCGGAATTGCAACAGTTTAGAAACGTCGGAAGAGCGACAGTATAAAAGCGTCGGAAGAGCGACATTCAAAACGGCAGACCACATTTCATCGGAATTGCGACAGTTTACAAACGTCGGAAGAGCGACGGTTTGGGAAACGTCGGAAGAGCAACGCTTGTTTGGAAGTGACAGAAAAAGTGTCGGTATTGCGACACTTTGTCAAGGCATCGGAATTGCGACATAATGGCGAACCACGTTTTGTCCGTCCTCGAACTGTCGCTCTTGCGACGACTATGTGTCGGAATAGCGACGAAGTGGCCATCGGAAATTGGGCCAAATTTTCTAGTGTCATGAACTTCCAATGCCATTTTGTTCACCAAATCTATTACAGTGAGATTTTCCTATGATCCTGAGTCAAAAAGAGAATCAATATTATTATTCTTGACCTGTACCTTTATATGCACGATTTTGGTATTTTCATTCTCTTCCAATTGTTGAAGGCTACTCAGATTCACTTCCTTTTGTATTGTTGTAAATATGCTCTTCTCATCCATGTCCAAGATGCTTTTAACTTGGTTTCTTGAATCAATTTCCATGAGGTTCTTCTTCTTGCATATTTCTTTTTGTTTTTTGGGTTAAGCACTATTGAAGATTGTAACTAGGTTCGGTCTTCATAATTTATATTATTGTACCTATCAAAATAATTAAATAAAAAATAATATATATTATCATTTGACATTTATTTTATTATTAAATGGCTTATTAAATCGTGAGTTTCATGTTTGGGTCATATTTAGTATAAGGTACCAATTGTGGACTTCTAGGTTAGTCATTACAGATTTATATTGACCCTTCTTGGGCTTTTGAATCACGTAATTAGGTTTTTTTTCGATTTAAAAGTTGTTTAGTAGACCTCCACATCAAGTAGGCCTTAAGGATATCAAGTCATCCTCAAAGGGAGGAATTCAAACCCATCCGAAGGCTATAAAAGTAAGGATATCAAATTCATTTTATCACTCACTTTGGCAAGAAAGTTCGATGTTCACTGCATCAAGGAAAAACATTCAAAGTTGAAGGAAGAGGAGGAAATAAGTGCAAGTTGGTTCTAGAAGCAAGAGGAAGAGAAAATCAAAGTTTTGGTGAAGGAATACCTCTGTTTCGTGCTCTCTCTTGGGATATCAAAGTCTCCAAATTTTTTTATGTTGCTGCTACTACAAATCTGAGAAGCTACTAGAGCACTAGATGCTACTGCTGTTAGGTTGAATATCTAGAAGGATGACTTGGTGTGGAGGGAAAGTTTGGCTCGTGTCTAGGGTGAAGATTCTCAAAGAATACTATTGAAATGAATAATTATCTTCATTGGGCTTTCCCCTCGAGGGGGTTTTTCCTTGGAATAGTGCCTATATCTTGTATCTCCTGTTTTTTATCTTCAAACACACATAATATGGTAATTTCTTGATGAAATATAACATAATAAATAAGTAAAATAAGCCAACACCTTCACAAGAAATTATCTAGATCGAAGAATCAAACCCTAATAAGATTGAATAGATTCTTCAACATGGTATCAGAGCTAAGGCCATGAAGGATTGAATATCACTTTGTTGTCATGGATTATTCCTTATTGATGGAATACATAAGGATGGGTATAAACTCTAATAGGAGATGGATCAAGAACATATTTCACTACCTAGTCACAAAATTCAAAGCTCAATGAATTTTGGCTGGCCTTACAGGATCTCTCCATGATGATAATGCATGGATAATTGATAGTGGAGCATCAAGGCATATGACTGGAGAAATTAAACAACTACATACACTATCAAGAGAACCATCCTCTCATGCAATGGAATTGGGTGACAACAAAAGACATGTTGTTAAAGGCCCAGGATCAACCTTGTTGGAATTATAAAGTGGATTGAAGATGCACCTCAACAACATACTATATGTTCTAGGTTTGAAAGAGAATTTACTTTCTATTTCTTGTTTAGAAGATAAAGGTGAAATAATTTCTTTTGTTGATGGAAAATTATTGGTTTGGGCAAAGACTCTATCATTGAAAAATCTAGAGTCATTGGATTTTGTGAAGGAAGTTCGTATAGTGTTACTACACCATATCCTCAAGCCTTGGTTCATATGGAAATTAGTCCTATTGAACTATGGAATAGAATATATGGTCATATACACTACAAGTTCATTCCCTCTCCTATCCAATTGGTTAATTTAATCCCAAATATAAATGAAGATCATGAAGGTGTGTGCAAGGGATGCTGTTTGGGAAAGCATACAAGAAAACCATTTCCAAATAGTTAATATAGAGCCAAAGAAATTTTGGATCTTACTCAATCTGATGTATGTGGGCCCATGTTTGATAAATATCTTGGAGGTCATCTCTATTATATGACTTTCATATATGATCATTATATAAAGACATGTATCTATCTTCTCAAGAAGAAGGATGAAGTATTTGATAAATTCAAGGAATTTCAAGCTGAAGTGGAAAACCTCACCAAAAAGAAGGATAAAGATTCTAAGATTTGAAAATGGTGGGGAATACACTTCCAAGGAAATGATTGAATATTGCAATGAAGCAAGAATTAACAGGGAGCTCATTGGTCCCTATTATCCTGAACAAAATGGAGTTGCTGAAAGAAATAATAGGTCTATTGAAGAAGACATTAAGACAATGTTGCTTGATCAAGACCTACCAAAATTCTTAGCGAATTAGCCATGACAGTCGTATACATACAAAATAGAATTCCTCATAGAAGTCTCAAGAACATAACTCCCGAAGAAGTGTTTATAGGAAAGAAGCTGAGTGTGGATCACCTCCGAATCTTTGGAAGCCCTGCATACATCCATGTTTCAAAGGACAAGCGAAAGAAGTTTGATTCTACAAGTATCAAAGGAATATTAGTTGTATATAGTCTCTTCTCAAAGGCATACATAATATACATCAAAGAAATAAGGCAAATAGAAGTAAGAAGAGATGTCATATTTGATGAGAGCAAAGCCTACAAGAATTCCAAAGATATTCCCATATATTTTGATGATGAAGAATATCCCATATTCGAAGAAGAAGAACTACATCATGTAGATGCTACTAAAAATGAAGAAGAAGAAGGACTAAGTGAGACTATTCAACATGTGGTCATCCCGACCAAAAGGAAAAGGTAAAATTGGTTAAAATATACTCTATAAGATGTTGAAGGACATGACACTCCTGCAGGAACCTTCAGGGAAAGCAAAAGACCAAAGAGATACTTTGGTTATGTTGCATACATGAAAAATCTCATTCAAGATGAACTATCTACATTTGTAGAAGTTATTCAACAAGATGTTTGGAAGAAGGTGATGCAAGAAGAATACCAATCCATTATGAAGAATGGGGTTTGGGAAATCGTTCCTCGACCTAGCGACAAATGAGTTGTCACATCCAAATGGATTTACAAAATCAAGCATGTTGTTACTGGAAGCATGGACAAGTGCAAAGCTAGGTTCATTGCAAGGGGATTCTCTCAAAAGGAAAGAATATATTATGAAGAAACATTTTCACCTACAACAAGACATACTACCATTAGATATTTGGTTTCACTAGCTTCTACAATGGGTTGGAATATCCATCAAATGGATGTGAATACCACATTTATAAATAGAACCATTGATGAGGAAGTATACATCAAAAAACCTAAACGTTTCGAAATGAATATTGGGAATCTCACGTCTGCAAACTAAATAAAGTCCTATATGGTTTGAAGTAAGCTCCTAGGGTATGGTGCACAAGAATGGATGCATATCTCTTAATAAATGGGTTTGTGAATGGTACTGCTTATCCAAATCTCTATATCAAGGTCGCGAATAATGAACCTATCATTATTCTACTATATGTGGAGGATCTATTCATCAATGGTGTGGAGCATAGAATTGAAGAATGCAAGAAGATGTTGGTAGCATAATTTGGAATGAAGGATATAGGACTTATGCATTACTACCTGGGTCTTGAAGTATGGCAAAACTTGGGGATATATACTTGGGGCAAGGAAAATACATCATCAAGATATTGTAGAAATTTTAGATGATGGACTCCAAGCCCATGAATACTCCTATTATCACAAATTTCAGGAAGTTACAAGGTTCTAACTCAAGTCTCATGGATTCTACCTCCTATCAAAAGTTGGTGGGATCCCTAATGTATTTGGTAAACACTATGCCAGATATATGATTTGCAGTGAACATCCTTAGCCAATTTCAGTTGGAACCACGTCATGAACATTGGGTAGCTTCCAAACACATATTAAGATATCTCAGTGGTACTATACATCACTAGCTAAAATACAAGAGTGAGGAAGTCAATCTAATTAGCTTCTTAGATTCTGATTGGGGTGGCAGTGAGTCTGATGGAAGAAGTACTATTGGTGGATGATTCATCATGGGGTCTGCTATGGTATCATGGATTATTAGAAAGTAAGGGCCCATTGTTGTAAGTAGTGTTGAATTTGAATATGTAGTTGCATGTGAAGTCAGAAAGGGGGTTGTATGGTTAAGGAAGCTTCTGACATATTTGTTTGAAAGTACTCTAAGTCCTACTATAATCAATTGTGATAATCAAAGTTGCATAAAAATGTCTCAAGACCCCATGTTTCATTCTAGGATGAAGCACACCAATAACAGGTTCCACTTCATTTGGAACTTGGTACAGGATGGGGTTGTAAATTTGAAGTATGTCCTGACAAATGAATAGGTAGCTGAAATATTGACAAAGGCTTTTCCTAACAAGAAGTTTGAATATTTAAGAGACACGATTGGTCTTTTAAATATTTCTACTTGTATTAATATTAATGATTTGGAAGAGATATGTTGAGGCTTTATGAGTGAAGCATTGCCTCAAAAGACATCAGGCTGACATTTTATGATGATGTCTGGTAGGGAAGGTGACATCGGGTGGATGTGCACCTAGCTCCCTAGGTTGGTGGTTAGTAAGTAAGCCTGATGGTACCTATAGAGGCTGAAAGATTTAGTCCACCTTAGTCCCAAAAGGATAAATTACCTTGGTTAGGAATCTAGTCCATGGCATTGCAGTGCCTAAAATGATGAGTGACCAAATGGATAGATTGACCTGGTCAGGAATCTAGTACATGAAATTGTGGTGCATAAAATTATTCATAGTTTCATATAGTTTGAGATCTTCCCGTTGTATATTATGAATACCTGCCTAGTTAAGAGGGAGAGTTGAAGATTGTAACTAGGTTTGGTCTTCATAATTTATATTTATTGTACTTATCAAAAGAATTGAAGAAAAAGAATTTATATTATCATTTGACATTTAGTTTATTATTAAATTACTTATCCAAGCATGGGTTTCATGCTTGGGTCATATCTAGTACAAGGTCCCAATATTGGACTTCTAGGTTAGTCATTACAGATTTATATTGACCCTTTTTGTGGTTTTGAATCATGTAATTAGGTTTCTTTTTTATTAAAAAGTGGTTTAATAGCCCTCCACATCAAGTCGGCCTTAAGGAGATCAAGTTAGACTCAAAGGGAGGAATTCAAACTCATCATAATGATATAAAATCAAGGAGATCGAATTCATTTTCTCACTCATTTCTTAAGCAAGTTCGATATTGTCTACATCAAGGAAAAAAGTGTGAAGTTGAAGGAAGAGGAGGAAAAAAGTGTGTTTTGGGTATAGAAGAAACAGGAAGAGAAAATCGAAGTTTTGGTTAAGGAATATCTCTGTTTCATGCTCTCTCTTGGGAGACCAAAGTCTCCAAAGTTTTGATGTTGTTGTTGCAAAATCTGCGAAGCTGGTAGAGGAATAGATGTTTTTGATGTTAGGTAGAAGATATAGAAGGTTGAATTGGTGTGGAGGAAAAGTTTGTCTCATGTATAGGGTGAAGAGTCTCAAATAATACTATTTCAGGAAGAATTATCTTGACTAGGTTTTCCCCTCGAGGGGACTTTTGCCCTGGTGTAGTGCCTATATATTGTGTCTCTTGTTTTTTATCTTCATACACACATAATATGGTATTTGATTGATGAAATATAACATAAAAAATAAGTAAAATAATCCAACAACTTCATAATTAATTATCAATATTGAAGAATAAAACACTAATAAGATTGCACAGGTTCTTGAACAAGCTTCAGATGTAACTTCTAACACTTCTCTCTTGTATAACCATCAATATTATAATGTTTGTTGGTATCTTAGCATTGGTGTGCCGTGATTTCCATACTTTTATCTTTTCCTCCCTTCCACTTCTTCTTCACCTCCTTATAATTGTCTCGGTGCTCCTTGTGCTTTGACCTAGTTGGTTTCCCTTTCTTTTGGCCTATGTTCTCTAGGTATTGTGTCCGTACACAAGCCTTATCCATAGATATAAGTTTAAAAAACATCACTTTCTTCCATATATGGATATGTAGGGCCCCCAAATACTTGAGGTGTATGCATGGGTTCTTTGGGGAGGTACTCAACATTATGGTCATCTTTCTCAATTCTATGGAGTACTCCTGTGCATTCTTCTCTTACTTCTGCCTAAAGTAGTGCCACTGGATCCACTGATCTTCCACATACTTGATAGGGAAATTTTGTGATTTTATGAGGGCTTTAAAGTCCTCCCACTTTCTCAATGGAGTATCTCCCTCCAACCTGAAGGTCTTAGTATGGCTTTCCCACCAGGTGAAAGCATGACCCTCTAACTTTAGTCGATCAAATAAAATCTTCTATTCTTCTTCTATATGATGAATAAAAATAAAATTTTAATTGATATAACTATAAATTAGATTTAGAGCATAAATATCACCTTGGTATGATTTGATATCAACTTCCAATTCCATTTTGAATAAGGATTGTGAATGGTTCATGACACTCAAACTAGGTTGATCTTTTTTGAGTTATTTATTTGGATCCTTCTCAGTTTCTTACCGATCTCTTAATATCCTATTTGATCTAACCTATAATTAAAAAATCGATATTCTCAAAATATCCCTAGCTTATTAATCAGGGATTCCATGAGGAGGCTCACATTATAGTTTATATTTGCAACTTGATCTTCCTGCTATGAAAATGTATCTTCTACAGGATTAGGAGGGTTATTCACAAATCGTCGACCATGAATGGGGTTTTTGAATTTTGTCTTAACCAATATGGATCCCCTACAAATCCCCACAATTATCGAAGAAACTTGCTATGATACCAATATTATCCATAGTTACCATTTACATTCTGCCAGACAATTTGTCATAACCGATCTAATAAAATATATTAGAAAATATGAAATCTAAATTATGAGGGTTTATTTCTCCTTATATTACTTGATTTGTGAATGAGTATTCATTGCATATACATGAAAATTATAATTATGCAAAAAATATATAACAATGAAATAAAAAATCAAAAACCAAAACTAACACAAGATATATCCTTGGAAACCATTTTGGGAGAAAGCCCATCTAGAAGGTGAGGTTGCTCTGCTCTATTTCTCTGAATAGAAAATGGATGCAAGTAAAAAGAAGTTAGGCTTATGGCTCGTCGGATGCTGCATTCTAAAAATCCTCTATTATTTCTCTATTCCTATCCAGTCTCTCATATTTTTCTCGTCTATGGAATAAAATGCACTCAAATACCATGGAACCCCTTTTCCTCCTAGTGGCCCATTTATAACTCAACCTGATAAACTACTAGTGGCTAGGATTGACTCCTTCAACTCTTAACTAGAGTTATATTAACTCTTATATATTCTTATTCATCATTATCATGTGGCTATTGCCTTTTCCATGAGTATTGGGGGATGACGAGGCATCCTCTCGAATATGGTGGTTGAAATTGGAAGGTCAACTTATGAGTGGCATAACTTTTGCATACAGAATCCGATTGAAGAAATTATTGTGTTGTTGAAAATATACCTATTTGTACAATACTAAAAATACTTCTGCACTTAGGAAATGTTTTTTACACCAAAAAACACGATTTGATTCCTCAAAATACTCCCAAAAGGTTTTAGACCCCAATTTTCTAAACTAGGTCCTGCTAGTAAAAGTGGTCTTGTGAGTTGATTCCTCCACTTTTTCCACTTTGAAAGCATTGAAATGGATTTAAAAACTACAACTATCCAATTCAAATAAATTCATGGAAAAACCTATCATTATGTGCCATAAAAAAACACCAACCACATTGTTTACTGGAGATTTCCACAAAGAGATATCTCCAAATTCCTATATACATGATCAATAACACTAATCAAGAAATCAATAAGTTGAATATAAATATATAATAACAAAATGTGCTCTACAATAAAAAATATTAAAATAAAAACATTAAGAATCCAGTATCATACAAATCATGATGTGCCATTATATATTATGCATAATAATTCTTTAGGTAGAGCATGTGCAAGGCTCAAGCCAAGGATCTCTTGCTTACACAAAATACTTCTTTAGGTAGACCCATTGTAATGCTCAATTTAAGGATCTCTTGCTTACACATAATAATTCTTTAGGGAGATCCATTGCAAGGCTAAATCCAAGGTTATATTCCTTAATAAATGAAATCATGGGTCCTTTTTAGCATCATATGGAACACCATGTCACTACAAGGAAAATATTGTTTAGCGGAGGTTATAAAGGAGGTTTTTAGTGTTATAAAATTGACCAAAATTGTCAAAAAAACATGTTCTACAACAATCGTTTTTTGTAATGGAGGTTTTGGCGGAGCTTTTAACAGAATTTCAACACAACTAAAAAAATTGGGCGGCTGGAGGTTATTACAGATGTTTTTTTCATTGTTGCGCTACTCAGGTGTCAACGCACCGGTGCGTGTCATCTAGACGGTCGACCCGGGGCGATCGAAGGTGCATGCACCAGGCCGTAAAGGTCTAAAACAGCATCGGGCACACTGTAGGTGATACAACGCACCGGGTTGATTTAATTGGTATTGGGATTTGTGCGGTGCCCATAGGTCATATAAATGCACTGGTTTGTAGTATTATAGAAACGTACTAGTGCGTAGTATCACACAAACACACTGATTGTTCTAATTTGTATTGGTATTTGTGCGGTGCCCAAAGGTCGTAAAAACACACCAGTGGGTAGTCTCACATAAACACACCAGTGTCTAGTATCGCACAAACGCACCGAGAGTTATAATTGGTATTGATATTTGTGCAGTTCCCATAGGTTGTAGAAATGCACCAGTGCACTGTATCATACAAACGCATCGGTGTACAGTAATTGACACGTACCGGTGTTCATTTTGTATTTTTTAGAAACATCGACCTGTGACAGTGCAATTATTGTGATTTTTAAAAATTCATTATTCATCAAAATTCGACACATATCTTATAACATTATTGATATTAATTAAATTTTTAATAATGCATTTGAATGTGATGTTTGGATTAATTTGTTATATCATATCATAATTATTATGATTTTTTAAAATTCATTATTCATCAAAATATGACACATATCTTATAACAGTGTTCATATCAATTAAATTTTTATTAACGCATTTGAATGTGATGTTTGGATTAATTTGTTACATCATATCATCAGATTTCACATCTCTTCATTATAATATTTAATCATCCATAAATTTAATCAGTGGTGTTACATTTCATAGCGACAATGGAGAATACAATAGAATAAATTAAAACATATTATATATATATATATATATATATATATATATATATATATATATATATAAGACAGTATTTTTCATACAAAATGGGACAGTTATTGGTATCCCATTGTCTTTCAATTGGGACACTATGTCTATTACATTAAACAAAATGTCTGATTGCACAGACAAATATTTCAAAAAATACAACACCTTGCTTTGATATCCAAACATAATGATCATCATTATTCGCTTGAACTACTCTCACTGCTCGAGCTACTTCCATGACTTGGGTTATTTTGAGGAATGTTTTGTTCACAATGTTGATTGTTTTCTTCTTCTTCACCTTCCATCTACAAACATAAAAGTAAATTGTAATGAGTGTATATACATTGGTGAGAATAATGAAAATTGCAATATTAAATAATATACATCAATGTAAATCGATAAAAAATGATGTACCATAGCAACAATTGACTCATGAACTATACACATTCTTTCAAAACCAAATTTCATGCCATCTTTCAAGATTTCATCCGTTGGCGCAGTACCATACTTTGTTTCCTGCAAGTTTTATACCCCATAACAAATCATATATTTAATATAAAAGTTTTTTTTTTCTATTAATTATAGATGGAGCTAAGTAAAACAAGATCGATAGATGCTTACAAATTCCACAATTAATTTTTGATATGCCAACGTATACTCACAACCCATATTTAACCCAATGTTAATCAATTCTTCTTTGTATGTTAGCACTTGTTTGAAGACATTCAATGATGATTTTTGTAAAACAACTTAAAATATACAAAAATTAAATCTAGTTGAGTTGTTATTAGGAAGTAACAATTACTTAGAAACTTAGATATCAACCCTTTTCTTCCTTTTCGTCCTGTTTTATGTGTTGAATGGGTTCCATTTTCTTTTCTTTTCTGCAAGAAAATACTTGAAAATTAATATTTAATGATAAGTTTTTATTTATTGTACCTAATGATCGAAAAATTCAATGATTACATATTACATTTGAAGCACATTGTTTTTGAGATGGCACCTCCTACGATGCAATTTTGTCCATTTCATTGACCATCTCCTTGTACACCTTTTTGGAGATTCCTACTGGCATATTTCTGATATCAGCTCGTTCATCTTTTGAGATTTTCATAATCTTCCTGAAAATGTAACATGACAATAAACTATTTAATTTTTATATTGATATATGAAAAGTAAATAAAACAAAAGTGATATTTATAAATAATTCTATAAAAAAGTTTAAAGGAATATTACTTTATCATTCCTTTTTTATTGTTGTTGTACGTTTTTGCTATTAAAAGTCTGACATGTCTCATTGACCATTTCTATGGAAACTCTTCTTGTAGTTTAGATAAAATTTGGTTCTTGGAACCATTGGATTGATTTTTATATTGTAAGTGGAAAGAACGTCTATACATTCATTCCACTAGATCCCTCAAACTTTTGTAAAAGTTTTCTCCCCTTTCGTTAACCTCTAGCATCACTCCATATGAGCTAAGGAGCAATTCATTTTCATTTACATGTTCTATTTTTTTTCTTTTCGTAGAACAACATTCCTTTTTTGAGTTTTTGGTCCATGTAGAACATTAAACATATGTGAATTAATAGATTGTTTGAAACATGTTTTCTAATAATTCTAAGTATATTATTAATGAAAATTAAAAAAGAAACTCATATTGGATCGATAGTATTTTTTCATTCACCCGATTCATCCTTTTGCAATTTTTCAATCAAGCTTTTACACTCTTTTGGTCCTAGATTATAAATAATCGTATCGAGCTTGGTCATTTTGTGGCTCTGCATGATACACAGTAACAATACATATTAGTTAAAATTACATGTATAGTTCAAAAATAATATTTTTTGTAAAGAATTTACAAAGAACTTGCCTTTTTTTCTTTTCTTGATGTGTTATCAGTATTTTTGTTACTTGATCTCTTATCAGCCATTTCTTTATCAATATGAAACATGTACCATATCATTCATTAATATATTTTATAAATAAATAATCAAATTTTCAGGTAATTTTTTTAATCAAGAAACCAGTGCACTTTTAAATTATGTACGCGCTGACGTCGGTGCGTCATGTTTTTATAAACACACCGCCAAAACAGTATAAAACACCATATGGTGGTCTATGTCAACAAGGAGCACTGGTGCATTATATGTTAACCACCGCACCAATTAACACAAACAAAATAATAAAAATCGTCTAATGTTAGTTTTTGTAGCAAATGGTGTCGTGGAGGGGGCGGTGCGGCCTATTCTTATAAACGCCCCACGCAAACAATGGACCACTGTACAGTGCTCTCTGTCAACAAGGAGATCCCATGTGTTATATGTTACATGGTGCATCGATTAACACAAAATAAAAAATTATTTTTTCCAAATAGTACGTGTGCACCGGTGCCCTATTTTACATATGGCGCACGGATTTAAAAAATTGTTTTTAATTTTTTTATCAATTATTACATGCGTAGTGCGCTGGGATAAGACAACGCACTAGTGCGCAAAGTTACGCAAGGCACACAGATTAAAAAAATTTCTGTATTTTTTAAATTCACGCAAAGGCTGACATGGATTGGGATCTGACTATGCAAGTCATCCCGTGGGTTAGATGTCATAGGCCTATATATATATAGAAATAAAAATCCTATCTAAAATGAAAATCCCTAATTCTGAAATCACAGAAACAGGAAGAAGCAAAGGCAGAAATTAAAATAATGAAGGGTTTAGGGTAAAAATTGATTATTAATTTTTTTTCTCTCTGAAAATGAACAAAAAATTTAAATTTTTTACATACTGCATAAAAAATAATGCAGAAAATGTAAAAAAAGAAATAAAATTTAATCACGAAATTGTTTTAAATTCTATCCTACAGGGTTTGAATCACCAGAGGTTTGGAATTCTGATTGTCTGAATAGTTATGTTCGAAAGTATTTCACTGCTCCACAATTCTCTCGTGCTCTCTTGCTCCAGGTACGTCTCGTGCAAATCTTTGGCTGAATTTTTTTGCAAAAATAGTGAAATAATGAAAAGAGTTTAGTATTTAAAGAATTGTGTTATGAAATTAGATTTTTGAAAATATTTTGCCGCCCATTTTTCAATTTACCGTTTTTTTAAACTTAAAAATATAAAGTTGCTCTTTTTTTATTTGCGTCTTTTCGTCACCGGTGCGTCAATTAATAGCACCGCACTAGTCTGTCAATTAATAGCACAACACCTATGCGCAGTAACTAAAAGGCACCGGTGCGGTTATCTGTACATAAGCACCGATAACAATAAGTCCATTTTTAAGGCACCAAAATTACTTTTAGGTGTGTGACTGAAATTACTTTTAGGTGTGTGCACTAAAATTTATTGTTGATTTTTCTCAAATGCAGGGAGAAAATATCATAATTATATCGAATGGAAAATTCTTCAAAATCCATCTCTTTCCATAATATTTCTCAAAGTCCATCACGGAGTTCTCCTTATCCATCTCAAGACGTAATATCTACTTTAGATTTTATTTATATTTTCATTATCTAATTGAATTTATGTTTTTTATCCATGTTAATCAACTTAATAAAATTTATAATGTATACAAATTTGTAGGTTCATGCAGATTCAAAATCGAGTTCAGATGCACAAAATATTCAAACAACTCCAAAACATCGGAAGCTCTTATCAGGAGCAGCATACTGTTGTGAAACTAACTGCAAAAATAGAAGAAAAGAGATATCAATGCCTTATAAATAAGCCACTTCGAGGGGGCAACCTCCAATACATTACATGAATGAACAATTCTTGGATGATACAAATGACAAAACCTCCTTTCTATCTATAGGAGTCCATGGGACCACAATGTAATCCTAGTGGGGCCACAATGTAATCCTAGCCGACCTAACAATAATAATGTAAGGGCACAATAATAACAATATAGGGGTTATAGGGGTACAACAATAACAATAAGGGGGGATACACTAACATAATAAGGGACTACACTATTAATATAGGGACTTAACATTCCCCTCTCCTTCAAGCAAGTGTTGTCCTCAACGCTTGATTATTTCTTAATGCTTCTGTATAAAATTCTCATCCTCCCATGTGGAATCTTCTACATGAAGGTTCTTCCACTTGTTGAGATACTCTAAAATTGATTGTACTTGTCGAGTTCTTGTTTCTATGACTGCTTCAGAACTTTTTTCGATGTGATGTTGATCTTCCTGTTGTTTCATTAGATTCTGTACCAAAGTTAGGTTATCCTTTGAGAGTTGGAGAACTTGTTGTTGATGCTCGATGTGATATTCCACTAATTTATCATCCATATTAGCTATTATTTGATCCTTCAAACCATCCAACTTAGCCTCCATTTCTGCTTTTAAACCATTTATGTCATCCTCAGCTGCTCTTCGTAAGATCAAAATTTGTTGCACTTGGTACCGTAATTTTGATATCTCATACTGCAATTCTTCCTCTTCATGCGTCATAGTATAGCTTTTTTAGGGGTTAATGGGTATGGAATTATTTTTTGGAGGCAATATAGAACCAAATACTGATAAAATTCTAAAATATGCCCTTGGAATCACTTCAAACTGTTTTTTCCGTGACTGCTTCAAACTCAAATATGTTTTTTCCTTCTTCATCAATTTCTAGCAACAATGTTTGAATTGGGAGCTTGTCACCGATAACCTTCTTTAAGCATGAAACATGGTGCTCGGGAAGATGCAGACAACTCCAATTTGTATGCTATAATATTAATATTTTTGAACACCTTGTAACGACCATAGTACTTGGGTGATATTTTCTTATTCTTATTAGCATTCTTGAGAGACATTTGTTTGGATGGTTGTAGCCATAAAAATACCTAGTTTCCTACATCAAAAATTCTTTCATTTTGATGTTGATCTTCCTATTGTTTCATTTGATTCTATGCCAAAATGAGGTTATCTTTTAAGAGTTGGATAACTTGTTGTTGATGCTCAATGTGATATTCCACTGCTCGAACCTTATAGTTTTCTCTTAAATATGATGTGATGGATAGTGGATGATATCCATAAAGTGTCATAAATGGGTCATTTTTGCTACACTATGGAAGGACGTGTTATACCACCATTTAGCTATATGTAACCATTTTATCCATTGTATTTGTTTATCAGATACAAAGAAACAAAGGTATCCTTCCAAACATTTGTTCATTATCTCATTTTTCTCGTTAGGTTGAGGATGATAAGATGAGCTATGAGCTAATTTAGTACCAATACAAGAAAATAATTTTGTCCAAAAATTTCTAGTGAAAATTGGATCTATGTCACTTACAATAATCTTTGGGTTTCCATGTAGCTTTTGAATTGTTTCCATAAATGCAGTAGCAACTATACCGAATTTAAAAGGATAAGATAATGTACAAAAGTGTTCATACTTGGTAAGTCTATCAACTACCACCATGATGACACTCTTTCCTTCAGACTTGGATAAACCTGTGATAAACTCCATTGAGACCTCCTCCCAACGCTGACTTGGAAAATCTAAAGGTTGTAACAGTTTCGGGTCTTAATTGTACTAACCTTATTTTATTAGCAAACCAAACATTCTACCACAAACTTCTAAATATCAAATTTAAGGCCATCACAAAAAAAATTCCTTCTTGACCATGTGGTAAGTTTTTAGAAATCCTCGGTTCCTCCTAAGGGGGAGGTGTGCAATTCCAAAAGAATCTTTTGCTTGAGTTGGGAATTCTTACAAAGATATAAGCGATATTTGTACCATAATGAATCAATTTTCCAGCTAAATGTATCAAATGTACTGGGATCTTACTGCAAATTTTGAATGAGTGTCTACACCTCTTCATCATCCTTCCATTCATCCCTTGATTTGGTTATCCAATCAAGTTGGATAATAGAAATGGCACAAAGAAATGCTTCCACATTCTCATCATTTCTTGAGAGTGCATCTGCAACATAATTTTTCTTGCCTTTTTTGTAGATGATTTCAAAGTCATAACCAAACATCTTTGTGACCCATTTTTGATGCTCTTTTAAAGATAATATTTGTTCGAAAAAGTATTTAAGACTATCATGATTTTTTTTTTCCATGAAGTGTCTTCCCATTAGGTAAGGTCACCATTTCTATAGTGCATGTATTATTGCTAACATTTCCTTCTCATAAGTAGGTTTGTGTAAATACTTTCCTTTGATTGGGTGACTTTCAAAGGCAATGGGTCTTCCTTCTTACATTAAATAACACCAACTCCTTTTCCTAAGGCATCACATTTCACAATAAATGTTTTTGTGAAGTCTCGCATATCTAATACCAGTGCTTGGCACATTTCCTCTTTAAGATGTTAAAAGGCCTTATTTTCTTCTAGAGTTCAAGAAAATGCACATTTATTCAGTAATGTTGTTAGACGTGTTTTTATTCTCCCGTAATTCTTAACAAAATTTTGATAATACCCTGTAAACTTGATAAATCCTCGAATATGCTTTATGGTTGTGGGTATTTTCCATTCCTTAATGGCTTTAGTTTTATTAGGGTATACCTTAACACCCTCATGATATACAATATGACCAAAGTACTTTAAAGAAACATTTGGAGGTTTTTGCATATAATTATTTCTCATCCAATAGTTTGAGCACCCTATCAACATGTTGAACATGATCATTCCAAGGCTTAATGTATATTAGTATATAATCAAAACAATTTTTTTTTAAGTAAGTTCTTGAAAATTAAATTAATCAAACCTTGAAATGTGGAAGATGCATTAGTAAGGACAAAAGGCATGACCAAAAATTCATAATGACCCTCATGAGTTCTGAATGTTGTTTTCAGAATGCCTTTAGTCTTCATTCTAATTTGATGATATCTTGAATGCAGATCCAACTTGGTGAAGTAAATTGGTCCATGTAATTCATCCAATAATTCGTCAATGACAGGAATTGGCGTCCTAGTATTCTTTACTAGTGAAAGAAAGTTTTAAAATCCCCACAATACTAATTCACTGCTGCCCCCCTCTCAGTATTGTCCTGGTTTCTAACAAAATTCTATTGCCTCCTATAGGATTCGCAACACCACCCATAATATGGTATTCATGTGTTCTTTCTTCGAATTGTATTCTATCAGTTATTTTAGATAGTTTGCAGGGTCGATAGTGTTGTGTCTAGGTGAGGTTTGTGGTAAAATAATTTTCCTTTTATGCTTTCCTCTCTCCATTATTCTTGGCAAGTCTTTCCTTTTCACTTCTCTGATGATTTTAGCTCTCCTCCATGGTTTCTCTCTAAGTTTCATGCTTTTTTTTTCTCCCCCTTCTAGTGGTGTTGGTTCCTTTCATATGTTTCGCCCTTCCATTTTTTAGGGGATTGTTATCTTGGTGGTTTATTGGAAAAGTTGTTATCTTGCACTAGGTAGGGAATTCATGGTTGGATGGTTATTTTGTTTCTATTCGATCTCTTGGATTTCTTATAGCCCTAGAGTCTATATTGGTTATTATAGGGTTCGTTGGAGTCTTTATTTTGGGCAGTGGTTTCTTGGGGTACCAACCCTACTTTCTTGGTGACTTAGGTTTGGATTGATCACAATTTGAATTCTTTCTTTTAGTGTCTCTGCTCTCCATGCTACACCAATGTGCTTGTGTTGGAAGAAGGGTCACTTACTATTAAGCGCGAGCCCACATAGGACACACCTGCATGCACCATAAGCTAGAATAATTTGCATTGCGATAATGGGAGTTTACACCAACAAATGTTCTAGAAAAACTCGCCCGAACTGAGGGGGAAGTATCCTCTCATAGAATTACCCTTTTGGACACAGAGGTTCTAATAGAATGGGTTGATTAGATCTTGGATACAAGGCATGCAAGGAGACAGTTAAACCAATACATGAAAACTTTGGATCGTTACTAGCAGATGAAGTTTTCACGAGGACGAATTATCTTGTACCATCATGAAAACCACATGGATATCCTACACTATCTTGAACACCTTCACAGACAACCGAGGGATTGAACAACACCTCAATATTCCTCCAATGGCGGGAGGTACTTCAAAGGACCCAAAAGCACCCATCCAGGTTGCGGTATTGGATTCAGACACTTCAACTTTGGAGTGAAATGTTATTGGTTGTGGACTATTCATTTTTGTTTACAAATGGTTATGTACAAGGCCACTTAGGCTTGTTTCTCAATCCTAGTATGTTTAATTTTGGTTATAGAAAAACTCATTTATCTCTATCCTTCTTAAGGAGAGTGTATTTTTGGATATGGTTAGGTATTCCTAGTGAGAGACTGACTTAATTGTCTACTACATCTCACTTTGTAAATTTCAGTTTCTAAAAATAATACAAATTACCTTTAAAAAAACACAACATATTAAAAATTTAAAATATTATTCTCTTATATATATATATATAAACTAATTATATAAAATATATTAAAAATTAAAAATATTATTCTTCATTATTTGGAATTTGGCTTCTGTGATCCATAAAATGTGTATATAAATTTTCAATGAAAATCACATGTATTAAAATTTTGTCAACGCCTTTCTAACCAACCAATGTGATTCATCATCAAAACAAGATATATATATTTAAACTGATTATGTAAAATATACTAAGTTAAAAAAATAATCTCATTTGTTAAAACAAAACTAATAATATAGAAAAACGAGTACCCATCGAATGTTGTCTTTGAAATGCATAACATTTTTAAACAATTAAATATATTATGTATATTGATTTATGCTGTATGGATGTTTTAAATCTCTTTTTTTACATGTATTTTGTGGGTTATTTTTACCGTTAAACCTCTAATAATTAAATTATGTTTAATATATTTAATTATAATATAATATGATATTTTATTTAATATATTTTATATAAAACTTAAAATTATTTTAATTTTACACATAATTAATATTATTGAGATGTTACAATTTTTAAAATATAATATATTGGAGGTTAACTATTAAGGATTTTAATATATTAAATGAATTGCTTTTAATTGTATTAAAGATAAAATGGAGTATATTTTATAATTTAATATTTAAAAAATTATATGGTATATTTCACATTAAATTTTATTTTATATTTTATATCTATTAAATAATAAATAAAATAATATATATATATATATATATATATATATATATATATATATATATATAATGAAATAATAAATGAAATATATATATATATATAATAAATGAAATAATATATATATATATATATATAAACTTATATATATATATATATATATATATATATATATATGTGTGTGTGTGTGTGTGGTAATTATATAAAATTAGTAGTAAATGAAATAATTTTATTATTATTGGTGATTAGATCATTGTGATATGGTTAAATGAGTAAATGTTTTTAAGAAGATTAAATCTCTCAAAATATTAATTTCTTTTTGAGTGCAGAATTTGAACAAAGATTTGCACATTGAGAAATATAATTTGTATTAGCTCTCAATAGAATTGAAGTTAAAAGAATCTATACTAGTTTTGAACAACAAATTAATCAAATATTTTAGCTATAAAAAATTATTATTTTCACTTGTTATATATATACATATATGTGTGGATAATTAAATTATTTTGTTATATATATATATATATATATATATATATATATATATATATATATATATATATTGGTTATTAATATTTTTTTACTTTTATTATACATTTACAAATTTCCTTTTTAGAAAGTACTTATGAATTCTCTTACTCTTTCTAACTATATATATTTGATTTTAAAATATTTTACTCAACATGCATATTGAAATATTGAAATATTTGATGTATAACTCACATTTAACTTTTCCTTATTATTAATATTTTTAAATTTTATATATCAAGTCTAATTTATGAATGAAATAAATTACACATCTTTCTAGTAATAGGAAGTGAAAATATAATAATTTTTTAAATTTAAATTATTTTATTTTTCTTTAACATGAACATTGAAATAATTTACTTAGAGATAATAGTAAAACATTTTTTTATTATTAATATAACATCAAATAAATTAAACATATGTAATATCAATAATATTATTTTATGTGAACTCTATATTAAGTAGTGAAGAAAGACCATATCTCCTTCATATGAAAAAATAAACTCATTTTTTACTTTTCAATCACTTTATCTCCTTCAATGAAATTGTGAAAATTAAAATATTTTATTTATGAATGATATTAATTTTATTGATTAATGTACACTGACGCACATAATCATAACCAAATACCAAAAATCATGAAACTTTTCCTTAACCCCACAAAGAAAAAGAAAAGCAATGCTCACCCAAAACAGAAAAAGTAGAAAAGGCGTCTTAAAGTGAGCGCTAGGTAATTGACAACATGACTTACTGTTCCCCTTTAACGGATCCATCTAGTTATCTATTGAGTGTGTACCTCTATTCTAGTTATCTATTGGGGGTGTACCTCTATTCCGAAATCTGTAGAGATACAAGTCTGAAACTATGTATTGTCAAAAGGAGAGGGACCCATATAGATATAATTGTATGTGTAAGCCACCATGAGATGCCAAGAAAGTCAATAAGAATAATTTGGATGTTAGTTCAACCAGAGAGAGTTGTAAAAATCAAACGTGAATTGTACATGTGGATCACTGCATAGGAAAGCCAAGAGCGATGGGATGGCAAGGAAGTCAATAAGTGACATTTGGGTGTTTGCTCCACGAGGGGTTGGAAAAATCAAAGTCTTGAATGTTCCACGCAAAATTAGAGATAATGTGAGGTCAAAGACATGAATGTTCCATGCCAAAGTACACTCTGAGGTTCATTACATGAATTTTCCATTTCAAATGACATAGTGTGAGCTCAAAAACATGAATGCCCCATGCTAAATGAGTGTGAGCTCATGCAAAATTATTTTTGAGGAAAAAAATATTAATAAATGATATTTTACTTAGTATTTTTTTTTTCAATATTTGTATGAAAAGTTGGTAAATTTTGATTTTGTACTATTAATTGTAAAATTGTTTCACAATGGTTGTTTTCAAGAAAACCATGGGCTTACATGATTATTTGTTAAATTGTATTTAAAATACATATAATTTTTTATTGGTCAAGTTGTATTTAAAAATATATATTATATAAATAGGCTAATTTTCATTATTTTATATAATAGAAATAATATATATATATATATATAATATTTTATTTTTCATTTAAATTCACAAAGGTTGCTTTCTAAAATCCATTGTTACCTCTTTTAAAACCATTGACTTACATGTTATTTTGAAAAAAGATATTTTCAATTTTTTTATTTATTTAGATTTAGAAAAATAATCCATTTAAATTTTAAAAAAAAATTATTATTATTATAAACAAAATTAATTTTAATTAAAATAAATTAATATTTTTATTTTTAAAATTTTATTAAAAATAAATTTATTATCATTCTAAATTATCTCATAAATTTTTTCACTTGCTTAGTCATGCTATAATTAAAAATTGCTTATTTTTGTGAGATAGGGTGGAGGCTAAATTATTTTATTAAATATATTTGAACTTTTGTAATTAAAAAAAAAAAAAAATATTTGTTAAGTTACGAATTATTTGAGCAAATATAAAGTTTTAAGTTTATATCTCAATAAATATAAAGTTTGAATGAACTTTTAAAAGTGTTCGATAAATTTGATAAAGTTTGAATGATTTTTTATTAGTGTTTGATAAATTTGATAAATGTGTGTTTACTGAATTTGATATGTAGGATTATTCTTAAAAAAAGAAAATCAACTATCTAATTTCCTTTTAAAAAGTGGTAAGGGATATTTATTTCACTAATATGATTTGATATTTACATCTAATTGTTAAACAATTAGGAGTTTTTAGGTGGGTAACTCACTTGACATGGCAAAGTTTACTTCCAAAGTTAATGTTAAAAAATGAGAGAGCGGAGAGATTGTGCACACAGCAAATTACACACTCTATGTTATTAGTGAGCACATAAAAAATTACATATATAGTTGTAGATCACCAACTTCTAGATGATAAGATCTGAAGAAGGTGGATCTATGACTCATACAAGACATGACTCCAAATCATATCTTAGGAATCAAGAACTTCTATACTGATGCTTGAGAACTCACAATGACAACTCACAACAACACATGGAAACATTACTTCCAAAACCCTCCCTTAATACTTACATGGAAAACATTGAAAACACATATTACAACAACAAGGATAATATTTGTTTGGTTGGTCTTCGTCAACACTCACCCACTCTAGAATCTCGCAAACATCACTCTTTCAACACCACATCTTCGAGTTGTCACTTGACCTCCATTTAAAATGTAACCACTTTTGACCATCGTTGATGAACTTTGCAAGATCAACAATATTAACACCTCAACTTGTTGGGTCTTCCGCAATAAGAGTTGTCAAGTAATGAACCATCCTATGGACCAACCACCATCTATTGGATATTTCTCTTTCAGTTATCTGCCAGTTGCTAGGATGAGGTCTAGATATTGAATGTGTTCAAAATTTGATCAAACAACTTGACCTTACTAACACACAAGAATTTATGTTTTGGACACCGGGGCTTCTAGTTTAAGAACCGCCAACCCTTTTTATAACTAGGATTGAAAGAAATAGAAAACATTCAACTCACACCACAAACATGCATAAAAAAACACCAAAATGTAAAGAGACAAAATCAATGATTTCTCTTTATTGACGTGTGCATATCAAATCAAATATAATAATAATAGCTTTGCATATTGGTATTTGCCATCAAATCTGCAATGTTTGGATCTCGATATGTGGATAAACAATACCAAAATATTTTATTAGTTCAGATCTAGAATGAGAAATGGCAACATTCAACCTGCATGCCACAATTGTGCATCTTGCACCATATGATAATCTCAATAACCGCCATTTAAAACATGTATAAATTTCTCTCAATCGTACATCCACACTAGATAAAACAAAATATATGTTGATCCAACTTATTCCCAAGCAGATCTACTCTTCTTTTACAAATATTTGTCCACAATGGACACAACAACAACAATATTGGATCTTCACAATTCTCCTTTGCATGCAACTATCCATAATCCACACACAAATCAAATATTCACACAAAAGACTCACATAAACAACAGATCAAACACTCTATTAAACTAATCTATGTACAAAGGAGTATTGTGGCTAAAATTGCATGGTCTCAGCCCCTCTCATGAGAGAGTCATACCATGTTAGAAAATGAGAGAGAAGAGAGAGATTATGCACAAAAAAAATTACACACTCTACGTTATTATTGAGCACATAACAAATTACATATATAGTTGTAGATGCAAACTTCTAGATGATTAGATTTAAAGACGGCAGATTTATGACTCCTACATGACACGACTCCAACTCATAACTTCAGAATCAACAACTTCTAGATTGATGCTTGGGATCTCACAATAACAACTCATAACAACACATGGAAGAATTACTTCCAATAATTAATAGAAAATTGCTTGAAATAGAAAACCACTTGAAACAACTCAGGATTCTCTTAAATATAAGCCACTTAAATTAGCGAAGATTTTAACTGCGGTGATAAGAGAAATGACCCATAAAAATTTACTTGCATAAAAAGGACAATGAGAAAAACATATATCTATTTTCAAATGCTTTTGAGAGGAAAAAAGATGAATCTATTCTCAAATTCATTTATAAAAACCTTTTATGAAGGTAATTATTTTCTCAAAAGTATTATAAATATTATTTTTTGAGGTAAGAAATTCTGATTGGTAAAAACAGTTTTTTTTTAATCAATAATTTTTAACATATTTATTAGTAATGGGAACGTTGAATATATATATTTTTTTTGGAAGCTTAAAATTAAATTTTCTAATAAGATAATACCAAAATATACTAAACATTGTCTAGTGGCTTAAATGGGTTTATTATGAGTTATTGTGTAAATAGTCTAGAAGTGTTGACTCTAATAGCCTATTTAGATAATTGTCTTCCAGATCCACCACATAATTGAGAATTTTTTCAATGTGTTTCGAACCATCCAATGTGGTTCATCATCGAGATGAAAAAGATGAAGAGATTCTAATAGCTTAATTAGGAAAATGAGTAAGAGTAAAAAAATCCCAATAAAAGAATACATAGAAAATTAAATAGAGTGGGAGTTATCAACCTCAATTAGACCGGGAGCCTCAAGACTAGGGCAACAAGGAGCTATATCAAGGTCGGTGGCTTCATCGATATGCATCAGGGGCTCATTCATTTCCTTGAGTTGTAGTATGATGTTGTCCAATACTAGGAGCATCTCCTCTTTCACATCATTTCTATCCAACAAGACCCTACCCAACCAAGCCTTCATACACCAATACAAGTCAATGGTGTAAATAAATTGGTTTTATCTACCATGAGTGTGGCCAACATATGGCACCCATGCAAGCATAACTTTCACCACCTTTGAATTTGATAAAAACTAGCACTCCCCCCTTAAATCAGTCTTGACCTTGTTTATTTAAGCTCTAATTTATGGAGGGGTTTGCTCTTTCTAGAGCCTAGTTGAGGTTTCTGCACACGAGAAACCCCACATCCCTCGTTGCAATCCCTTGCTTCCACTGTCATGGTGGAAACAAGCCCTATAATGAACCATTGCAGGATATACAAAGTGTAACAAAGAAAATAAAATCCATACCACTAGGGAAGGTGAGGCTCAAAGAAAGAAATGAGTGCAGAGGGAGAGCGAAGACAATCAAGAACATAACCCACTGAGAAAAAACAACTATAGAGGAAAGAAACTTTCAGAAAAATCTATCAAATTGCAGAGAAACTAGTGCCGAGATTGGGAAAATAATTGCAAGAAGTGGAAAACATTAACCTAATCATAGCCATAAAATCCCATAAAAATGATAGGGGGCGAAGTCCACTAATGAGTCTATTGGAGAATCATGACTCCATCAATTGCAAAATCTAAGAGGGTTGGGTTTGTGGTGTTAAGCATGTGTAATTCATTACCATCATACTATTTCTAGAGGTTCCCACCTAAAACAATGAACTCGCACACCTTGGAGGTGTGTCATGGTGAGTCTTGTAAGGGAAGAGGGTGGCACATTAGGCCCTCTCCATGGGGGAGGCATTGATATCCTTACCTTCCACACCCCTCCTAATGTCTCATCTCACCCAATGTGAGGGGGGGAATAAAGTATGTTTTTTATTAGTGTAAAATTATTTTAATTATGGATTTATCATGTTTTCATAGAGATAAAAAAACACATCTTGTCAACTCCATGTTGAGCTTGAAAATAATCAAAACATCTCTTTTAAATGTTTTATCCATAATAAATATTTTACTTACAAATATATAGTTGATATCAAAATGTCTTTTTTTTTATAGTTGGTCTCCTACTTTGTGACATAGGGATGATTCCAAACACTACAACTATAACTTCTAATTGAGGGCTAGGAAGGTGGGACACCCATGGAGTTTTGAATTGATTACCATTGTGCAAGGAGTGGCATAACAATGCACCCATTCACTTATTTTTCGATGTCAAATGGATTGTTGATATTAAGATGTTTTACTAATGGTGGACATTGAGTACTTCGGTGATATCAAGTTGATTTTTCCCACTTCCACTATAACCTTTAGTTGAGGTTATGAGAGTGAGACACCCATGACATTTCGAACTTGAAACAAATACATAAAGAGTTGCTTAATAGTATACCCATTTATTATATGATAATGATAAAAATTCATATAAAACTATTTTACTTATATTACATATTAAATTTATATTAAACATTAAAATATACACTTTATCCTTGATAATAAATGTAAAAAATATCTTTTAACACAACTAAATTTATAAATCTCAATAAAATAAAATTTAATAACATATATTATCATTTTTAATAATAATAATTTATAAAAATAGCCTTACCTACCGTGCTCCTGTATTTGAATAAATCTCAATAAAATAAAATTTAATAACATATATTATCATTTTTAATAATAATAATTTATAAAAATATCCTTACCTACCGTGCTCCTGCATTTGAATATGTAATTGCTTGAAACACTCGCTCATTTTTTATATTTTTTAAATATATTATCATTTCCCATAAGAGTGCTCATATAATTTAATCCACAAGACAGAACGTAGACTTAAAACGTAAATAACAACTTTTCTGCTTTTCAAATAGAAAATGCTTTTGCCATTTATTTATATATATATATATTTTCTACATTTCAATAAATTTTAATTTTTTTAAAATTTGGGTAGAATTATATTTTTATTATGTACTTGAATAAAGAACTAAATCAATAATTTTATATCAAAAAATATTTTAATAGATCAGAAAAATTGAACCAATAATTTTATATAAAAAAAAATATCTTAATAAATCAAATCTATCCAAAATCCCATGAACTAGTTATTTGAATAATTAAAAAATCATTTATAGTATATTTTATTTTGATTGAATTTAATTAAAAAGACTTATCTTTTTAATATATTTTGTATTAATTAAATTATTTATTTGAATAATTAAAAAAATGTATATTTTATTTTGAATGAATTTAATTAAAAAGACTTAATTTTTTAATATATTTTGTATTAATTGAGTTTAATTAAGAGAACTTTTATTTTTTCAATATATTTTTTATTGATTGAATTTAATGACTTCTAAAATTAAATTAATAAATTTAAAATATTAAAATAGAAATTTAATTTAATATTTTAATATTAATAATTTTAAAGAGGATTAAATAAATAAATTAGTATATTTTATTTTTTAAATAAATTTATTCTTGTATAATAAAAAATATATTTGTAATTTATTTTAAAAAATATATATTTTTATTAGAGGAAATTATTTTTGGGATTCCACTGAGTTAGAGGTAGTCATGACTAATTAATTTCTCATGATTTTTTTTGAATAGGGGTGAAGAAGTGGGATTGAAACTAGTGAAATGAATCACATATGACCATTTCCATGAGAGGTAGTTGTAACTAATTAATTTCTCATGATTTTTTTTGAATAGGGGTGAAGAAGTGAGATTGAAACTAGTGAAATGAATCACATAGTGTCAATCATCATCCCAGAACTCCTTTGGCTCAAGCGCACTTAACTGTGGAGTTTTCCCCACAATCAAGCCCACTTAGCTTGCTACCCCATTGCAAAACCTTAGCAAGTATTGTGCATCATGAACCATTCAAGTAGAGCTCCCTTTACTCTTTGTATTTAAGTATGAGGGGTTTCCGCAGTGCATTATATTAGATATGATTTTTGAGATTCAATTGTGTTAAGTAAGTCATTCATTTATGACCATTTCCATGAGAGGTAGTCGTAACTAATTAATTTCTCATGATTTTCACTCATTGCATCGAGTGATGCTCACAGTGGTGAAGAAGTGGGATTGAAACTAGTGAAATGAATCACATAGCGTCAATCATCGCTTAATTTCTCATGATTTTTTTTTAATAGGGGTGAAGAAGTGGGATTGAAACTAGTGAAATGAATCACATAACGTCAATCATCACTTCCGAGGCTTGCACACCCGGTAACCAGGACTTCCCGGGAGGTCCCCATCCCAAACCTCCTTTGGCTCAAGCGCACTTAACTGTGGAGTTTTCCCCACAATCAAGCCCACTTAGCTTGCTACCCCATTGTAAAACCTTAGCAAGTATTGTGCATCATGAACCATTCAAGTAGAGCTCCCTTTACTCTTTGTATTTAAGTATGAGGGGTTTCCGCATTGCATTATATTAGATATCACTTTTGAGATTCAATTGTGTTAAGTAAGTCATTCATTTATGACCATTTCCACGAGAGGTAGTCGTAACTGATTAATTTCTCATGATTTTCACTCATTGCATCGGGTGATGCTCACAATGGTGAAGAAGTGGGATTGAAACTAGCGAAATGAATCACATAGCATCAATCATCAGTTCCGGGGCTTGCACTCGGTAACCAGGACTTCCTGAGAGGTCACCCATCCCAAAACTCCTCTGGCTCAAGCGCGCTTAACTGTAGAGTTTTCCCCACAATCAAGCCCACTTAGCTTCCTACCACATTTGCAGAACCTTAGCAAGTATTGTGCCTCATGAACCATTCAAGTTGAGCTCCCTTTACTCTTTGTATTTAAGTATGAGGGGTTTCCGCACTGCATTATATTATATATCATTTTTGGGATTCAACTGCGTTAAGTAAGTCATTCATCTATTACCATTTCCATGAGGTAGTCATAACTCATTAATTTCTCACGATTTTTTTTTTTTTTGAATAGTCCACTTAGCACTCATTGCATTGGGTGATGCTCACAGGGGTGAAGAAGTGGGATTGAAAAACTAGTGAAATGAATCACATAGCATCAATTATAGTTGTCACTCACAATCACATTACACTATTATTTGGAAAATATTTTGGTTGTAACTTTAAAATATAAACAATTGAAAAGTTAGATAAATGTCTTTTGGATTAATCCAAATCATTACGTTTCGAAGAAGAAGATAATCGATCTTAATGAATAAATAGAAAAAGATAATTGATCTTAATGAATAAATAGTGTCCATGCATCATTGCCCAGAGATAGCCTATGCATCCACACTATTTATTCATTAAGATCGATTATCTTCTTCACCTTGTTGTAAGGATGAATCACATTAAATGGTTCCAAACTTGAACCAAATCATTATAATGTCGAAAGCCATTCATCTAAATTATGGATCACAAAAATCTTAGATCTAACAATTAAAAAGTTAAAAAAAATAAAATAAAATATTTTCATAAAAATTTGGAAAAAATAAATTCAACCATTAATATATCTCATATCAATTATCCTTTTAAAATTAAAATGTTGAATTATATAATATCATTTCTTATTTGATAATTTTCATAATAATTTTATAATAAATATGTGAAAATAATATTTGAAATTCTATTTACTGATATAAAAAAGATATTTATTAATATATAAAAAATGAGAGAAATATACCAACATCTTTTAAAAGGAAAACTTATTTACGAAGAGAATGGCTATTAACCTACAAAATTTCCAGGCTTCCTCTGTCGTTCCCGTGTGAACACTACATGAAACCAAATTGATACGCGGGAGACGACTGAGGGAGTAAAAGTAAATTTCATGAGGACTCATTCATCTTAATTGATTGAGACAGACAGTAAAAAGAAAGTTCAGGAAGATAGCTTTTCAACGGCGTGTTCATAACCATAAACAACGCGGTTTGACAGGGCCATTAATACCTTACAGCTCAGCTGTGTCCACATCCCCTGGTTACGCTTCAACATATATACACTGTATATCTGGACCCGTGAATATATCCACCGTTATATATACAGAGACTCGAAACCCAATTCAGATTCCCCTGCTCTTAGACCACCAGACCCACCCCATATCTCATTGCTTTTTGTATTTTTCTCGGGACATAAAATCTCAGTGTCCCACAGGTCCATGGTTTATCTGTCTCACTCCTGAGCCGAGCTAATAATCTTATAGTTTTGTTAATGGGGTTTATTATCTAAATTCAAATTCGTTATAATATATTTGATAAATATTATCATAATGTATTTGTAAATATGAATATGGTTATATTCACTTCCAGCCTTGCCTAGTACCAACAACCTGAGAAGAAACTGATTTCTTTCATTTTTGTCATCCAGAAATGTTATGTGATTATAGTATTGTAGATATTGATATTCAGTGAAGGATTTGATAGTTATTGTCCAGAGAAGCCCAATGGTTTGCAGAAGTAAAGAACCAGAGTGCCATCAGAACGTATTGATTGGATCCCAGCAGCACTCGCAACCCAGAGAACTCCAAGTCTCCCGCAAAGCAAGCAAGAAGAGTAGCAGGGGATCCTCTTCTGGGCAATACAGAGGCGTTCGAATGAGGAGTTGGGGATCGTGGGTATCTGAGATAAGAGCGTCCCATCACAGGAAAAGGATTTGGTTGGGCTCATATTCCACTGCAGAGGCCGCTGCCAGGGCCTACGATGCGGCTCTCCTCTGTCTCAGGGGTCCCTCTGCTACCTTCAATTTCCCAGAATCTGCCACCATTATTCATCCTCCCCAGAGCTGCCAGCCTCTGTTGATGTCTCCGAGGTCTATACAAAAAGTTGCAGCTGCTGCTGCCCATGCCTCTCCTGCTACTGTTACTCATCTTGCAGACTCCAATGGAGTTGACTGTGCTGCTCAAGGCCTTCAAGTTTCTTTAGACTCCAATGTAAAAACAGAGATTGGTATGCCGAGGACTGCTAATATTCATAGTGAGATGGGTGTAACAGGGGAGATTTCATGGGATTCTCCCAGAGGAGTTCAATACACGTATGATCAGATGCTCTCTTGGGCATTGCTATCATCTGATTTGGTTCCGTATTCCGACTGGGTGGATGATAGTTATGGTGACTATGAGGATCTCTGCAGCCTGTGGAGCTTCGCCTGAATGTGCCTGTTTTATCTTTGTTCTGATTTGCTGATATTGTTTTACTTTTGAATGTTCAAAATGCATAGTGACTATTATACTCTGCAAATTGGAAAAGTTTTTGTACAATCTATAACCTCTTTTTCTCCTTTGATGCAGTTGAATTACATTCCATAGGCAGTTAGATTGTTGCATTTTAGGTGGCAGAAGAGGGTTGCAACTGGGCTTTCAAAGAGCTAAATTCTCCACTAAATATATTTTAATGGTGATCCTACTTCTGTAATTTGATACATGTATTCTTCCAATAGATATGGGGTATTAATCCTATATAAATTAAATTGGATTCCCATGATCCAAATTAAATTCATTTGATATAATTTTGAATTTTGTGAATTAAATTGTTTTGTAAGTTTAAAAAATTATTATAGTTTATTGTTAATTTGTGTTGAAGTTAATTGTAATTTATTATTAAATTGTGTTGAAGTTAATTATAATTTATTATTAATTTGGGTTGAAGTTAATTATAATTTATTATTAATTTGCGTTGAAGTTAATTATCTCAATTACCATATGCTTTTTGATATTAATTTGTTTCAATCCAAATGGTATCTTTGAAAAAGTATAAACAATTTTGTAATATGTAAAGGTATTATATTTTTTTTTCCTTAAGAAGTTAATCTATGGATTAAAGTCAAATGTTTTATAAACAATTCTGTAATATGTAAAGGTATTATATTTTTTCATTCCTGAGAAGTTAATCTATGGATCAAAGTTAAATGCTAATTAAAAGTATATAATTTTATTAGAGGTATTTTAGGTAAAGGTTATAAGGTAACATAATTTTATTAGAGGTACTTTATCAATGATTATGAGGTAAAATGATTTTTTTTTTTTATAGATATTCCAAAACCATTTTTTACTATCATTTTCCTTAAACATAAAGAAATTTCTCACTGACTCAAACCCTAAAGGAAGAAATCTCTCACTGACTGAGACCCTAAAGGTATAAGACCCTAAAGGTATAAGGCAACAAAGTAAAGTTAGTCTTAAAAAAACCACCAATAATATGATTTTCCTTAAATAACAATGATAAATCATTAATCTACATTTGGTAATAGCAATATGTGATGATGATCATTAGTACTCATTGGAAATTAAATCATAACTAATGCATCTTTATAAATCAAAATGTAGTAAAACACTTATCTCATGATACATCTCACCTTAAAATAACAATAGAAAATCATTAATTTACATTTGGGAATAGCAATATGTGATGATGATCATTATTACTCATTGGAAATTAAATCATAACTAATGCAACCTTATAAATTAAAAGATAGTAAAACACTTACCTCATGATACATCTCATATTGTCAAAAATTAAAAAATCATAAAAATTAACTAAATCATAATTTTATTTTATATTATTATTATTTAAAAAAAAAATTAATATATTAATTAAGTATATATATACATTTTAAACTTAACATGTAACATGATTATTAACCTATCGCCTACTTTCTTGCACTACCACCCACTTGCATAAAATTCATAATGTTTTTTATGTATCTCGGCTAAGATGCTACATAGCTAACGAATATCATACCCTTCAATGGAAGGAACTGCAGGGATCAGACGAGGGAACTCTTTTGGTCAAACCATTAGATATACTAGAATGTAGAGTTTGAAAACTCAAGAACCGCATGGTGGACCAAGTCAAGGTCCAGTGGGACAAGTATAGTTCTATGTCTACTACTTGGGAAGACACAGAGACAATGCACCGTATTAATCACCTTTGTCCTGAGGATGAACCACATTAGCTGGTTCGAAACGTCGACCAAATCCTAATGATGTAATTAATCTGAAAGGCATTCTCTTTAGCATTATAGATCACATGATTCTGAGATCTAACATTATCCCAACTTGTTTTAAATTTTGAACCACTTAAAAACTTTATTTTGTATATCCTTACTTTATTTTAACTAGATACTTGAGACTATCATTTTGAACTACTCTATAACTATGAAAGGTTACATGTAACAATGATATTTCAAATTATTATGCTTATCACATATGCTTAACATTGTCGGTACATGAATACCAATATGAATTATGTTATGAATGACATGTCTACAATTTTATGCTTTGCATATCAACATGTGTGATTATATATTTCTTATGATTGATGAGATGAAAATAAAATGGGTGACTTTACTTGACTACACTTGACTACTTATTGTGAAAGCTAACTTGCAGGTATATTAGTTAGACATAGCCAATTATGTTATATGAACTTAAAAATCAATATCATAGATGAAAACATAATAGGAATGCACATAAACTGTTATCTGAATACAATTGGTTTTGAATATATTGATGACTATGTTGTAATGTGTGGACAATTTTTTACATTGCAGATAATATCGCTACCAAATCGACCACGTGATGATAGAAATCCAAGAACAGTTGAAGCTCAATGAGGTTCCATGATAGGGTGTTAACCCTAGTCTTACTAGGAGGGGTGGATGTGTTGCCCATTGTTTATCCTCCGAAACATGGATTCATGGGAGGATGGTTGATATGAATATGGAAAAACTGGTTTTGATGTGCTAGCTTCCTCATCAGTATAAAATAAAAGTGTGCTTAAGGATCGTCTCAAATAGAAAGTTATGAGAGGGTTTGTGTGTCAATTTTTTTTTTCTTTTATGAGAAATTCATGAGGTAAATTAGTTTTAAAAAACACATATACAATAAGTAAATTGTAGAGAAATAATACACAACAAACACATTACATAGAGCTGATAAAGGAGTTCATCCCTCTTGGTCTACATCTCCTTGGACTTGCTTCAATGGCTAGGCCCTCTTTGGATTAATGGTAAATTCTATGATTACATGCAACTACAGTGCTACAATAGATTCCCAACCTACTCCAATGGATTCATAAGACCAAAATACCCCTAGGTAGCCTCTTCTGGCTCTGCAAATGGTTTTTAAGTGAAGCAGACATGACCTACTCTACTGGTGGCCCTAGGCATCTTTAATCTTAAAAGTGGAAAAATCACTTACAAAAGTGCTCCTCTGCCTCTAAAACCTACACAAAATTGATTAGAGCACCCAAATCATGTATGATATCCTCTTTCTGAGCCCAATTTGGTCAAAAAATGCTCAAGTTATGGCTTCTTCAGTTTCTCCTAGGAAAGCTCCTCTAAATCTGGAGAAACTCCAGTTAACTCCACCACATTTGGAGTTCTACCAAAAATGGCGAACTCTGCCAAATATGTCACCATGATAAAATTGGTTTAAATTTTAGATAAGTGCAGTTAAACTGAATATTAGGCACAATTAACATAATCCGCATTAACAAACGGATTAACGCACTTAATTACATGTTAGTGATTTAATAAAGTCACATTAAGGTTTAATTGCGCGCTTAGTTTCTGGCCCCGTAGATGGTCACGACGCGTGGTCATGTGGACCGACTGCTGGCCCTCTTTACCCCCCCGCAACCTTTATGCTAATTCAAATGTTTGCAAAATACAGTACATTATAAGAACTAATGTATAGTAGAGATGGTGGAGTGTTGCGTTTGTGCGGGGGAGGTCGCGGGGTCGAGCACGACCTCTGCCCGTCCACTATATAAAATTTTGCTGCACCACCAATATGAAATTCAACTAACCAACTTAGCCATATTTCGGCCTTTGAGGGGCATGTGGCGGCCTCCGGGCTAGCCACATGTCAGCACATCATTGGTCCGACCAACACCCAACCAAAAATTGACATGTAGCCCAGAAATTCAAGCCAACCACAAGCTGGAAAATGTCAGAAAACCATTGGCCAGAGGAAAACCAACCTTTGACCAAAAATTTGACACCTTTGACCCTGTTTGACTTTTTTTTTTTTAAATTCGCCTATTTGGTAAAGCAGACAACAAGCTCTAACTTTCACATACTGAGTCAGATTTTGATGAAACGAAGTGCGTTGAAATCAGGAAGACGAGACCTATCCAGTCGTTCATGTTCTGAGCGATTCTGAACACTTTAATTTTCTAGAAATTTTTTTCTCTCAATTCAGTTTCTGATCACTCCTTCCCACTGACAGGCTTTTGGACCCACAAAAGTTGTTTATCTATTGAGAATTTAATAATTTTCTCTTAGCTAAGTTCTATCAACTTTACTCTACTAAAAAAAAATCTCCATGGCAACCACTTTGGTTCATTGACATGCTTTGCCTTGCAAATGGCTTGGCACTTCAACCAATGTCCTCCTTTCACTGCTGACCCAATCCAAGACTTGCTGGATGCTTACTAAATGATTAAACACCTTGATGTACCAATGCGATCCCTTTGTGCTTGGAAAGCTGACTGATGGTCTTCCCACTGAGAATCTCGTTCCTCCTTTGCACACACATGCATTTGATGCAAGCTTCTCCTTGGAAACCACTTTTCCAAGTTAATCCCATCTGAGTGAACTACAACAATAAGTTCCAATATTAGTAATCACAAGAAAATAAATGACCATTATTTTTACCTCCACAACTCTAAATTGCACATTTGGAAGAAATCATTCGCCATCTCTTTCGCTTCTTGGTGTCAACACATCAAATGGTCTACTATGGCTGCTATTTTGGCTGCAATATTTTGTCATCGTGTCCCTCTTTTCGCTTCTTGATTCCATCATCCTCCAGTATTTGCATGTTTCTCATGCCATGATTTGAGAATGAAGGCTAATCATGAGCCTCTTACTCAAGAGTGGACCTTCCAAAATCCTGAGACATCTTGTCACAATCAAAACCATTAACTGGAAAATCACATCATGCAAGAAACATAACTTGACGACATATTTTTTGCTCCTTCAAAGAAACAAATGTCACATCCCATGAACATCGCCATGCATTCTTACATCTTGGTGTACAAACCCATCGATCAAACACAAGTCGACAAAACATGAATCTTCAAACAACTGACTCTCAAGTCAAACAAAAGCATGTACAACAACTTGATGATTCTTTTCTAAAAACAACAAGAATTTCACATCTCATGAAACAATTCGTCAACATCTCCCTTTCGTCTTTGGAGACAAAATCAACTCTTCCAAGTCGATATGACATGCATTTAATAATAAATAGACCAACATAAGTAGACACTCATGCATATGCAAATGATCAACACTCTCAAGTTGACAACATGCATGTTAACAAAGCAATCAACCAACACAAGTCAATCACTCATGCATGTTCAAGCACAATGAAACTATAAAAATTTCCATTGTTCACACACACAAACTCTCATGCATGTATACAATTCTCAACTCTCTCGCAAGTACAATCATAAGTACAAGAATCCCATTGGTATGTATGAGTACTTAAAGAGTTGAAATGACCAAATTTGTTGCAACAAAGTGAGTAAACATACTCCACTTTCAAACACCTTCCTAGCTTAAACATGCAACATGCATTCTAGAGAAAAAGAAATTCATTCACATGCAAATTGCAACTACAAATTGCCATCTTTGTTGCATCTAAGTGAGTCAACATAACACTACTTTTCCAACATATTGCTTCGTGCAATATTTAGCATACTTTCAAGAGAAAGGAGATGATTTCATATAATAAGGAAATGCATCAATAAGGAAATATTTGCATGAATTATCAAAAGAAATGAAAGGACTTAATTGGCTAAAAAATCTAACCATCTCTTTCCAAACCACTTCAATGGCGCTTCTTTCAACTGCACTTCATCATGTGAATCATCCTGACCCACATCAATTATGGAGTCCTCTTTTCCATTCTTGTCAATCTCTCTCTCCACCTTCAAATGTCATGGATGACTTGTTGGATACAAAGTCTAACACTTTTCTAAAATATGAACCTCCTTATGGAAATGAGTGAAAAATAATTGCATCTTCTTTTCAACATGGTTTGCATTGTCCATTGGACCTTTGGCTTTCTATCTCCTTTGCTTTGAAAGTTTCCTGTGTAAGGTTATATTCTTCCAACACCTAGAAACAATATGGTTATTCAAACCAGAAAATGAACATGTAAATTTTATCCAAATATTATGTGAGGATTTTTCATGTTTATCATAATCAAAAGTAACTTGATTAAAGGCATATTTATACCTTGCACATTCACCTTTGTCGCCTTCTTGAGGAGGTGAATTTGATGAGGTAGTGGCTCTCTTCAGAATACCAAAAATGGATTCAATGACTTTATATCTTTCAACATCCTCTTATTTTCCATTTCCATTAGTTTCATGCTTATGAGAATCTTCTTGCAAAGTGGGTGTAAAAATTTTGCATTCTTTATGAATACAAACTTCACAAGCTTGAGGTAATGAAAATGTAATGAAAGTACTTCTTGGAACACCTTCATGTGCCTCCATGGCTTTGGAGCATTCTCCATCACGTTGTCCATAACCAAGACCCAAATACCTAGGCCTTTCCTCAACAACAATTGGCTCAACTATTCCTTGTGCATGTTTTCCCAATCCTTTACCTTCATAGCCCATTTTCATCAATAAATTGGACTCTATTCCTCTAGTGTGTCTTTCAAAAGCACCAAAACATTCATTTTGAGAAGAAATAGAAGATAAAATTGAATTGTATATATCTTTTTCATGCACATACTTGGCTAAGGTTTCCTTGGCATCATGGATTTGAGTCTCCATCTCATGCAACCTTGCTAGGGTTTCATTTGCAATATGGAATTGAGTCTCCATCTCATGCATCTTTTCAAGAAGCTCTTGCTTCTCCTCCTTCATGGCCATAAAATCCTCTTGAAGTATAGTGTTCTCCTTCTTATCTTCAGCCATCTCTTGCATCATATATCTCATGGGGAAGAGCTTCTACAACATCTCTTCATCAAAGAATCTTGCTAAGAAAGATGGATTAGAAACAATGTTGGATGAAGCTGCCATCACACTTATAACATGCATAAAAAGCTTCTTTGTTGTGATTTGAGAGTTGGGTCCTCAATCTTGACCTTCTCACGAAGAGAGGAGATACACATAACCTTGCACACAGCTAAATTCTCCTTGCACAAATACAAAAACAATAGCTAATTTTCTAGCTAACCTTGGAAAACCTTGAGATAAACTTGGGCTAAAATGAGCTGAATTGTGCTCTAATACCAACTTGATCTGAATATAGAAAACTAGTTTTGTTGTGCTAGCTTTCTCATTAGTATAAAATAAAAGTGTGCTTAAGGAACGTCTCAAATAACAAGTTATGAGAGGGTTTATGTATAAAATTTGTGTGTCTTTTATGAGAAACTCATGAGGAAAATTAGTTTTAAAAAACACATATACAACAAGTAAATTGCAGAGAAATAATACACAACAAACACATTACACAGAGCTGATAAAGGAGTTCACCCCTCATGGACTACATCTCCTTGAACCCGCTTCAATGGCTAGGCCCGCTTTGGATTAATGGTAAATTATATGATTACATGCACCTACAGTGCTCTAATAGATTTCCAACCTGCTCAAATGGATTCAGAAGATCCAAAAACCTCTAGGTAGCCTCTTCTAGCTCTGCAAATGGTTTTTAAGTGAAGCAGACATGACCTCCTCTCCTGGTGGCCCTGGGCATATTTAATCTTCAAAGTGGAAAAATCACTTACAAAAGTGCTCCTCTGCCTCTGAAACCTACACCAAACTTCTTGGAGCATCCAAATAATCTAGGATAGTCTATTTCTGAGCTCAGTTTGGTTGAAAAATGCTCAAGTTATGGCTTCTTCAGTTTCTCCTAGGAAAACTCCTCTAAATCGGGAGAAACTCTAGTTAACTCTGCCACATTTGGAATTCCGTTGAAAATGGAAGACTTGGCCACCAAGATAAATCTGGTTTAAATTTTGGATAAGTGTTGCTAAACCGAAGATTAGGCGCGTTAAGCACGATTAACATAATCCACATTAAAAAACAGATTAGCACACTTAATTACAGGTTAGTGTAACTTTAATAAAGCCGCATTAAGGTTAAATTGCACGCTTAGTTTATGGCCCTGTCGGCGGTCACGACTCATGGTACTGTGGACTGAGGGCTTGCCCTCTTTACCCCCGCTGCAACCTTTATGCTAATTCGAATACATGCGAAATACAATACATTATAAGAACTAATGTATCGTAGAGACGGTAGAGCATTGCGTTTGTGCGGGGGAAGTCGCAGGATAGAGCTTGACCTTCGCCCATCCACCATATAAAATTTTTCTCCACTACTAATATGAAATTCGACCAACCAACTTAGCCATATTTCGGCCTTTGAGGGGCACGTGGTGGCCTTCAGGCTAGCCATGTGTCAACACATCATTGGTCCGACTAACACCTAACCATCAATTGACATGTAGTCTAGAAATTTGAGCCAACCACAAGCTGGAAAGTGTCAGAAAACCATTGGCTGGAGGAAAACCAACCTTTGACCAAAAATTTGACCCCTTTGACCCTGCTTGATTTTTTTTTTTAAATTCGTCTGTTTGGCAAAGCAGACATCAGTATCTAACTTTCACATACGGAGTCGGTTTTTGATGAAACAAAGTGCCCCAAAATCAGAAAGACGAGACCTATCTGGTGGTTTAGGTTCCGAGTGATTCTAAACACTTTCATTTTTTAGCAAATTTTTGCCCCCAATTTAGTTTATGATCAATGTTGCAAGCCACTCTCCCCGAGACGTGTGATGATGACTGTCAAATGCCTACTCGGGAATTTAGGTTGATATAATTGGCACTTCCACCCTTGTGGTTTTTGGATGGTTAGGTTAGTATAACTGATTCCATGGAATATTCTAGTAGAGGACGGATAGGGCGATGACATAAGAGATTAGGAAGGATAGTTTGACTCTAGAATAGCTTAGGGACTCTATCGAGGGCATATCATGACTATTAAGCTAATAAACTAATAAATGTTCAAAACACAAATTTAAAGTATCTTCACATTATAAACAAGAATTTAAATTGTGAAACACAATCATTACATGATTATATAATCATTAAAGTAATTATTGATATACTATATAAACCCTAACTTCAGGACGAATTTTTTTGAAGGAGGGGTGTATGTAACAACCCATCTCGAATGACATGCAGAATGAGAATATTAGCATGCATATGAGACACACACATGATAGCTACATATGCATCTGTCACATGCATTGCACTAGTTTGCATACTAATTGAATACCTAACTCACAAGAAATTTATAAATTTATATTTATGAGTAAATAAATAAAGAAATATTCATAAAATTATAATTTTAAACAAATATTATAAATTCATATTTATAATTAAATTAATAAAGAAATATAAATAAATTTATAATTATAAAATTATTCAAATTATACAAATTTCAAAGTAGGTAATAAACAAAATACCACAATAAATTGTATAACATATTATTATTAATCACATATTACCTAATTTAATAAGATATATGTTTTATTAAAAGGGAGGCTCTATTTTCAACCATTAATGCATGCTACGGATGCATGCTCAGACTTCGACAAAATCTTATCCCCTTATCTCCACCTTATCTCATCGTTGGTTGAACCTACAAGGCGACCACCATTTGGTGGTAGAATGAGATTTTATTATAAAATGATGGGAGGATAAGTAGGGGTCAAGGAACCTATGTGGTTTAACCAGAGAAGGGATATGCATAAGAGGGGCAGGAGACAGAAGAGAAGAGGTAAATTATGTTGAAGGAGGAGTTGAATAGTAAGGGAAAAACTTGGGGTTCAATATGCTACTATAAATTGGGTCAATTGAGCATTGTTCTTGGAGTTTTGGGCACAAGGGACAAAATTTTTCAATTCCGAAGTATTCTCAATCTCGGAACCAGATAGGTTGACACCATATAAGCAGGGAGGATTCGATTGGTTAGGTAGCAGGAGCAAGCTCGAAGCAACATCAACGTCACTACAATGGTTGTTTGAACTATATGGTTGTTGGAACTAGCGATGCTTATTACTATGCGTGAAATTTTTGCAATTTTAATATGTGGAAGGGGCTGAACAAGTATGCGTAGAGATGAATATTGTGCGGTGTGTAGAAATGATCGTGGAAAAAAAAGAATTTTCAAATAACGAGAAAACACAAATCCAAAATTATTTTCATTTTGATATGTCATTGTGTGGAGTGTGGAAGAAGAAACAATTGCAGAAACCAAACGTTCTCAAATAATGAAAAAGCACAGATTGAAAACAATTGTGATTGCGATATGTCATTGTGCGGAGTGCAGAGCAAGTTTTCATTGCTTCTTCAGCATTTCACACAACCTTAAACAATTAATTAGTGATAGAATTCTCTACATTTCAAATAACAAATTTTGATATGTTTATTTAAATAATTAAAATCTATTTATAATATAATTTGTTTTGATTGAATTTTTTTAAAAACCTTATTTATTTTTTAATATATTTTATACTAAATAAATCTAATTAAAATTTTTTTTATTTTTTAAATATATTTTAATTTAATTAAGAGAACTTTTATTGTTTAAATATATATTATAATGATATATTAAAATATCATTATATTAAATTTAATTAAAAGAACTTTAATTTTATAAATATTATTTATATTGATTGAATTTAATGATATGTGAATTTAAATTAATAAATTTAAAATATTAAAATAAAAAAATTAATATAATATCAATATTAATAATTTTAAAAAATATTAAATTAATAAATAAGTAAATTCTAATTTTAAAATAATTTTATTTAAGTATAATAAAAATATATTTGTAATTTATTTTTAAAATATGTTTTTTTTTTTTTAAAATTATGTCATGAGATAAGTCAACCCTAATATCATAGCAACCGCTCACAATCATTTAGCCTTGTGCTAATATCATAGCAACAACTCACAATCATTTAATTTTACTGTTTGGAAAATATTGCCATCCATAATCACATTACATTGCAATCTTCTTGTTGTTTGGAAAATATTGCCACCCATAATCACATTACATTGCAATTCTTTTGGCGTGACATAATAGCTTGCAAGCCATAACAGAGTTGACATAATAACATACCTGACATAATAGCTTGCAAACCACAACAAATAAGGCAAGTCAAAGATATATCTAATAAGTTCACCCAAGAGGTTTTGAACTAGTGAACTTTACAAAACTAGTACTTTAGTAGTACGTTCAATCACCAATCATCTTCATTATGGGTTTAAAATACAAACAATTAGAAAAATAAAAAATTTAAATATTTTTTTAATAAATCCATATTGCCTTGTTTTTGTTTCGTTGAAATATTTTTCTTTGGGACATAAAATCCCTAAAGGGTCCCTCTGCTACCTTCAATTTCCCAGAATCTGCCACCATTTTTCATCCTCCCCAGAGCTGCCAGGCTCTTTCGATGTCTCCGAGGTCTATACAGAAAGTTGCAGCTGCTGCTGCCCATGCCTCTCTTGCTGCTGCGACTCATCTTGCAGGTCCAATGGCGTTGACTGTGCTGCTCAAAGCCTTCAAGCTTCTTTAGACTCCAATGTAAAAATAGAGATTGGTCATCAAATAATGCCGAGCGCTGCTAATATTCATAGTGATATGGGTGTAATGGGGGAGATTTCATGGGAGTCTCCCAGAGGAGTTCATTACACGCATGATCAGATGCTCTCTTGTCCATTGCTATTGTCTGATTTGGCTCCGAATCCCAACTGGGTGGATGATAGTTATGGTGAATATCGTAATGAGGATGAGGGTCTCTGCAGCCTCTGGAGCTTCGCCTGAATGTGCCTATTTTATTTTTGTTCTGATTTGCTGATATTGTGTACTGTGCAATATGCAAAATGCACTATGGGTATTACACCCTGCAAATATAAATGGAAAAGTTTGTACAATCTACAACCCTTTTTTTTTTTTAACCTTTGATGCCATTGAATTACGTTCCATAAGCAGCTAGATCAGTGTATGCAAAATGCATTTTAGATGGCACACATAGTGCAGGTTGCAACGTGGTTTTCAAAGAGCTCAATTTTCCACTAAAATGCATTTTAATGGTGATCTTGTTTATGTAATTGTATATATGTATATAATGGTGATAATGGTTGGGTAGAGTATTTATTTTGGATAATGATTAGGTAGAGTATTTTATTTATTTTTATGTAGGAATTTAACCACCATGAAATGTTATAGAATATTTTAGTAATAGTCATAAATTAAAGATTGAAATTAATCTAAAAAATAGTTATATCTTTTCCCATTTTAATTAAATTGAGTAATTAAAAAAAATGCTACATGAAATGAGTTGTGATTTTTTTATGTATGTAGTATTGATGAGCTATGTTATTGATTCATTGTATTGTAACAAAGCCTATTTACAGGCTAAGAATATCCATAATAAAGAGGAGGTAAATCTCTATAGTTAAGAATATTGTTACATGTTTCTTAAATGTATATAAGTTTAACTTAAATATTCATTTTTTAATGATTTTTTATTAAATATGTGAAATGTACCATGAAGCAAGTGTTTTGATGTCTCAAATAAATTGAATTCTCATCCAAATTAAGCTTAATTAACATATATTATAAATTTATTTATAAAACAATTAGATAAAAGTAATTTCAGATTAATCACATCATTAGGATTAGGTCGACGTTTCGAACCAACTAATGTGGTTCATCCTCAGGTTGACCTTGTCCTGAGGATGAACCACATCAGCTGGTTCGAAACGTCGACCTAATCCTAATGATGTGATTAATCCGAAAGTATTTTTATCTACATTATGGATCACAAAAGTCTTATATCTAACATATAAAACAGTTTGTTAATTTTAAATTTGAATTTTGTTAATTCAACAACAAAACAAGATTTCTCTACAACATTTCAATTTTAATAACCATATTTCTCTACAACACTTCAATTGCAATACTCTAGAAAATTCCTCCCCTATGTTTCATTCTTTGTTTAGGATTATCTCTTTGATTATGTTTTGTTTTTCTAATTCCTCTATCACTAAGTATAATTGTGTGCTTATTGTTGCCTCAAAATCTAGCAGGTCTTGTACAGGGGTACCCTATAAGGAAAACACTAGACCAAGTGACAACAATGAGGTAATGGCCCATTGTCACCATAGCCAATACTGTAGAAATTATATAGAAACTCTATACTAATGGATTCAATATGATCATGTAATGTACTAAAACAAGATACTGAATCCTTGTACTATATTTGTGGAATATAAAACACGATCGCTCAATCACATGCAAGTAAGAGAAAGGAAATTATCAATCACACAACACAAGATGTATTTGGGGAAAGCACTTGCTCAAAACACCTCTATCATATATTGTACATAGTGAAAGAATCATGAAAAAACACAATGCTTTCTCACACCGAGAAAATCTTGCACTCTACTCATCGTCTCACCGTGATCTTGCTCAAAACTGACTAGTGATTCTCAAGCAAAATTGACCAACACTTAGCCAATTCTCAGCCCCTGCTTAGCCCAACCTTGCTCATGCAATCCATAGGAAATTAATCCCTATTAAATAGGATAAACAACCTTCCTTGACTGCACAATCCATCATGAGCCTTCCTTTGACATTATAATTTCACCTGGGAAATTTGCTAATAATACAACTGTTAGTTAACTTCCCTTTAACCTATGTCTCAACTGGGTCGTCATTAGAATTGACATGCATGAAACTATTAATACTGAATCATTAGTTACTTGGTAGATCACTACTTGTGAATTAAATCTAATTTAATTCACTTGACCTCTCACTAGCTCATCACTCAGTTAGAACTAGTTAAACTGATTTTGACTCGATTAATTTGAGTTAACTGATTACACTCTCACCACACTAGTGCTACAACTGCAACTAGACCCCGAGAATAATAGAACCACTTTACATGCCTCACCTTTGACCCTCAACTCGAAATTATTGAGCTAACTAAGTCTATCTCACTTAGTTAACTGATACAAGTTGTTATGAGATAAAATTACATTTTACTTTCAATTTCATTAAAGGATAATTAAATCAAAAGCCTCACATGGTAGCCATTTCTGGGTGCCACTTTTTGGATTTTTTTTCTGCATGCCAGTTTCACCGTTTCTTGTTGCAAATTTCAACACTCCCTCTCAACAAGAAAGGAATCAATCTATCCTGATTCGGTACCTTTAGAATGTTCTTGCATGCAACACTTCTCTAGTGTTGTTTGCACATGAAACTCTCCTGAAACTAAATAGCCTCCAAACAACTAAATCAGTATAATGCATCTACCATCAGAGTCTTCTGACTGCTGGAGCCTACTGCACCTGTCTACTAGATTCTTTGCACTGCTGCTGACATCTGCATCTGTGCCCTCTGCACTGCTACAAAATCTGGTATGTTCTCCAGTATCTAACATCTATCACTCTGATTTATGTCTTCCTGCCATCTGACTGCATCAATCTAACTGATCCTTCCTACTACTATTGTAATGTGGGCTCCTCGTAGCTAGGTTTGATCCATGAGACACACCATCTCAATGGACCTTGCCTAAATTTCTTCTTGGGATCATATCTGCACATCGCCCCACCTCACACCTAGAGGTATAGCTGCATGTACTCCCTCTGCCCATCTGGCTGAAAATTTCTCCCTCTTAGAGGTCTCTGCCTGAGTGGACTCTTCCACTCGGTCTCCTCTCTGTTTCTCCAATTATGGCTGCTCCACAACCTTCTGAGACTTATTCTGAGACTGCATGTTGAGAGGCTCCCTCTCAACCATAAAGTCACTAGCACATGCTTTGATCCTCAAAGCTTTGCATGCATTTTGTACCTCAAGTGCATACAGGTTCTTGACTCGCGCACATTGTAATTGCCCCGCAGTCACAAAATTTTCAGGAAAAAAGAGTTGATTTTAAATCGATGATATCTCCCTCATCCGAGCTCCGATTAGATCGATTTGTTTTTGAATTTGGACATTTTTTTGCAAGGAATCCAAATATGCTATTTTGTTTTGAAAATTTTGCATCACAATTTTCATATACTCTCTGCAAACTCGCCACCCAAAAAATTCCTTCTCTGATACCATGTATAAAATCTCCAATACAGCTTCGATACCAAGTATAAAATATATAGAAACTCTATACCAATGGATTCAATCCAATAATGTAATGTACTAAAAAAAGATATTGAATCCTTCTACTATATTTTCGGAATATAAAACATGATCGCTCAATCACATGCAAGTAGGAGAAAGGAAATTATCAATCACACAACAAAAGAAGTATCTAGGGAATACACATGCTCAAAACCAGGGATAATTTTAAGAATGGAAAATTATCTTGAAGTTTAAAACGTTGGCGAATTTCACTAGTCCCTAATATGTGAAATATAAAATTTTATTGATATGTTTGTAAAATTATACAAATTTATAGTGATTTTGTATATATTCTATATAAAATGTTGGCTATTTTTAAGGTAAAATAATTTTATAGTGTAAAATTTGGGTGAATCATTTTTACAAAAAAATTGAAATTGGAAAATCTTTTTTTGGAAAAAACCTGGAAAATTAGCCCACCTGTGAATATTAGCCCCTATAATTTTCCATGCTCAAAACCCCTCTATCATATATTCTACATAGTCAAAGAATCATGAAACAATACAATGCTTTCTCACACCAAGAAAATCATGCACTCTACCGATCGTCTCACCTTGATCCTGCTCAAAACTGACTAGCGATTCTCAAGCAAAATTGACCAACACTTAGCCAATTATCAGCCCATGCTCAGCCCAGCCTTGCTCACACAATCCATAGGAAATTAATCATTGTTAAATAGGATAATGAACCTTACTTGACTACACAATCCATCATGATCCTTCCTCTGAATTTATAAGCGCTTGAGAAATTTTCTAATAATACAACTGTTAGTTAACTTCCCTTTAACCTATGTCTCAACTGGGTCATCATTAGAATTGACATGCATGCATCTATTAATAGTGAATCATCAGTTACTTGGTAGATCAATACTTGTGAATTAAATCTAATTTAATTCACTTGACCTCTCATTAGCTCATCACTTAGTTAGAACTAGTTAAACTATTTTTAACTCAATTAATTTGAGTTAACTGATTACACTCACACCACACTAGTGCTACAACTGCAACTGGACCCTGAAAATAATAGAATCACTCTACATGCCTCACCTTTTACCCTCAACTAGGAATTCTTGAGCTAACTAAGTTTATCTCACTTAGTTAACTGATACAAGTTGTTATGAGATGAAATTACAATTTACTTTCAATTTAATTAAGGGATAATTAAATCAAAAGCCTCACATGGTAGCCATTCCTGGGTGCCATTTTCTAGATTTTGTTTATAGATGCCAATTTCACTGTTTCTTGTTGCAAATTTCAACAAATACCCTTCTCTTTATGGATTTTCACCAATAGGAGGAGTATCAGTGTAAGATTAGCTACAAGAGATATTCTAGGCTTAGAGGTTTAAGGTGACACAATAGATTATCAAAGGATGGCTCAACCTAAGTACAAGGTTCAAACAATGATGAATAAGAAATTCACATCCCTTAGTGAGGCCAATCTAGGGCATGTTAAGCTTAGGGTTTAAGTAATAACATGCAAAATAGAATATCCTAAGGTCAAGGTACCAACGAAAAAGTTTTCCAACAATGAGTATTAGCAATCCAATGGAATATGAAACATTCAAGAAACCCTTAAGTTGAAGTTTAACCAAACTAGGGTTTCTCATAAGAAAAAAATCTAGGGAGAGAGGAATCAACGTGAAAAATAGATGGATTAGCCACCAAGGATATTGATTTTGAGGCAACCAAATGTGCTCTTAATTTTGAATCCTTCCAATACTAAAATTTCCCCTCCTAGACAATTTCACTCTAAGCCCTAATTGAGTTGTTTATCCTCAAGAGAACCAAAAAATATAGAGATATGGAGAGAGAAATTCAATTTGAGGTTGAAATAAATCTTGGTAAAAAAAATAAAACAAGGCCAATGCCTAGTCCTTGATTTGATGGAGTGACTCTATGGGTGTTAAAGATTAGATAAATTTTGCAAAGGAGCAAGAATATTTTGATACCCTAGCACAAAACCCTATTTATTATCTTTGTGATGGATCAAAGACACCTAGGAGAGCTATAACAAGATTTCACCAAGGGGATTATCATTCACATTCCATACATGAATAATCCACACGATTAGGATATCTAGATTCTATACTATTAGTCTTCAATAATTAATGGTGCAATGTAAAAACCCTAGATAACCATTCCATTCCATACATTAGACATAAAATAAAAAATAATTCAATAAAAATTTCACTTACAATATGAAATTCATGAATAATCCAATATTGATCCAAGATAAATTTTCTAAATACAAGAAAGTAGCTCTAGTTTGCAAAGTAATCTATAGATCACATCTCTCTAAACACACAAGAGGTTGAAAATATCTTGAGGGTCGAAATAGTCCTAGTGATGATGATCTAAATGAAATGATCCTCTCCTCTATTTATATGGGAAGAAAAATCCTATAAGACTAAAATCCCCTAAAAACAAGTTTGATTACTAAACATGCTTGGGTTACAAGCCAACCGACTAGCTCTCATCATAAATTCACAAACAAGCCCACAAATATGAGTTGCTAAGCTTCTAGGGTTGATGTCATGGATAAAACGACTCCCAAATACCATGTCCATTGCCAAATTTTTACTTACCATGTATTATTTATCAAATAGAAAATGTAAAAAAAATGATTATTACAGTAAAATTTAATCACGAGATGGTTTGAAATTCTATGTTACAGGGTTTGAATCACTAGAGGTTTGGAATTTTGATTGTCTGAATAGTTCTATTCGAAATTATTTCGCTGCTTCACAATGCTCTCGTGCTCTCTTGCTCTAGGTATGTCTCTTGTGCAAATCTCTCCCTGAAATTTTTTGCAAAAATAATGAAATAATGAAATTTTTTTACTATTTAAAGAATTGTTTTATGAAATTAGATTTTCGAAAATAATTTGCTGCCCATTTTTCAATTTACCTGTTTTTTTCACTTAAAAAAAAAAGTTGCGTTTTTTTTTATTTGCGGCTAATCGGCACTTGTGAGTCGATTACTAACACAACATTGGTGCACCGTGCCTAAAATTCACTGGTGTGGTTAACTATACATTAGCACCAATAACAATAAGTCCATTTTTAAGGCACTGAAATTACTTTTAGGTGTGTACACCAAAATATATTGTTGATTTTTCTCAAATGCAGAGAGAAAATATCATAATTATATCGAATGGAAAATTCTTCAAAATCCAAATTGTTCCATAATATTTCTCAAATTCCATCACGCAGTTCTCCCTATCCATCTCGAGACGTAATATTTACTTCAGATTTTATTTATATTTTCATTATCTAATTGAATTTATGTTTTTTTATCCATGTCAATCAGCTTAATAAAATTTATAAGGTATACAAATTTGTAGGTTATGCAGATTCAGAATGGAGTTCAGATGCAAAAAATATTCAAACAACACTAAAATGTCGGAAGTTCTTATCAGGAGCAACATACCACAAGGCGCATTTGGTAAATGAAAATGGACAGCCGCTTCACCCTACCAATTGTAACAATATTGCATCTTCTAACCACAATCCTGGGAATCTTGGGAAAATGATGGTAATAATAATTGTTTGGTATATTAATGTAATTATTTCAACGTCAAACCAATTAATCATGCATTGTTGACGTGCTTACTAATTGATATCATAGATTTTGTACTAATCATGTTCAAATATATTTTTTGAAATTATTAGGATTCTAGTGATGATGAGCGACCTACCTACCATCTTCAGTTTCACTCCACGACAATGTAAAATTGAGAGAAGGTTGAATTAAGAGAAAAAATCGGAGACGAACGATACTAAGAATGGTTGAATCAACCACCTATTCAATTCCCACTACATCCAGATTCACCAATTAGCAACGACTATAGCAATAGTTTCTTCATAATATGGCAAAGGAGGCAATCAAATAGAGGTTGGTATGGATGATTACTTAAGGGATACGACTACCATGGAGATAATATTTTTAGAGGCATTCCAGAACGATGATCATCCAGGGGATGATGCTCATATTGCTGACCCATTTTTTGAAATCCTTAAATTTTCTTCCACCACCCCTCTCTTTGGACCTGGAGGTCAGTTAAAGTCTACCTAGTTGGGGACAACGATGTTACTGTACAACCTAAAAGAAAAGTTTGGCTTGTCGAATGCATGTTTCTTCGAAATTTTGAGGTAAGTTACCATAAAGTCCTCCCTTATATTTCTAAAAATAAACATCACAAATAGTCAATTTTATGAACGTTAATAATTATATTGGAAAAAATGTACATTTAATACTGTCCATGATCACCAACTACAGGTTATTCAAAGGTAAGGTTCTTTCGAGTGATAATGTCTTGCCAAGTAGCTGCGAAGAGGCAAATAAATTGTTGAAAATGTTGGGTGTTGAGTACATATCATATCATGCATGTCCAAATGATTGTCTTCTATATAGAGGAGAATATGCAAACAAAGAGATATGTTCAAAATGTGGGCATGATAGGTATGATAAATTAAAAAAGAAGGGTAAATCACATGGTCCTCCTTTTAAGATATTGAGGCACATGCCTATAATCCTAAGGATTCAAAGGCTCTTTCATTGCAAAGAATTAGATATGTTGCAGGGATGGCATGCCTCACACAAAAGTGAGTTGGGATTTATGCGAATCCCAACAGATTCAATAGCCATGAAGCATATAGAGGATACATGGCCCAAAAAATTCAAGGATGAAGTACGAAATATACGACTCAACATAGCCATGGATGGCATCAACCTATATTCCCTCTAGACCACCAACTATTTTGTTTGGCATGTAGTAGTGATCAATAAAAATATCCCCCCATGGTTGTTAGTGAAGATTGAACATCTTATGTTGGCTCTCATAATCCCTGGTAGAAGACAAGTGAAGAATATGGATGTTAACTTACAACCACTGGTAGATGAATTGAAGGAGTTATGGGATGGGATAAATGTATACAATGTATCAAGACCCATCTCAGCAGAGAGGAGTTTTACGTTGTATGGCATATGTGCTTACACGACACATGATTATCCAGGCTTAGGAGTTTTCTCTGGTAAATTACATGTTTATTTATTTGTTTATATACGTAACAATATTATTTCACATATTAGTTATTTAATTCGCTGTAATTTTTATGTTCTTCATGATATTATTTAACGTGCCATGCATATTTATTGTATACAATAGTCTCGCAGGTCTTGTAACAAAAGGGGATTTTGGATGTAAATGTTGTGGACCTTCTCTGAAAGTTATATGGTCCAACGACCTACGAAAGCTAGTGTATGACTACTACAGGGTATTCCTCCCAGAAGAACACCCTTACAGAAGAGCAGCATTCGCTTTCAATGGTAAACAAGAGAGAACCTTAAGGCCTACAATAACGACACTAGCTGAATGGATTAGAGCATATGAGAGAGAGAAGGAGAAGGAGTTCATAGAAATGTTCGATTCAAATGGGGAGCCTATGTTCGATGATCCAAAATTCTTCGACACCTATGTTGAGAAATTGCTCATTGGGATGAAAAGGAAATCTATATTTTATAACCTCCCATATTGGGAGCATCTTAAGATTACCCACTTATTAGATCCCATGCATATATTTAAAAATGTTTCATATTCTTTATGGAGGCACATATCATCAAAAAAAATTTACACGTTGGCTGTTAGGAAAGATCTTATTACTTCAAAAACTAGAAAGAAACATTGGCCAAGATGATTAGAAAGTACAGGATCAGAGGCAGGCGCTGGTCCCTCTAATTCATGGTATTTCAAAGAAGGTGATGTCCGATAGATTTAAAAAAAATGATATTTCTTTGGCAAAGGAAGTTATAATGGGTGTGAGGGTGCCATCTTCATATGGGTCTTCACTACAGCGCTACTTCACGGTGGATGACCATTTGTCGGGGTTGAAATCACATGACCATTTGAATCTTCTAAGAGTATGTATAATGCCAAAAGCATGACTTTTCTAATTTTTATATTAATAAATTTTATCCCATGGAGGGATCATAAAACATAACTAATTTTGTATATAATTCCCCCAAGACCTAGGACGTCCCATATCTAAATTATCTGAATTTGTACGTTGGATCATGTCAAAGGAGATTCATGTGGCTACCATTCCACGATGGTGTTAAGAGATAATTGAGATTGTTTGTATGTTTGAGAAGGAATTGCTGACGAGTTTCATGGACTTGCAGGTTCATCTTCTAATCCACCTAGTAGATGAGGTTGAATTAGTTGGGGTGGTTTCTTGTCATTCGATGTTCTTCTTAGAGAGGTACATGAATAAATTGAAAGGTTTTGTTCGACAAAGGGAAAAACCTGAGGGGTCTATGGCAGAGGGGTACATATCGTATGAGTATTTCTATTATGCTAGTGAGTACATCAAGCAAATCCACAACAAACCAAGTGTGATGACTTGGGACGATGAAAAGGATGAAGACAAAAGATAAGGGGCGCTGCACTGAACGAATGGTAAAAGGCGTTTGATAAAGAGTAAGTGAATTATAATTTTTCAAATTTACACAAAGTAAATATTCATGTTGAACTTTGATATAATGTATATTTTTATCTCATATGTACTATATGTTAGTTTTATTTCATTAACGAATGCATAAAATGAAGCATTCAATAAATTCATTCTTTACAATTCCGAATCGACACAACTGTGGGTCACATTGTACGAACAAAAAAGGATGAAATGGGATAGTGACAGGAAATAATTCAGATAGTTGAATGGTAGAAGTGTGCCTTATCCCGACCATTTAAAAGAAAATATTCCAAAAATATGCCCCAATGGTTGGGTTACTGACCAAGTCAGAGAGAAATATGGTGCAACCGATCGTTACCCACCTGTTGAAGAGGATGCACTAAACATAGGGATTAGGTGCACACACTCGGTAATAATCTATTTATGTACATTTTAAACATAATAATGCACCTTTGAAATGTAATTACCTCTATATTTCATATTTTAACTGTTGGGTTATTATAAGACACATGACACTATGATTTCTAAACTTTTTTATAGGTGCATTTGTTCCCATCTATGTGGGCATATGGACACCATTTTCACACAAAAAATGTCAATGATGGACACATGACACAAGACTGTGGAGTGGAAGTCGAGTTCGATCAATCTAGTCTATCTAGCCATGGTGTTCAAAACCTTGTACGAGGGACGTTATGTTACGTCAGAAAGATACAAGAGATCATTGAAGTGGATTTCTCTTATTTCCAATGTGTTATTTTTAGGTGCAAGTGGTGGGATGCCTTTGATCATAACAATGTAAAGGAATATCACGATAGTAGGCTGATATGTATAAACTCTAGAAAGATGTGGGATGAAGCTAAGGAGCCCTATGTTTTTTCCAAATAATGCAACTAGGTGTTTTTTTACCCAGATGTGTTGGATAGGGATTCATGGCTCGTATTGAGACATGACCCTAGATCAAAACATATTTTTGAGAACAATAGTGTTATCATGCCAAGCGAGCTAGAAGATAATGAGGGTGATCATGAGAACTGAGAGCGATATGGTACATGTGTTATTTCATCATTTATACTTTTTAAGATGGGTTTTTATAAAGAAGAGGACTTAATTACCTTATACTAAGACTCTTTTTTTTTCAAAAAATTATAATATGTATTTTGAATTAATTGGTAATTTGCATTGTGTTAATGTTAAAATCATTTCACTTGATAATTTGAAATTATGTTGATCTCGAAAACAATGGCGTACTGTATAGAGTTCTTTTTTTTTTGGTATGTAAGATCATAATAAAATAATGATAATTATAAAGTACATGAATTTATTTTCATTATTTTTCTAAACTTTATTATGTTACAAAATTTCATATTATTCTAGGTATATTATATTACAATTATTTATATTCATACAATTTTACAATTATGGTAATTTAACAATATTTACGGTATACATTTTACTTATGGTAGTTATGGTTCAAAATTGACAATTAATTTACAATTTTACAAATTTACAAATTTTAATAAATTTGAATGATGTCAATACATACAATTACAATTACAATTTTACAATTTCACAATACAATTACAATTACAATTTTAGAATTTTACATACAATTACAATTACAATAATTTCACATTAATACAACTAAAATTTTACAAATATTTTACATACAGTTACAATTACAATTTTAGAATTTTACATACAATTACAATTATAATTACAATTTTACAATTTTACATATATACAATTGCAATTAAAATTACAATTATAATCATTTCACATTAATACAATTAAATTTTTACATAGAATTAGAATTACAGTTACAATTACAATTACAATTTTACAATTTCACATACAATTACAATTACAATTTTAGAATTTTACATACAATTACAATCATTTCACATTAATACAATTAAAATTTTACAAATATTTTACATAAAATTACAATTACAATTACAATTTTAGAATTTTACATACAATTACAATTTTACAATTTTTACATATATACAATTATAATAATTTCACAATAAATTAAATATTACAATTACAATTAGAAATACAATTACAATTTTACAATTTTAGATACAAATAAAATTAAAATTCAATTACAATCACGACATAAAATTTAATAAATATCACGATTTAATATGAAAAATAAACATCACGATCATGATAGCCATCGTATAAACATCATATTCGCCTAAAAAACACATTCAAATTTGCTAACATCATCTAATAATTGTGATCATGATCATCTAACAAAACACAAGCATTGTATAACATCATCACAACACAAACATCATATATACATCTCATGTCAAATAACTGCTATCACATACACATCTATGATGAACACCAACATGTAAATTAAGTACAACTGCAACATGAACATAAAATACATGGTTCATATATCTGTAATGTCAAAAATATACAACTGTAATATAACTGCATATAAATGTCAAATATCAGCTGGTGGTACATCAACAGTAGTACTAGTCGAGGCTTGCTCACTCAATGATGTAGCGTCGACATGCTCAGATAGGTGTCGATCATCACGTGCCTGCTGATCTAGAGGTGCCTCATGCTAATCAGGATCAAATACCTGCTCATGATGACTCAACAGGGATGGTTCAACCTACTCATGATCATGACTGCTGGATACTACAGGCTGCTCATGATGACTCGACGTGGATGGTCCAACCTGCTCATGATCATGACTATTGGATGCTGCAGGCTGCTCATATTTAACGCGAGGTGGAGGAGGAGGTGGAGTAATAGCTGAACGATGATCACTCCCGTGATCGTGATCATGATATGATGCGATGCTTGACTATCGACGTACAACATCTCCACCATGCCTACGTCGAACGACCCTCCTCAACCGTGCCACTCAGTTGGTAGCTCCAACAACATGTCGCATCAGGGTCAACATATCACGTGGCATGCCTCTCCATATCGCTGTCAACCTATCATCAGCCTGTATCTCTTTGATATTGGTTGACCTATTTCCCTCCCTCCTTCACTAGGAGTCAATAGAGTTGGTCACTCAACTCCATCCTAAATCTAGTGTTATGCCTACGCCTCACACCCGTTGGTACCTACGCATGATCATGAGGACCAGGTCTATCACCGGACTGATCCTCCGCATCGGCCATCTCCTGATCGTTAGTAGGATCTACACCTAGATCATTTGGTGGTGGTGGCATCTCATTGCTAGAAAATGACCCAATATCTACAAAATATATATAAGTACACAAAAATAATTAGAAAATTTCATTAAAAAATATAATAAAAACAAGTTAAAGAACATGTTAGAATAAATTTAAAGAAAATGCTAATATTACCTCTCTCATCTGATGACTCATCAACTATGAAGAGGATGTTGGCACATCCTCGCCAATTCAAACCAGCATACGGACATGGGACAAGAATGAGGGTGTGATCATCAACAATGGATAGCAAATCCAGTGCATCATGAGATATCCTCATGGAAAAGTTAGAATCGCCCCTCTTGGGCATCATCTGGCCCCACATCTGCATCCATACGTGCAACATCGGCCTATGAGGCTGCCGAACAAAACTAGGCCTCGTCTCTGGAAACCTCTCAAAAATAAACAAAATAGCTCTGAAGAATAATGGAAGTTCACCCTCCCTTGTGCCTCAGAACGACATCTATCTAAAGCTGTACAAAACTGTCGCAAAAAAATCATAGACCACCTCACAAGTCATGGCGCATGTAATAAAGAATCAACGTAAAGTAAAAGTGGGAAACTAATGCATTGCCTGTCACTGGTATGGTGTGCAATGGTCTACATCAGTAGTGAGAGGCACCTCACCTCCTCTCCACCAAACGAAGCAATACGTAACTGACCACCAGAGACCTGAAAATTTGTAGGAGACAGTATATCAACGCTAATGTACCTTTGGGAGTACACCAACTGACTCCCTGCCGCATAGCTGACGGGGACCTCTAGGAACGAGGGAAAATCCTCCCCTCTATTAGATAAGCCAGTAATAAAATACATGTACTCCTCAGTGGGCACATACCACTGGTTAGGACCAACCTGGAAAGCCTGTCGATGGGAATTCCACTTGAAGATAAGTTATCGCAATAACCCATTATGGCCCTTCAGGGATGTAGCCTCCTAATAGAAATTGAGGAGGCCTACCTCCCTTAGGAGCGCCTGGGTGGTTGTCGTAATAGGGTGAGGGTACATAATTCTCTACCTCTCTCATGCCTCCCACAGGTGAACCATGTTATACTGGTCTGCCATATGTTCCTGATGTTACCTCTATTCTCTTCTTTGACATCACTGAATGGTTCACATATTAAATGCAATTTTTTTTATTAAATGAGACATGTATATATATAATTTTTTTTGGAAAAAAAAAAAAAAACAGTCGGTGTGCCAAAACAAACAGTCATGCACTAGTACCGGTGCATCTGTTTTTATCGTGCACCGTCTGCGGTGCGACTTGAAATTTTCAGCGCACCACACAACATGAAATTTAATTCCTCTTGCAGTGTGTTGACGAAACTATCCATCCCGGGGCGAATAATTACGTCAATGCATCGCCAAACATTAGTTAATGGTCAATAGTGCAGTCGTTTAACCGATTACACCATTGACTGTGTACAAGTTTGGGAAGGCGGTGTATTGACCAAACTACCCATCTTGGGACAGATAGTTTCATCAACACACCACCTTCCCGACATCATTACATGATCAATGGTGCAGTAGTTTAACCCCGGGGTGTATAGTTTAGTCAGTGCACTACCCTCCTAACATCAACACATGGTCAACGGTGCAGTCGTTTACATGAACACACTGTTGACTATGTACCGGTGTCTGGATGGCTTTGCGCTGACTAAAATATCCACCATGGGGTGCATATTTTGGTCAGTGCACTGCCCTCCTAAACTTGGACATAGTCAACGGTGCGACGGGTTAATCGACCGCACCGCCATTTATGTAGTTTTAAAAAAACACGGTGAGCCATTTCGGTACTACACCAGAATCGGTGCTGTTATCATTAGCACCAGTCGCGGTGTGGCCTATAAATTTAGAGGTAGCACTACGAACCAGTGCGAGCCAAATAAGTCGAGTGCATCGCATGGGAATTTTTTTTTTAAAGGGTAAATTTTAAGTTTTTTTAGAATTCTAATCCGCTAAAAATTTTAATTATTGAGAAACAAGTAAAATACTTGTACATTTGGGCATCGAGGAGGCATATTTGTTGAAGAAATTGTAAAACTAAATTCGCCCACCATTTTCCAAAATTCGAAATCGAGATGATTTTTAATGGGCGACAGTAGTGTGCACAATGGGAGCACCAATGGCAAGGCGCCTCACACAAGCGAAATTCACACCAGTGCTTGAGAGCTCTGGAACACTTAAGAAGTGAAAATGCAGATTTTTTTGCCGTAATTTTTTTATTATTTAACCCTATTCTAGTGCACGGGTTTTTGACGCGCGTCGGGTGGTTTCTTCCAAGCGCATCGAGGCCTTTTAAGTTAGCGTGGTTTTTATGACGCATCGGGTCTGAATCTGTGCAGTGCACTGGTGCGCTATAGTAATTAGACACACCGGGAGGTTTGTACATAGAGTACGGTGGGTCAGTGTGCCAATTTGTAGTACACATCGATGCTTTTCTAGTTGAACACAACAATGCAATGTAGGATGAGAAATGCACTGGAAAAAAAAAATCCGCAAAAACCTCCACCCACCAACCTCCTCGAGAAACCTTCACTAAAAATGGATATCTGGGCTATTTTTATAAGGGATTCCTCAAAAACATCTGCTAGAGGGTCTTTTCCTTGTAGTGAAAGTAATTAAAAATATCCCATGCTGAGGAAAAATGATATGTATTTCCTTTCAAGGATACTCACATGATATGTTCCAAGTCAACCCTTGAATTTAGTTGAAGAAGCATACTTATCTAACATGAAAAAAATATCCAAATATATTTACTTATTCAAGGGTTTGATTCGTGGATAACCGTTACTTACACATGCCACAACAAGACATTATCTCTAATGGTGAATATTCCCCCCTCCCCCAAAAGAGGTCATCTACAATCTTTAACTTTAACAAGGAAGTTATGAGAGCCAAGAGGAGCATTATGTGTTAAGGATCTTTGGAGGAGCATTACATGTGAGAAATATGGTCAAAACAACTTTTTATTGCCAAAGGACATAAAAATGAGGAATATGATAATTGTGAAAATTTTCTCAATTTGTGTATGCAACTTTGTTATTCCCACAATTAATTATGGAAAATGTAGTTTTATAGTTAATTTATAAATGGTTTTGTTTCATTTGTGCACTATAAATGACCAAGTTTGTTGAGTCAGAACCTTATTCCCATTATGTTGTTTAACATATTTCTGAGGTATGAATATGTGAGGTTATTGGAATTTCATTTTTGGCCCCATTACTCTTTCATTAAATTAGTTTGGTGTTAAAAAAAATCAAATCCAAAATTCATCCTTGGAGTAAAAAAGAAATTATTTAGTATTATTATATTGTTTTCTAATGTAGGTTAAAAATGAGGTAGTTGAGCTCAAATGGTGGGAAAAACTATTTGTGATCCTTCCTAATCATGTTTAATTCTTGGGACATGTTTTGCATATTATAATAAGTTTCAAAGAGTAGATAACCCCAATGACAAAGCTCCTTCATGGGGTTGAGGACGTCCAAACTCTTGCTAATTCATAAGTTCCTAGTATATTTTTCTTGCGAACTATTGGATTGATCTGATGACGGGTCGAGTACTACTCTAACAATCGTGTATGGTATGAAGATATTTTAATTTAATATGTCTTATATAGGTTTAAATGAGCATGTTAGTCCATTAATTATAGTGCATAAACACATAATCATAAGTAAATGAACTTAACATATCCAGAAGCACATGCACGTAAGTAAGAGAGAGACAACCAATTGGTAATAGAGTTCACCCCTCCGTCTCTCTAGGGCTACATCTTTGGATCTGCTTCAATTGGAATGCAGATATTCTATATTCCTTCTTAAAAGTAAGCTCTCCAGGATTTCTTACATTCAAGCTCTATGTACGAGCATTAGCTAAGCACTATGGCTCTCAATAGCTAAGCATTCTCTCCTTTGTTCCCCCTTCTCATGGCTCACATAAGGAATATATATAGTTTTCCTTCACACACACTCCAACAAAGAGCATTAATTACAAGACCCACAATTGTAGGGCCTAATTACAAGGAAGGAAAAACAAGATCCATGAAAGTAGGACCTCCAACTATCTCAGGCTCATAATTGGGAAAGGTCTCAAAACCACCTAAAGACTCTTCAACCATGCCCTTGATTCTCTCAACCCACAATTGAGAAAAATAGAGAATTGGTGTGAGGTGGTTTCTCACATAAAAACCAATTTCCCTAATTACATTAAATGAATTGAATATGTGGGACAAATTTTCTCTCACAAATATTAATCATTTATATAAAAAATGCATGAGTTTATTAAAGGCTCATAAAATGCATAATTAAATGCATGAGAATCTCATGAAAATCATTAATCATAATTTCACCCATTTAAACACTTTGTCATCAACTTCAAATCAACATGGCGCAAAGCTCTTTGACGTGCGAATATCCTTTCGGATCACACCTCCCCAATAAGAAACTTTTTTTCTCCAAAAGTATCAGCTTCAATCCATCATCAACTATATGTAAATGTCTCTGAAAGGCACATTCCCACATGACTCCTTCACCTAATGTACTTTGGAATCAGAACACAATGCCAGCACTTGCAACTATTGCAAAACAAATGTACGGAAAGGCACATCCCTTGAAGACTCCTTTACCCAACGTACTTCGGAATCAGGATGAAAAGCCAACACCTACAATTATGTCATCACAAATTTATGACAAGGCACATCCCTTGAAGACTCCTTCACCCAACGTACTTCAGAATTAGGATGCAAAGCCAACACCTACAACTGTTGCAACGCAAATGTATGAAAAGACACATCCCTTCAAGATTCCTTAACCTCGGTCCTTGAAAATTGGAATGAAGAATCCCACATCTTCCTAAAGCTGCAACCTATAGCTGATCACACCTATTTACATCTTTTGAAACACTTACCAAGAGTTCATTGGTCAAGTTTACATGCCGAAATAGCTTAGGAAAACCACCTCATTAAAATTGTTTACAAAGAAGCCAACAAGGCTTAATGCACAAAAATACACCTCTCACTCTCCCTACATAAGAGTGGCTAAAAAAAGGATTTTACATTGCTTCATAATCAACTTTACATCGTGTCTTTCATGGTGGCAACTATGGCCTTTTACCTGGCATTCAACAATTTACATGCAAATTTTTTGATGCAAAAATATGATGGAAACTAGGGCCCTTTTGCATGGAAATTACAAGCAATTTAATGTGCCAAACATGTGCACAAAGGGAAAAGTACCAAGTTTTCAAACCCCCCCTTTTACATAATGTGTACATAACAAAGAGAAATAATGGTGAAAAAATAAAAATTCCACCCTTTTACAAAATATGTGCCAAATATCATATTCATTTGGAAAGTGAAAATAAGTCAAATCCCCCATTACAAAACATGTGCATCATAAAAGTGCCCCCCCCCCCCCCTTCAATTTCTAGGCATAGGGATATTAAGTAGAAAAAATCGATTTATTTTCACTGATAAAACAACATCTCTCAGGGCAAATTTACTATAAGGAAATGCAAAGAAATACACTTGAATCCAATGCCTACCTGTGCGTTTAATATCAAAATTAAAAGATGATTTATGAGTGAAAATGCATGCTTTCAAGTACAGTTCAGAGGGAAAATTTGCATTGAAATTTGTCTTAGCTGAAATGATGTGCTCTACAAATAAAATCGCAGATGATTCCGAATCAAACATGAAATTCCTTCCATCAAAAAGCTTGATATTCTTGGAGGACCCACAATTAATCAGATACTGGTCCACAGTTTGGAGAGAGGCCATATAGGATGCATCCATTTATGGACTAGCACCATGAAAGCTACTCCAGGGGTACAAGAAGAAGTCTCCATCGTTGCTGAAGAAGATCCATGGAAATGAAAAATCGTTTCTTTTTCTTGAGGAACATTGGCCTCACTAAGACCACTGGGGAACTCCTCTCTTGCAGTATTCTAGATACCCAATCAAAATTTCATGGTAATAAAAGTTGTGACGCAGTGTATGTTACTGGCTTGGCAGAATTCCTCAGCAACAAAATAATTTTGTGTTTAAATGATAACACCACGCCTCTCACACACAGCTCCACATAAAATTACACTAATAAGATTCTTGGGTGTAATACGCGGCGCCTTAATTGTCGCATCGATAAGACTTCTTCCTGTTTTATATATCCCCAGGCAGCGCCCAATACAGAAACCCCAATCAAAATGCCAATGCCCACATCAGAATACGCGTAGGGAGATAGTTGCACCATCGCATGTGCCCATGAACTTGATTTTGCCATTATGATGTTTGAATTACTTCGTACGCGTGTCAAACTTGATAATTGTTGGCCTAGTCAATATGTGTATTGTCAATACTAACTCAATGTGTGCACAGTAAGGCCAGATCGACCTAAATCTGAATCAAATTGAAGCTAGCATGCCACTAGCAAGCCAAGCCTTTCAAAGGGAAATATGATGGTAATCCAGCTATAGATCCATAATCAATAGATCATATTCAGTGCCTCCGTCAGGAAATTATGTTTACTTCTCAATGGAGCCGTTAGTTGCCCTCAACTTCTTTCCTTTCGTGGGTAGAAAGGGCTCAGGCCTACGGTTCTAGGTGGACATGCTGCTCCATGATTGCTCGAATCTATGATTACTAGCAGATCAGATGGATTAAAACACTAGAAAATCTGATCACTCTGTGCACTAGAATTCGATCACTTACCACACCAGGATAAAAATGACTATGGCCATCTGCATCCTCTTACTTTAGCAAGAAATGCAAGACCTAAAATGAAAATGCCCAGATTTGGTGCCAAAAAATTGGCATTATAGTGATAAAATCATGGAATGGTGCCACCAAATATGCCACACAATCTTCACCTGCTCGTCTGTATAATTTCTGGCTCTGCTATAATTTCCCATTGTTTCCTGAAAATTTCATCATTCACATTCAGCATATGAATTTCAGAAGAAATTTATTGGCGATTGGTCTCACTCGATCCTCTCTTAAAGGCCTTCTTAGTTTCCATGAATGACGGGTGATCTACAAAAAATCTGCACGATCATGTTCTCCATGTCTTTGTCATTGGTCACAAAACCAAAGCATCGAGGTCCTCATTGGGCAGCTGGTGATCGAATGACACACTACTTCCCCACAGACTGGAAAGCTTCCTGACCATGGTTACAAATCTAATGTTGCCCTCTCCTTACTCCACCTCTGAAGACAACTCCACTTCCTCTTATACTTCTTGCGAAATCAGGAATGCTTTAGTGTGAACATTTTTGCTATTAGATCAAATTGCCTGGGCTGGTAGAACTGGTATCTACAAGTTCGTATAAACAAAGGTCTTTCATTTTATTATTGATGTGGTTTTTTTCGAGGACAAATAGTGAGCAGATTTGATTGGGAGTATATCACTCTTTTTCTTCCTTGGTGGAAATATATGTAGTACATTGATAGAGACATTAGAGTTGTGCCGTCTTTTGATGTCTATCAAAAAATTGGAGAAAGAGTTGAAACACATAAAAAAATACATCCACGGTTGATCAAGCTAAGCTAGAGGAGCAGAGGTGCCTCAAGATTAAGCTTAAACTCAGGAGGCCGCGTATGTCAAAAAATTTCGACAAAGGACGTGCATGATCATTACGCAGGGGAAGAACGAGTGCAGAATCTACGAGTGCACAAAGATTTTCATGTCCCCATATTTCCGCCGCAGGAAGTCGACCACACAGGTGCTGGAGACAGCTTTCTGGAGGGATTCTCTGTCGAGTTGATGCATGGATTGTTAGTGGAGGATGTCGTTCACGTTGAAAATTATTTTGGGTCTATTACTGTTGGGTAGATTGGTGTTCCTCATGATGAGAATTTGATGAGATTGTATGAGCTCTTAGATGAGAGAAGGAAAAATTGACATTTGTAGATCTTCAGAATTGAACTGTACCTATAGCCCTACCCATATTGCTTCTGCAAATATTTCTAAGACTTGGGTAGAAGAACTTAATGATCCCATATTCTGAACCAGAAATCTTGCAACTACAATTGACCTCTATTATTTTTCATAGGAAGCGAATATGACACCATTAACACTAGGAATATCATGCGCAACAAGGTGCAGTGATCCTTCAGGTCGCAATAGATTTTCCATTCAGAGGTCATTTGATGTGATTCAAGCATCGCCAGACTCCTCTCGCCAAGCTCTTCACAATGGTGTCATTATTTTTTGATTTTGATTTGGAAAAATTTTGAGTGTTTTCCATCAACAGAGGGATACCTACCCCTATAAAACTCGAAAGTTTACAAATGAATAGAAATAAACATTGCAGAAACATCGTGAACTTCTTACCAAACCAACACCAAGCACTTTCTTCTTGTAATCATGATTTTCGAATTGTGGATGGAGCCTCCTTCTTCACGAGCTCTTTCACCATATGTCTGCTTAACTTGTGGTAAATTTAGGGGTGAAACTTACAACACTTATTCTCCCAATGGTCGTTGATTTTGCAAAAACTGCAGAAATTATGTCATTTCCCATTCAATAGTGTCTTCATAATAGGATTATTTAGAAATTTCTCATTTTTCTTGGTCTCACTTCTTGTGGACACATCTGTCTTCTTAACCCACACTTTCTGTGTGTGATGCTTAACTACATCATGGTTAGAATATCTATGAAAGAAATCATTTCTCTTATATGTAAAAGAAGAATTTGATTGAATGTTATACCTTCCTAACTTGTCCTTGAACTGATGGAGACCAGGTTGCTTGAAACCCTTCTTGGAATCAAGTGATAAAGAGACGAATTTTGCTTCAGCTACCTTCGATCATCCTCCTTTCTCTTCCTGTCCATAACCCAAGCCTACAAATGGTTGTCTTGGTACAACCTCCAATGACTAGGTGACTCCTTGGCCATTTATGCCAAGTCCACCTCCTCTATACCCCATCTTCGTGAGGATCGTCATGCCAACACTAGATTTATATTGAGAGATAACAAAACATGAAGTAACATTATATACCTCAGTTTGAGATGCAGCCTCCATCGTCTCAGCCTTCTGCAACTTAGACAATAACTCATCCTTGGCTCGCAGCATCTCTTGAAGCTCTTGCTTTACCTTTTCAACTACCTGCAACAGTCTTCGCAATTCTGCATTCTCGGCTTGAATGCTCTCATTTATCTCTTTCAACTCTTGCATTCTTTCAGTGTGCTTCGCTCCTCTGCCCATCCTGCAAAGCAGTCACCTGCTCTGATACCACTTGATCCGATCATGGGTCAAGTGCTACTCTAACCATCATATACCATATGAAGATATTTTAATTGACTATGACTTATACAGGTTTAAATGAGCATGTTAGTCCATTGATTATAGTGCATAAAAACATAAACATAAGTAAATGAACTTAACGTATCCAAAAGCACATGCACATAAGTAAGAGAGAGAAAACCAATTGGTAATGAAGTTCACCCCTCCATCTCTCTAGTGCTACATCTTCGGATCTGCTTCAATTAGAATGTAGATCTTCTATATTCCTTCTTCAAAGTAAGCTCTCCAAGCTTTCTTACATTCAATCTCTATGGCCGAGCATTAGCTAAGAACTATGGCTCTCAATAGCTAAGCATTCTCTCCTTTCTTCCCCCTTCTCATGGCTCACATAAGGAATATATATAGTGTTAAGTCCCTATATTAATAGTGTAGTCACTTATTATGTTAGTTTAGCCCCCCTTATTGTTACTGTTGTACCCCTATAACCCCCATATTGTTATTATTGTGCCCTTACATTATTACTGTTAGGTCAGCTAGGATTACATTGTGGCCCCACTAGGAGTATATTGTGGCCCCATGGAAACCTATATATAGAAGGAGGTTTTGGTCATTTGTATCATCCAAGAATTGTTCATTCATGTAATGTATTGGAGGTTTCCCCCTCGAAGTGGCTTATTTATAAGGCGTTGATATCTCTTTTCTTCTATTTTTGGAGCTGGCTTCACAACATTTGGTATCAGAGCTTTGAGATTCTAGGGTTTCGCTGCTCCAAACAGGTCATTATGGCATTTTCGCTATAACGTTTTTTATACGAAGGTTTAGAATCTGAAAGTTTTAGAGTACGAAGCCAAAATCTTGAGGAGCATCGTCAAAAAATTTCAGAGCTTGGTTTGCAATATTTTCGGAGATATGATCTGTGGAAATTAGGTCTTTTTGCAGGCTCCTCAATTTAATCTAAACAGGTCATCATGGAATTAGCACTATAAATTTTTTTCTACAAAGGTTCAGAATCTGAAATTTTTAGGGTGCGAAGCTGAAATCCCGAGGAAATTTTTTGCAAAATTTGAGAGCTTGGTTTGCAATGTTTTCGGAGATATGATCTGTGGAATGTAGCGCTTTTTCACGCTCCTGAATTTCATCTCAAAGAGGTGATCGTGGTAAAATATTCATAGCTCTCTCTCTGAGCATCAGATTAGAATGCTGTAAAAAGTGACCATAAGTATATGGACTATAGTTTTCGGTCTATCAATTTCAGAGCCAACGGAGGAGACAATGACACGTGGCAAGTCGTACAAGTTTTCTCTACTAAACCAGTCCAAAATTGGGTCATTGTGGGAGATTAGACATAAATTTGCCTTGAAGATTCCAAATCAGATCAGACCTATGGCATTTGAAAGAAGCTTCAGTGGGCTACTACAGGCCTGAATTTCAGATACTAAGGTTCCGCAGTCACAGAGATAATTCAGTTTCAATATCGAGCTCCTCAAAAGAAAGAAAAAGTGTGTATTTGGTTTTTAAAATTGCATAACGTTGGTTTGAAAAAGCAGTTTGAAGTGATTCCAAGGGCATATTTTAGAATTTTTATCAGTATTGGGTTCTATAATGTCTCCAAAAAATAATTCCATAACCATTAAGCCCTAAAAAAGCTATACTATGACGCATGAAGAGGAAGAATTGCAGTATGAAATATCAAAATTACGGTACCAAGTGCAACAATTTTCGATCTTACAAAGACCAACCGAAGATGACATAGATGGTTTAAAAGTAGAAATGGAGCTAAATCGGATGGTTTGAAGGATCAAATAATAGCTAATATTGATGATAAATTAGTGGAAGATCACATCGAGCATCAACAACAAGTTCTCCAACTCTCAAAGGATAACCTAACTTTGGTGCAGAATCTAATGAAACAATAGGAAGATCAACATCACATCAAAAGAATTTCTGAAGCAGCCACAGAAACAAGAGCTCGACAAGTACGATCAATTTCAGAATATCTCAGCAAGTGGAAGAACTTTCTTGTACAAGATTCCACATGGGAGGATGAGAATTTTATACAAAAGCATCAAGAAATAATCAAGCATTGAGGACAACACTTGTTTGAAGGAGAGGGGCATGTTAAGTCCCTATATTAATAATGTAGTCCCTTATTATGTTAGTGTAGCCCCCCTTATTTTTATTTTTGTACCCCTGTAACCCCCATATTGTTATTATTGTGCCCTTACATTATTATTGTTAGGTCGGCTAGGATTACATTGTGGCCCCACTAGGAGTATATTGTGGCCCCATGGACTCCTATATATAGAAGGAGGTTTTGGTCATTTTTATCATCCAAGAATTTTTCATTCATGTAATGTATTGGAGGTTGCCCCCTCGAAGTGGCTTATTTATAAGGCATTGATATCTCTTTTCTTCTATTTTTGGAGCTGGCTTCACAACATATAGTTTTCCTTCACACACTCTCCAACAAAGAGCATTAATTACAAGACCCACAATTTTAGGGCCTAATTACAAGGAAGGAAAAACAAGATCCATGAAAGTAGGACTTCCAACTATCTTAGGCTCATAATTGGGAAAAGTCTCAAAACCACCTAAAGACTTTTCAACCATGCCCTTGATTCTCTCAACCCACAATTGAGAAAAATAGAGAATTAGTGTGAGGTGGTTTCTCACATAAAAACTAATTTCCATAATTACATTAAATGAATAATATCTGAGACAAATTTTATCTCACAAATATTAATCATTTATATAAAAAATGCATGAGTTTAATAAAGGCTCATAAAATGCATAATTAAATGCATGAGCATCTCATGAAAAACATTAATCATAATTTCACCCATTTAAACACTTTGTCATCGAATTCAAATCAACATGGCGCAAAGCTCTTTCACATGTGAAGATCCTTTCTTATGTAGGTTAAAAATGAGGTAGTTGAGCCCAAATGGTGGGAAAAACTATTTGTGATCCTTCCCAATCATGTTCAATTCTTGGGACATGTTTTTCATATTATAATAAGTTTCAAAGAGTAGATAACCCCCAGGACAAACCTCCTTCATGGGGTTGAGGAAGTCTAGACTCTTGCTAATTCATAAGTTCCTATTATATTTTTCTTGCGAACTATTGGATATACTCTTGGTGTTATAGTGGTATCCAAAAGGTTTGATCCTAGGCCTTGCCTAGATTACTCCAATGAGTTATTGATTCACTATGGATAAAAAAATAGAAAATGAGTTAGTTGAGCTAAGAATAAAACACTAGATTATAGATGAGGTGACACCAATAAGGAATTAATTAAGGAGTAGGAATAAGAGAAATGGAAAAAGGAGGAGATCCAGAAAATGAAGAGGCTTAGGAATGAAAGAAGGGTATATAAGTAAAAAAGAACAAAGGAAAATGAAAAATACATTGTAATTGTGGTTGCAATGATAATTGAAGAAGACAATACAACCAAAGTTGTAGGTTAAATAACAAATTGGGACATTGAAAAAGGGTCCCACTACCTTAAACAGGGTAATCATTTAAGGAAGTGTGCTTAGAAATGAAGAATTGTAATGTTATTTAAAGCTTCCATGAGGAATATGAGTGGAAAAAGCATGTAAAAAAATTCATGCACATATATAAATATATGGGGGATGTAATTATTTGGGAATGGAAACCACGGTGGAATACAAAGAAAATGAGGAGGATGCATGCTTTATGAAATTTTGTTTTTTGGAAAAATCATATGTCCAAGAGAATTGGTAGTGGTATTGGAAGAAATAACAGGTTTCAAACTTATGAAATATGTTAGGTTCATGTGATTGAGAAAGAAAAGTTGTTAGAGAAACTTGAAACAAAGAAAAGACTAGAGCAAGGCATAGTTAAAACTCCTCATGAGGTAGAAATTGGGGAAGTAGTAAAGATTAAGGTAAAACCACTATTGAAGATATTTTATTTTCCTAATGTTGAGTATGATGTTTTCTCTTTAAGCTTAAAATCAATGGTAAACAAAATTATGAACTGTATTAAGAAAAAATTTGGAGTGAAATCAAACTTTACTAGCCTAATACAAACTATATTTTCATGTTGGATGTGTGTAGTAGCGTGTAAATCACGTCATCGTTTGTTACATGGAAAATGTTGATTTGTGGTTACATCGAATGTGCTCTAAGTCTCAAATTTTGTAGGGAGGATTAGGCACATGTATTCCAAATAACCCATAAATAATTTTGGGAAATTCCACTTAAATCATGTTTTATGAAAATAATTAATTATTTTAATGGGACCCTAAGTCTAAACTTAGGAAATTAAAATAATTAAAGGATATTAAATAAAACAGAGTGTAAATCTTCTAGAGAAGACAAAAATCAAGTCAAATTAATCTTACCCATTGATTAATGACTTAATCTCATTTATTGAAGTCTCAACGTGAATATTATAAGAAGGAATTTTTGGGGCATTTATAAAAAATATGGAGACGAAGAAAGAAGCCAGAGATCAAAATTCTTTAGTGAGAAGTGCTTAGGGAGAAGATCAATCAAGAGGATTCTCGCAGAGAGGGGAAAGGATAATTTATGGTTGGAGGAGTTTCTTGAACCAGAGAGTGAAAAGTAGAGGAGGCAACAAATACCACAGAGGGCAGCGTAGAGCCAGCCACACAGAGACTACATAGAGCTTCAGAAGGAGTTTTATTTTCAATAGAGGAAACAGTCGGGGTTCAATGCCAGTCACTAGAGAGAGTTTCTGGAGGCTAGAAAGGCCTCGTTTCCAATCAAAAAAGGGATCCATGGAAAATATAGATGAAGCTTCTTTTGTGACACAGATACTGTGCAGACTGACACAGTCATTGCGCAGAGGCAACACAGAGCAACTCATCCAGAGCTAAGGTCAGTGCCAGATTCCCATGGCATAGTGAGATATTCTCACGAGATTTTGTTGGTTAGTTTTCCTCTATATGATTTGTCAGTTTACAAAATCATAGAATTGTACTCAAAAAATTACCGTATAATATACAAACCCTTAGTTGTTGCACTGGTTTTCCCACATTGGATTTTTCTAGGGAAAATTGTCCAAAAATAACTGTATTAATGTGTTTATACTTGTGCTAGTATTTTTCCTTGTATTTAATTTCCACATATTTTTTTGTTTGTGAAGATTGCAGTGTATTTTATTTTGATATTTACCGTAGCATATGATAAATAATTCTTTCAGTTAAACAAATAGAAGAAATCTAATCAGTTACTACAGTAGAATTCTGGATAGTGGAATTTTCACATTTTGTCAGAGCTACATATCCAGAACAACTAGTGGTGAATGGAAGAGGTAAATCAGGAAACTGCAAAGGTAGTGAATCAGATTCCCTAAAAGATTGTGCAGTCCAGTCTAAGAGGAATTTTTTTTGTGGAAAATCTCTTTTTGAGTGAGTCGATAGAGAGAAAGATTTCTGGATCCAAGTTTTCCAGTGATAGACAATAATTTTAGCACAGAGAAGTATTCAGGAGGGACGCAATTTTTGCTTAATCGCAAAAGCGTCATAAATCGAAGGAAAAATAGCACAAATAAGAATGGAAAATTTAGATGTCTTTGAATTATCTTCCAGACTGGAAGAAGACTTCACATGTTTGTCAAGTTCAACACCTGCAGGTGTTTGGTACATTTATAGCGGGGCTTAAAATCATATGACTGGAGTACGAGAATATTTCTTGAGCTATCAGGAAGAACATATGGACTTCCAGATCACTATGGGAAACATAAAAAAATGCACTCTAGTAGGGAGAGGCACCATAGCATTTCATATGGAGGGAGGAACCAACATCAAAGCCACTAATGAACTACATGTGCCAGGGCTAGGAATGAATCTAATTTCAGTGTCCCAATTATAGGACAAGGGATATGATGTATAGTTCATTGGAAAGAAGGTATATGTCAAACATCTGAGCTGGAAGAAGAAAAGGCAAATTGAAGCTCAAAGAAATAGACTATATATATTGCATCTCTAGTCTCCTATGGCACTGATAGGAAACAATCTTGATGGTGAAAGAAATTTGAATGAGCTATGGCATAGGAGAATGGGAAATTTGCACCATGGCTAAGGATGCTCAGAGAGACTGTCACTGGAGTACCAGTACTCAATACAGAACATGATGACATATGTAGAGGATGCATACTAGAAAATTACACTAAGGAAACATTTCCCAGAAGTGATAACTGACCAGAAGGTGTATTAAGATTGATACACTAAGACCTTTGTGACCCAATGTACACTATATCTCTCAATAGTGGTGAATATTTTGTCACCTTAATTGATGATTACTCTAGGAAAACCTCTATATACTTCCTAAATACCAAGGATGAGGTCTTTGATCAGTTCACAGAGTTCAAAGCTCTCGTGGAAAACATGACAAGGAAGAAAGTAAAGGTATTGTGCTCAGATAATGCTGGAGAATATACAGACATAGACTTCAAATATTTTTGCACAAATGAGGGCATCAAGAGAGAGTGGAACACTCCATAAAATCCACAACAAATTGGTGTAGCGAAGTGGAAGAACAAAACTATTGTTTGGGAAGAAAAAGCTATGTTATATGAACTAGAATTGCCTAGATTATTATGGGTAGAGGCATGTAACACAACTGTGTATACTCAGAATAGAACCCCTCAGAGATAATTGGGGAAGAAAACGCTTGAAGGAGTTTTCACAAGGAGGAAGTCGGAAGTGAGTCACCTCCGTATATTCAAAATTTTGGCATATTTTCATGTACCATATGAAAAGCGTAGTAAAATAGATCAGATTGTAGAAAAGGGGTATCTCATAGGATATAACAAGACCTCAAAAGCATATAGAATATAAATTCCTAGCATCAAGAAAATTGTAGTAAGGCGAGATGAAAAGTTCATAGAAGATAGAGCTTTCAAGAAATCTCGTGAAATGCCAATAGAGGATTAGTTAGCAGAAGTTCCTTTAGTCTAATAGAAGTAGGGGAAGCAAGGATGATAGGCAAGAGGATAAACACTAGGATCGAGTACAATGACCAATACCAACATTTCCACAAGAGAAGAAGATTCAGGTAGTTCTCACTAGATGGAACAACAACAACTTAAGGAGGAATTGAGATAACCTCCTACCACCAGTGGCAGAACTAGTAGGGAGGCATGAAAAATATTGAGGGATGCAGAGAAGTTCATTAGAGCTCCCGGAACAGAGAAGAGGCAGTGTCGACAAACTGACAGGTACCAAGCATTGGTAGCATAGGTAGAATAACCCTTCAGTTTTTAGGAAGTCGTACAACACCAAGTATGGGTCGGATGCCATGGTATAAGAGTACAATTCTATCATGACGAATGATTTCTGCGAAGTTGTACCTAGACCTGAGGATAGATCAGTTGTAGGATCAATATGGGTATACAAGATCAAGTATGTTGCAGATGGTAGCGTGGAGAAGTATAAGGCCATGCTTGGGGAAAATGGGTATGCGTAGAAGGAAGGAATTGAATATGAGGAGACCTTCATTCCTATAGCCAGATACACCTCCATCAGATTTGTTATATCCCTAGCAGCTTAGATGGGGTGGAAGATTCACCAGATGGATTTCAAGACATCGTTCTTGAATGGGAAGATAGAAGAGGATGTGTACATAGAACAACCTGAAGGCTTCGAAACTCATGAGAAGATAACTCATGTATGCAGATTGAAGAAAGCCCCGTATGGGCTCAAGCAGGCATGTAGAGCTTGGTATGTTCATATTCATAGCTACTTGCAACAGTTGTGATTCATCAAGAGTGATGCAAATCCCAATCTATACTATTTAATGGTGGAGAATGAGCCTCTAATCCTGGTATTATATGTAGATGATATGTTTCTTACAGGGTCATCTAGGCTCATAAAGGACTGCAAGAATAATCTAGAAGAAAAATTTGACATGAAGGATACATGGTTGATGCATTATTCTCTAGGGTTGGAAGTGTGGCATAAGAATGGAGAAATATACTTAGGGAAAAGGAATTTATGCTACGGAAATTATGAAAAGGTTCAAAATATAGTATTTCTGGTCCATGGTGATGCTTATGATCACAGAATGGAAGAAAATAGATGCATCAGGGGAAAAGGAAGTGGACCCCACCTTGTACAGATAGTTGATTGGGTCACTCATGTATCTGGTCAATACCAAGCCAGACATTTGTTTTGTTGTCAACACCCTTCGTCAGTCCATGGTGGAACCCAAAAGGGTACATTGGGTAGTAGCTATGAACATTCTTAGATATGTCCGTGGAACAGTTGGATATGGGTTGAAATACACCTGAGGAGATGATGTCATATTGAGCGAGTTCATAGATGCAGATTGGGCGAGAAGTTCAACAGACCGTAAGAGTACCTTTGGGTACTGTTTCAGTGTTGGATCAGGAATGATCTCTTGGTGCACCAGGAAGCAAAAGTCGGTAGCACTGAGCTCAACTGAAGCAGAATATATGGCAGCTAGCACAACAACGTGTGAAGCCATATGGCTTAGAGAGCTTCTCGTGAGCCTATTCAGGAAGAGAATGGAACCGACTAGTTTTTACTATGACAATTACAGTTGTATAAAGCTCTCTAAGAATCCAATATTTCATGATCAGTCAAAACACATAGATATCAGATGTTATTTTATCAAAGACAGTGTATAGTGTGGGGTAGTATAACTACAGTATGTGCCCACTGGAGATCACGTAGCAGACCTATTCACTAAGGCTTTAGGAAGAGCTAAGTTCATTCAGTTCAAGGAGAAGATGGGTATTGTTGAGAACCCGTTTCAGTAATAAATGGGTCCTCAATTGAAGCAGCAGAAAATAATAGAGATTTGCAGTGCAGTAGCAGTTGACAATAGTATGCGGGGTCAACAACAACACAAATGTAACAACGCAGTTTTGGTGGGCAACAATGTCAGACATTAGTAGCGCAGAGGGAGATGTTGCAAAATCAGGGCAGTACTTTAGCTGGATGTATTGCTAGAACACATTCCTTGCTAATAGGGAGTGTTGAGTTGTGGTAGCATCAGATGCGATCTAAGTCTCAAAATTTGCAAGGAGGCTTAGGCACATGTATTCCAAAGAACCCAGAAAGCATTTTGGGAAATTCCACTCAGATTATGTTTTATGAAATAATTAATTATTTTAATGGGACCTTACATCTAAACTTAGGAAATTAAAATAATTAAAGGATATTAATTAAAACAAAGTGTGAATCTTCTATAGAATATGAATATCAAGTCAAGTTAATTAGCCATTGATTAATGATTTAATCTCGACCGTTGAAGTCTCAACGAGAAGATTATAAGAAGGAATTGATGGGGCATTTGGAAAAAATACAGAGACGAAGAAAAAATCCAGAGATCAAAATTCTTTAGTGAGCAGTGCTTAGGGAGAAAATCGATCGAGAGGATTCTCACAGAGAGGGGAAAGTATAATTTCTGGTTGGAAGAGTTTCCTAAACCGGAGAGTGAAAAGTAGAGAAGGAAGCAAAAACTACATAGGGAAATGCAGAGCTAGCCACGGAGAGGCTACGTAGGGATTGCACTGAGCTTTAGAGGGAGTTTTATTTTCTGCAGAGGAAATAGTTAGAGTTTCCTGCGAGTCACCAGAGAGAGTTTCCAGAGGCCAGAAGGGTCTCATTTCCAGTCATCAAAGAGATCTAGGGAAAAGAGAGGGAATCTTCAGTTATGACGTAAAGACTACACCGAGTGACACAGTCACTGCGCAAAGCAGCTCATCTAGAGCTTAGGTTAGTCTTGGATCCCCGTGGTGGAGTGAGATATTCTCACGAGATTTTATTGGTAAGTTTTCCTATATATGATTTGTGAGTTTCGACAATCATAGACTTGTACTAAAAAAATTAATGCATAGTATACAAACCCTCAACCGCTGCACCGGTTTTCCCACATTGGGTTTTTCTGGGGACAATTGTCCAAAAATAACTGTGTTAATGTGTTTATACATGTGCTAGAATTTTCTGCTGTATTTACTTTCCACAAAATTTGTTATTGTGAACACTGCAATGTATTTTATTTAAATATTTACTGTAGCATGCCATAAATACTTTGTTCAATTTAACAAATAGAAGAAATCTAATCAGCTACTATAGTAAAATTCCAATAGCATAATTTTCAAAAGAAATATAAAAAAATATTGCATACAGTAAAAACAAAACAAATTGTAATATAGGTTTTAGTAGATCTTTTTATTGCTAAAAAAATTTCCCAAAATTCAGAAAATAAATAAATAAATAAATCAAACAAAACAAAAACTTATGCATGGAATTTAAATGGATGTTCCTTATAACCGAAAAAAAATTGGTGAGTGGAGGTTATAGTAGAGGTTTTTGAGCATTGTGCTCTTTGTTAACACATACTAGTGCATCTACAAAATGGTTGCACTAGTGAATTTACACTAAGCACTAAAAGAACCAGTATGCTTTCAGGTAATATGGACTAGATCCATCATTTTCTAAACTAACATCATTTATGCTCTTAATAATATAACGTACCAAGTAGTTATTTATAACCTTGTAATGCACAAGTGCATGTATAATTCTTACACATCAATATTTATTTTTTTGTTTTAAAACTTTTCGCATGTTTAATGGACTGGTGCATGGGTAAAGTATTAAAACACCAATCTTTATGTTTTATTCAAGGCATCATTATATCTGATGTAATTAAAGCATTGATGCATAGACAATTATATATCACCGATTTTATTTCCTTATGAAAAATCAATGATGTGGTTACTTTTGTGTAAGACCTAATGTGTATGATACATATGCACATCATAATATTTTGAAACAATAAATATAATCATATGTTATTATTGATTTAAAGGGATAGTACTTTCCACGATTGTAGCACTAGTCCAGTAATATAATTTATAAACATCAAGGCGCACTGACCATAAAAGTGCACCATTTTCTATTTTAATCTTATGTAGTATTTAGTGAGTTGAAATTAATACATTGCATTGATATGCTTTGTATATATTTAAATAATAACTTTTTACAAATTTGGGATAATTATCTGAAAATTAATTATTTTTTATAATAATTTTGAATTTTATATTTAAATTAATTTTTTATGATAATGATTGTATTAACATGTTATTCATCCTACATATTACACCTTGGTTTATTTTAGCAACATAATTAATACTATATGTTAATTAATTCACAATGCAACATTTTATAACATTGGACAATGGAATATAATTGGTACCAGTTTTATTATATATGAAGAAGAGACCCATTATCAAGCAAAATGGGACATCATAAAGGTCCACAATAATCAATATGTAGCCTATATGTAACTTTTACACTTTTTGGTAAGACGTCCTCATGCAATCAGGACAATATGTCAAGAACATTAAATGACATCCATGATTTTCATAGACATATTTGAGTATATACAATTTGAAATAAAATTCAATTACATTGATTTTCATTCATAACTTGAACTTTTTTCATCACTTGATTTTAATCCATGTATCATTTCTTCATCACTTGTAAGTGCTACTATACTTAGGTTTTTTAACCTAGTGTTTTGTTGATCATCTTGCACTTGATGTTTCATCTCTTGCTCTTCCATCTATAAACATAGAGATAACTTTTAATAAGTATTATTTATAACTACATTTTAGAGTCTACAAGATTTTGTAAATCTCAAAGCATACCAAAGCAACAAGTGTTTCATGAATAGCACACATTCTTTCAAATCCATGCTTTATGCCTTCTCTCAAAATATTTTCTATTGGTAGATATACTTATATAAAGTTTAGTGTATGTTACTACACTAATTATAAAATGAAATATGTTAAACAACATAGCTACTTACACATGGTATAATTAACTTGATACTTCATCATATACTCACAACCTAGGCTTAACTAAATGTTGATCAGTTTTTGAATTGGATCTTCTTTCTATGTTAGCAACTAACAGAAGGTCATATCCATGGATGAGTGTAAATTAATATTTAAATACAATTATTACAACCAGAAGTATTAATTAAGGAAAAATAATAAGTACTCACAAACTTTGTGATAACTCTTTTCTTCTTTGTCATCCCATCTTATGTGCTTAGTTGGTCCCACTTTGTTTTGTTTTTTTTGCAACAAAACAATTCGAAAAACACATTTCACGCAATAATTAAATTCAATGTACAAAAGATAATATGTTGATGATGATGAATACATACCTCTGATGCGCATTGTTGTTGGTATGGATCATCCTAACATGCAAATATATTCATTTACTTTTCCATCTCCTTGTACACTTTTTTGGAAATCTCTACCAAAATGTATTGTTGTTCCCCTCATTTCTCCTTTAGAATTTGCATAATATTCTTTAAAATGAAAAGTGTAGTTTTTTTCCTTTAAATTGACATGGTAATAAATGCAGTAAAATAATCTAATTCGAATTTTTTTGGCACAGAGTATAGAATAACATGTTCAATACTAATACCTTTTAAATGATTATTTCTGGCTATTGCAAGTCTCATGGATCATATTGATCATTGCTAAAGAAATAATTCTTATAGTTTAAATATAGCCCAATTATTAGAGTCGTTGGAATTATTTTTGAATTATGAGTGGAAACCACATTTATATATTTTTTCCACTATATCCTTCATATTTTTATAAAATCTCTTGCCCCTCTTGTTAAATTCTAGTAGCATTATGGATTAATTAAGGACCAACTCATAAATATTTACATTATTTATAATTTTTATCTTCTTAGGATCACATTCCATTCCCTCACTATCATTCTCCACAAAACATTAAAAATATATAAAATCAAGTGTTTAAAACATGTTATTGATTAATGTTAAGAAAATGTTTTTTAGTATAAAGTGAAAGAAAAATCATATTCATTACCTTTTAATCCTTCTCGTAATTCCTCTCTTTGCGACATTTATATAAATATTTTATGCTCTGTCGCACCTAGATTGCAAATAATATTATCAAATTTCTTCAAGTAATTGCTTTGCGTGGCATGTATTAACCAATACACATCATTAATTTGAACCTATGAATAATTCCAATATACTGATTTTTTAATAAAACTTAAATACCTTGTGTTTTTCTCTTGCTAGTGTAGAAGTTATTTTGTAGATTTGCAAATTCTACTAAATTCAATTCACAATTTAGAACATCAATCACAAACATGCAGTGAGAAATAACACACATGCACAGATTATTTTTTTTCGGGGAAACCAATCTACTAAAAATCACACTGTCTTCTTGCATTAATGTGATGAATAGAGATTTATTACAATTGCTTTGCTCAACTGAGCACACCTACAAGTTAATACCCTATCTGTATACTAAATGAGAAGCTCTTGCCCAAAATTAGTCAATTTATGCCTCTGCTTGAGCCCCTATTTCCTTGTGTAATTATTGAGAAATTAGGCCCCTATTATTTAGGATTTTCTCCAAAAGGGATTGCACATTCCTAAGGTTGATCATTTGACTTCATGCAACACCTGTACACTCAATACTAGTCTACAACTGCTGTTACACTACCTTGCAATCTCCACCATAGCTGGGGAACTCGAATTCTCTGCATGCAGTAGATATTTTGGGTTTATTGATTAATTAACTCGATGATCACTGAGTTTTAATGAAGTCCCATTGCACAACTGACCTTCCACTATTTCCTCCAACAATTGGAACTAGTTTAACTGAAAACAACTTGATATAACTGACTTTGATTGCTACATATTAGAAATCACACATGCTTAACTGAACTCTAACTCCTCCAAATTGAGTTTACTAAGTAAACTGGGTGACACAAGCCATGCCATACAAGTTAACAACATCCAAGTTGTCTATTGATGTGGAAATTCAAATTTTCTCAATTTAATCAAGGTAAAATCAAATTGAGAATTTCTTGCTTCATTTTTTAACATCCAGGATGAGATACCATCATTCTCATTGCATTAAGTTATTTTCTTTGAACTCTTATCAACCATTTTTTATAAAAAAAAATATAAGAATCATTATATATAAAAATTAAGAAATATTGTTTTACAAAAAAAGGATAAAAATGCACCTCATAAATAATTATGCACATATATGACATACATATGTTTACGCATAAACATATGAAATTGTGTTATTGCAAATTTTTTATCTATTTTCATGCAAAAATACTACCATCATGTGTTGCTTGTTCCTACCCCAATTCTATACTTAGTCGTTTTCTTGAAAATTAGTGTGCATAACCTTTTCATGATGCCAAATTCCATGCAAAACCTCATATTCAACACATTCCCCCGTACATGCGATACTCACCCCCACACTACTTCTTACTTAGCCAAATTTCAACTAAGTGTAAGACTCGCACATTCATTCTTTTGCACACCCACAAGTTTCTGCATATATATTCCTCCATACATATAAAACATCCATGCAATGCATACTATAATACTATCTCTTTTCTTATACTCCATACTTAGAGAAAATTAACAATTTTCCCCTTTTGAGGCTAATTGAAAGATCTTGAAGAAAGTCTTACCCCCAAGATGAAAAGGTGTTGATATTGTACTACGTGAATATCAATAAGACACTCAAAAGACATACCATAGGTCGTTAACTTCTCGTTATCATTCTTACATGGCCTGATGAAGGTGGCATGTGATGAAGGGAAGTATTCCTAAATGCTATTGTAAATTCAGATTTATACAAATAAGATCTCTATATATTATCATTGATTTGTCATGTATATCTAAACAAACAAGAAAATGGTGATTAAAATGAAGGAGTCCATTTTTGGGGATGCAACAAACTAATTTGCATAAGATGATAGGAAATTTCCTTGGTAATCTTCCTATCAGTAGTATTTGAATTGAGTCTAGAGGAGAAATAGAATAAAAAAATTTGGAATAATGGGCTAGGTAATGTTGCATTTGTTTTAGAGGTCTTTGATTTTGTAGAAATAGCTCAAAATTTGCAGTCGCTAATGAATTCATACTGAAAAAAATAGACACAAATTTCTTCTACTCAATCTGTGGAAAGGAAAACATATAATAGAAACACATGAAATCATTCAAGCGCAATGATAAAAGTAATTTTGATAGGGAACCCAACTGGGAAAAACCCCTCCTTTGTTTGTAGTATATCAGATGAGAGTATAGATCTATTACAATGACAAATTAAATCCTTGAAGCTCAATGTGCACTGCAATATTGATCTCCATCTCCTGAGTCTTCTTTGGAAAATACTTGGCCAAATCTAGGCACTCCTCTTATTTCCCTGCGCAATTCCTACTCCTAAAAAATATGGAACTTCCTATTTCCTTGCAAAAATCCCAAGAGAATTATATCACCTGCTCAATGCAAACTTTGTACACTCACTAGTATCCAATAATAATTACATTTATGCCTTTTTCCTCCACTCAACTATGTGATTCGAATTGCATGCATGAATAGGGATATTTTTAGTTAATTGACTAGTTAACTAAGATATCAAAGAGTTAACAATAGTTACAACTACTCAACTAAACTCCTACTAACTCTATTCAGGACTAGAGATAATTGAGTTTCAATAATTATAACTCCACTAAATTGCAAGCTCTTAGTAATCAACTCATGCACAACTCTACTTCTTTCCCACTAACTTGAATTGGCTGACTTAACTAAGTGACTTGGCCATGTCAATCCTGCTAATCGAAAATCAAGTCATCTTGCTGATGTGGAAATTTGAATTTCTCCATTTGATTAAGTCGTAAGTCAAATGAAGTCTTTTCTTGCTACAATTTAACACTCCATTTTACCAAGAAAAGGGTTCTTAACAACCCCAGTCATGCTCCTTTGTAGGAATATATTGTAACAAAACTAACACCCCCTCTCACTATTGTTGTTGCTACTGCAACAACTAAAACAAAGATGCATCCAAAATACTGAATCAACTATGTCTATGTGCTGCAACAACTAGTAGAAAATGAGAAATTAGTGACAAGGTGACTAAAATAGCTAGTCACCACAACTTTTCCAAGTGAAATACTACAAAAAATGAATAATCTTAAGTGACTTAACTAAAAACGACTAACATAAACAACTAATTTAGTCCGAGTTAAAATATATGGCTAGCTAATAAGTAATACAACTAAAAATGACTAATGTAAATGACTAATTTAGTCTAGGAACAAAAATACAACTACCTAACAAGTACCACAATGATATAAATCGGTCATTTTTGTTACTCATTTTAATTGTGTCACTTAAAAAAACTAAACAAAAAAAATCCCCAATGACATAAATATTGTTTAACAACAATTTCTCTTCAACTTGACATATCTCTTCATGATGTACTATGAATACTAATCATATTCATCCTTTAAATATTTGAGTATTATGTTGACACTTAGAACCTTCACAATGAACTCTCCTAGTTTCATATACACTACTAAAATTCCATTACATTAAGCTCTATAATTGTATATTCATGTCTATGTTCTAATAATTAGAGACATAAGTAATAGATGATATCCTTAAACCCACTTTGTCCCATTTTTTCACCCAACTCTTATGTCTATATACTACACCACAATAATTTTATGCCAATTAAAATTCTTGGTGTCATTTACATTATGTACGTATTAGACTTTATAGTATATATATATATATATATATATATATATATTATATACACCACACCAGATTCCTGTCCCCTTTTAATCCTATCACAATATATATATATATATATCGCACATTTTTATTTAAACTTTTGAACCATATGTATGCCCACATGGGCATGAGATTGTTGGTTTTATTTGATACCCATCTGACTATTACCACTTGGAAACTTATCCACATGCAAACTTTCCTTGTTCACCTGAACCGAGGTGATCCAATGTATGTGAGTAAGGTATGTTTATATGACTAGGTTATTGACCATTTTACCCATGGTAATTTTCATTTTTGATTTTTCTTTTGGTTTCCACCATGCTTTTACTTTGCAAAGGTTTTCAAACCTTGGAATTTAACTCATTATAGTTTTTCTAACCTCGACCCTTAGCCTATGATAGGTGTTATTTTTCATCATTAGACATATGGGGTTTAGATTGTTTATTTTTGGTTCAGCATCTCTCCACTTGGACGAATGCATGGTATTTGAAGGTAATGTCATGTCCATTTTTTTTCATTTCAGAAAGTTTTGTATTTGATGCTTTCTTTTAAGACAATTAATTTTTCTAACTTGTTCCAGTGTTCTTAGTTTGTAGGCACAGTGAGGGTTCACATATTTCTCCCCATTGAATACACTATCTAGTTCTTCTATTCATGGAGTCTAATTCTTTGATGGAGTCTTTTTTTTTTGCACGGGCATGCACCCTCAGATATTATTCTCCTAAAATTACGCCTAATTTCCTAAAACTCACGATTTAAATTGTTCTTATATCTTTATTTTTCCTTTCCATAGTTACAGTTAAGGTTCTCACATGTATTTCCCTCGAATTTTATGGGTTTTGTGTTTACATATTTGCTCAGGGTTTTGTTTTTATTTTCTATATCAGATTTCAAGTAACTTCCCAATATTAGGGTTCTTCCTTCTAGGATTTGGAGAGAAAATGGACCACAAGATCCTTGGTGGTTTTTCATAACACTATAGGTATTCTATATTTCTCTTTTATTTTCTCTACACATCTATAAGTTGGTTATACATTTATTTAATCAATCTCATAAAATCATAGATATCTTTAACAAGGTTAATAATCAAATTTGCATATATATTTTAACTAAAGCTGGATATAGTAGGAAATAAACAAGTAATATCCCCCTTTTTTGATAGATCATGGAAATGACTTTAGAAATAAATAGAAATAAAATTGGCTGGGAATACATGTCCTTTTTGTTTCCCATGTGATTTCTGGAGTTTTTTTCCCCTCTGAATTTTGGCTAACCATCATGTAGTCTTAAGGGCTTCTTTGGATAATAGATTAGCTTTAAAATTGAGTTCCCTCTAAACATGCTAGAATGAAAGAAAAACAAACTAGGTTCTAGCCTCTTTAATTCTATCCATTATAAGTGCTAGAAATAATTTTTAAACTTGTGATTTCCATTTTTCCACTCTATAATGAGTTTCATATCCCCAGTTTACCTTCATTTTTCAATATCTACCAAAGAACTTATACTTCACCTCTATTTATTGGATCCTTCTCTAACTATTTCTTTAAATCTAATCATGTGATTGTCCCTTAATAATATTGTACTCCTACTATAAATTTACTGCTATTATAGATTTACATGGGATTCCTTTGCATCTTCATTCATAGTAATGCAAACCTTTGATTTATCTATCTTTGGAACCTTTAAATTTATTTGAATATGTGTCTTCAAAGGTTTCCAAATAACATGCATATTCAACCTATCGAAGACTTGAATTGGTAGAATTTATTTATTTTGATATATCATTTTTTTCTTGTGAGTCAAATTGGCCACACCCCATTGTGCAAGGTATAACTCTTTGGTTTCTTAATAAATTATCCTTCTCTCTACGGTCTCTTATTGAATTATGTTTTTTTTTTCCATTAAACAAATTGAAATAATTCCCCCATATTTATTTTAAATATGGGAAATGCACAAACAATGATATATGGATTCATCCTTATTTTTATGTAGAATACATCATCCTAGAACCCTTCATATTCTCCTCTTATAATTATCCCAAGTTAGAACCTTACTAGAAAATATCAACCATAATAAGTTCTAGGTTTTAGAAAATACCTTAGTTTCTATAAAACGTCTTGCCACTATGTTCATTTACTTTTTTGATGGCCTCATTACCTACATTTGTTATCAATATCCCCGTTTTGAGACCATATAATTTCATCTTACATTGTACATAATTTGATAATACTATTTTTGAGATTAGATTAGTATATCATTTCCGTTCCTTTACAATCTTTCCAAGAAATCCCAATTGTGTTGTTGATACCCACCCTTGGTTCCATACACTTGTCTCAAGATTGTTGCTTTTGCTTAGAAAATAATTTTCATGTTTTCTGGCTCAAATTTCAAAATTTCATACATCTCACAATTTCCTACATTCCCCATTCAAGGATCTTCACCTTTCTTAATCTTGCAACCTTCCCCTACATCCTATACTATCCATCTCCATATCAAATAAAATTCCTTGACTAAGGCCTTCCAAAATATTATTGTTTTCTTCACTCATCCATTCCTCTATTGTTCCAAGGATTAAAGATTTTTCAATCAATAATTTCCCCTATACTTATCCCTTAGGGATTGTCTAAACAAGTGAATATTTTTAAGTTCACCCCCCTTGTTTCTTATTTTGTTTTTCGAAAATTTTCCCTTTCATAGTTCATACGAGGGATTCCTTCCTTTTTCTGTTTTCCCCATCCACAAAAAATAAAGAATTTCCTCATTTTCCCAATATTCCTTTCAGAATGTAAGTTAATGAATTCCAATACATTGGGATCTCCTGCAATACTAACATTATCGCACTAACTCCTATGGATACCCACATGTAATACCTATTAGTGACTCCCACTTCTATTCTTTCATTAAGCTTATTTTAATCACTTACCCTATAATCAATATATTTAAGTCAAAACCCTAAGTATTTTAATCCACTTTCAATGCTTTGTATGGACAATGATGATGTGTGAGATAATTGGCTTTTTGGATCCTCATTTAACTTATTAAATAACAATGAATATTTATAATTACTTACTTCCATTCATGCTGCTTTGTGATATAATTCTAATATTTCTTTGTATCTTTGTGTTTCTCTGAGAGACCTATTATAGAAAAATATTACACTTCTTGAGATAAAGTCCAAATTCTCAAGTGCAAGACCCTATGCACTTCGAAGGAGGAAATTGTCACCTCACCAACCCTCTTCTCATTTTTTTCTCACTCTTTTGCAAGTGAAGGGTGTTTATCCCTTATATATCTTACGTATCTAAGGCCCAAATCAAACGATTTGATTTCCCTCCAAGGCTTATACTTCAAATACCACAAATCAAATCATTACACCATTTAGGATATAGGGTGGAATATAAGATTGCTAGGGATTTTGGGTAACTTCAAGGTTTGAGTTCAAAATGAAAGGGTTCCAAAAAACACACACCCAAGGAATCACTAGGAGATTCAATCCCTAACAAAATAATTTAAATGACTTAAAATGGAAAAGGTCGATGGTGGATAGAAGATCGATTCCTTAGCTTGCCAATATATTTTTGGGTGCATATGGATTCAAGGAGAAAAAAAATCACATATAAAGGATATGTATGTGTGTGCGAGGAATCAAAGTAGACTAACCTTTGTCCTTAGATTTCCAACCCTAGCACCCTTTGAGATTCAAAGAGGCTTGGAGCATATTTAGCCTCAACGACTAGGGAAAACTAAATCATGTACCTTAGAGGCTTGGGCGAGGTGACTTATAATTTTTAAGGATAAATAAGGGATGGAGCTTAAATTATGTCACCTCAAGAGAAATTAACGAAGAACCTTTCTCAAGGCCCAATAATTGTAAATAGATAAAAATATCATTGAATATTTAGAAACCTTATCCGTCTACAATAAATAAGATTTAAAGAATGTAACTCATATTGAATAACACATATCATCAAAGTTAACCATTAATAATCCATGAAAAGAAGTCTATTCATTTCAAAAAGGATCTTTTTTCATCAAGATTTACCAATACACATCAAGAGAAAATAACCATCCACATCAACAATATCCTCCAAGAAGTCACTCTACATATTCCTCCATAGCCAAGATTAAAAATTAAGAGAAAACTTCATAAATTTTGGACTTGATAAGGTATTTATCCCCCAATCAAACATTGCGAAAATGAGAGGAAATTCACCTCTATTTATAAAGGAAATGTTCAACTTTCCTCACTTTAAAATTTTAATTTTTAAGGCTAAAATATCGTAATATAGCATAAGGGTAGGAAAAAGGCCCTTTCACTGTTAAGTAATCTAAGTTATAGAAATGAAGGGGCGTTCATGCCACTTGTACAAATTCTAAGGGGCATAATCCCTTTAATGTCATTCAAATATGCAAATGAGGGGTTTTTGGTGCAACATCCAACCTCCAAATACCCTTCTAATTGTCTTTTTCTTCCACAAATTCAACAAATTAATCTTCAAGCATGGGAAAGGAGGTCCTGAAGTTAAAAAAAAATCCACAAAGTGATGATGATTCATGATTCTTTATGGCTTCATGATTCTTTATTTAGTATCCAAAACTCCCAAAGGGTTGGTTTCACATAATGTGGGCACCTGATCCTTTAAAGAAACATTTTCTAAAATGTAACTGAAAAACATCTCCATTCGAGCCCCCTTACTACAAGTCGACCCTAGACTTATATTTCTTCCTTCGACCAAAAATAAAGTTATCCATGTACTTCATATTTCAATATTGAATTAATTTCAATTCCAATGTGAGTCATCCCTCTCTAATATTGCTTCAATAAATTTGCTTTTTCCCTTACAAGTCAGCCTAACTTCTTCAAAATAAACATATTTCAGATGTTTACCTTATATATATATGCCCAAATATCAATTGATTTTCTAATTCTTCTTTCATATATCTAAATGGATACTTTTTTTTATAACCAGGTTGCACCCTTTTCAATTTTCACAGTTTCTTTCACAAAAATTCTAGGGTAATGCAAAAGTCTTTGGATTTTTTAATATACAACATTTTTTGGGTTTTATAACATCTGATAACTATTTTTATGTTATACAATGTGTTTTAAAAGAGACAAAGATCACAAATCTATTGTGTTGGCCTTTGCTACAAGAATCCAAACTTTGTATCATTCATTTATCTGTAGAATTTATCTAGTTGAATTCTCTCGTATGCATACATGTACCTCTTATTCTCAGCGAAACAAGCCTAATACTTGTGTTTTTAATTATTATAAATGGGAGACACTAGATAATTATAACACCATGCACTTACTTATGTCCAATCAAAATCATTTCTTCAACTGTGTACTACATTCCATGCCTTCGTTCAATGAAAGCACCTAGTATAAGTGTGTAATCCTCACAAATCTATAGTTCACCCTTTGAAATTCATTGTGTGAATATTCTAGGCCTTGATGAATCTTCCTTTATTTCTGAATTGGACACCTCTATCATGCGTTGACTACTCAATTTTTTTCCCATATAAAGGAGGCATATTATAGGATTGTTTGTAGGTGCAAATGTGAAGGCAACCATCCATATTTATATCTTACCAAGGTAAATATTTGACATGAAGGCTTCACTCAATGAACTTGTGACAAATCGCATGTGTTCATCGCATACTAAACAACACCCCTAATTTGACTACATATTGGAAAATACCTCTAAAAATCACATTATTTAACCCCTACCAATATGAACCCAATACACCTTCCCAATTAAAAAAAACCCTACCTTCAATAGATATTGTAGGTATCCATATTTTCATTAACATTTTTTTGTACCCCTTTATATTTTTTCATCAACTTTGAGCTCAAATTTTTATACATGTCAATATAAAAACCCTTTACCCCCTATATATCCCCCAATATATTACATCACTTTTCCATCAATATATATCCCAAGTATGAACCCACGTGGTATGGTATTGCTCCCCTAGTGAATCCCCTACGATATTTGGGCACTCTGATATGTGTTCCCATTTCCTTCAAATATCTAGTATATGTACATTCTTATTATCCTTGTTTACGATGATTTTTAGCAGGCGTAAAGCCTCCATTATGAATAATTACAATGCCCTTTATTAAAGTTTCCTTCCTTTTTGTACCATTGTCCAATTCATCTCCAATCCTCAATTGGTGTTATAATGAATGGTTTCATATCTACAAAATATCTTCACGACACCCATATGGTTACCAAGCAAGATTGTGGGTGACGTATGGCTCCAACGTGGGGACAAGTGTTCTTCTCAGGAACACTTGAGAACACAAGGGTTCCATTAGAATAAAATATGTGCCAAAAACTAGTGTTGAGCAGAATCATTGTGCTACTGTAGTCACCTCGTGAATTTGTGGGCACAATGAATCTTTCCTCTATCTTCTTTATCATGATAAATAACAAAGACATGCAAAAGCCTAAATGTGTATAAATTCCTTGTAGATTAAAATTTCTAATGTAATTTAACTAAAAAAATAGACTTGAATCTACTCTACTCATATGCGGAAAGAAATTCACTATTGAGAAGCAATATAAAAAAACATTCGACATGAATCAATTAACACACATAACATGAGGATATATCTAGGGGAAAGCCATTGATCAAAACCCCTTCCTATATGTATTTCATTAATCATAAAATAGAGAATAAATCCAATGCTTGTTCAACTCTTAACAATCTCTGCACAAGTATATTTGTCTCACTCCCTCACAAGCTGACTCTGGCCAATACTTCGCCAATTTTACTGCCTACCAAGCCCTTATTTCCTTGCATTGTTTCCTTGGGAATTATTCCCATATTAATTAGGAAATTCCCCATACATAGTTGTGCAATAACTATAGGTCCTTCTGTGACTGCATGCAACACATGTACAACTTGGATAATTATACAATTGATAGTACATTGTCCTTGAACTCCAATCTCAGTTGGGTAACTCGTAGATCCTACATGCATGGTTTAATTATGGTTTATTTATCTGTTAAATAGTTGATCACTGAGTACACACCCCACTACTTGACCTCCTAGGAATAGTTCCTCCAACTGTTGGAACTAGCTTAACTGACTTTAACATAGTTTAACTGAATTAAATAATTACAACTCAAATTAAACTCATCATAGGCTCCTAAAAAGTAGGATAAAATCTACATGCCCCAAGTTAGTCCCTTAACTCGAATTAACTGAGCCAAATAAGTCAAATCAACTTAGTTAACACATTCTTTTTGTCTTAAGATGTGGAATTATAGTTTTCTCCTAATTTAATTCAAGGTAAAATTAAATGGGAAATTTCTTGTTGCCATTTTTCAACACTCCCTCTCAACAAGAAAGGGATTATTAGATACCCCGATCCTTCCATTATGGAATTCAAATTTTCCTCTTGAAAATGCCTTTGTCAGGATGTTTGTGTCTTTTTTCTCTATAGGAATGTATTCCAACAATATAATCCACCTCTCCACACAATCTCGTAGATGGTGATATCAGATGTTGACATACTTGGATCGATCAAGAAAAACTAGAATTTTAGAGAGTTTGATACAACTCTGATTTTCACAATAAATCACAACAGGATCCATCATCTGACCAAATAACTCAACAATCATCTTCCTCATCTAGATACCTTCGCAAGTTACTTGACTAGTAGCCATGTACTCTGCTTCTACTGAACTGAGTGCAACTGATCTCTACTTCTTGTTGTACCAAGAAAATGATACTGACACAATAGTGAAGAATCCTCCTGAATTTATCTTTTGATATGATGGACTACCCACCCAATCTACATCTGTGAAGTCTTGAATCTTCACTCCCTATTTATGTTTTTACCAAAATACCATATTGAGTAGTTCCTATGAGGTATCTCAACACATGTTTGGTCACCTTCCAATATAGTTTGGTTGGCTTAACCATTTCTTGACTAAGTTGGTCAACTGCATAACACATGTTTGGTCGTTTTTTCACCAAATACATGAGTGAACTATAAGATACACATAGATAGTGGCCTCCACCTCCTCACTTGAAGTGGCATCCTCTTTCCTCCAAATTCTTGCTAGAGGAGTGTCCATGGGTTTGATATTATCCATGTGAAACTTCTTCAGTATTGTTGGATCTAGAGCCTGATTATCTTGTTTATTTTGTATCATAGCATTGGACCCCTGTACCTTAATGGGGCAGAAATTCCGCCCGTAATTAAACGCTGTCTGGGGGGTCCAGGGGGGTGGCTACAACTTTATGGAGCCCCCCCCCCCTGGCGGGGGGTTTCGGGGGCAGCGCCCCTGAAGCTAAAAACATATGTAAAATTGCCTTGTAAAAGTATAGTAATTTCTAGTCAATCTGGGCCATTCATTAGGCAGATGATCTGACGGTAGAAGTTATGTTTAGTTTAGGGTTTTTTGCCCTAGAAGGCAACCCCTCGCTTGTATGAGGGTATTGTATTGCGGTTGTGTATTGTATGTGTATTCTCGGAGTGAGAAACATATAGGGAAACTATGAGAGATAACAAAGGATATTACGATGGATCTGTTGTAGGTTGTGTCTTTTTTATTTTTCTAGATAATAGAAAGGAAGGACTAGCTGTTCGGGGTGGATGTAGCCCAAACTGGGTGAACCATGTATATCTGTGTCTCTCTGGTATGATGTGTTTTGTGTGCTTGTGTTTTCCGCATATTTGATGTGTTGCATTTCTCTGTAATATTTAATTTTCTAACAACTGGTATCAGAGCCGAAGGTCTATTTGGTTGATAAAATCGCAGGAAAGAAGGTTTCTTGGTTCGAGTGGGAGAAATGGTGGAAGATGGTAAATTTAGGGTTGAGAAATTTAACGGCCAAAACTTCCTGCTATGGAAGATGCAGATGGAAGATTATCTGTATCAGAAAGATCTGTACCTACCATTGAGAGGAAAAACAAAGAAGCCGACGACTATGACAGACGCAGAATGGGATATTCTTGATAGAAAGGCACTCGAAATAGTACGGTTGTGCCTCGCGGCGTCGGTAGCCTTCAATATTTCGAAGGAAACAACAACAGAGGGTTTGATTAAGGCGTTGGCGAAATTATATGAAAAATCCTCGGCCTCAAACAAGGTATTTCTTATGAAACGTTTATTTAATATGAAGATGTCTGAAGGTGGATCTGTTGCAGACCATTTAAATGATTTTAATACAGTTACCAGTCAGTTAAGTTCTTTAGGGGTAAACTTTGATGATGAAGTTAGGGCTCTTTTATTTCTGTGCTCATTGCTAGAAAGCTGGAATGGTTTAGTTATGGCCATTAGTAACTATGTCTCTGGATCTATTACTTTAAAGTTTGACGATGTTGTCAGTGCTATCCTTAGTGAGGAAATGTGACGAAAAATCTCCGATGAGACATTAGGTAATGCTTTGAGTGCAGAGTCTAGGGGAAGAAAAATGGAAAGAGGAAAGAGCTCGAGATATCGCAGTAAATCAAGGAAAGACAGATCCAAGTCTAGATCGGGGATAGTGTGCTGGAAATGCGGAAAGAAAGGACACCTAAAGAAAGACTGTAGATCTCGAAAGGGAAAATAAGGAGACACATAGCAAGAAAACAATCATGAAGCAAATGTGATAGGTGATGTGTTACAAGATGCTTTGATTCTTTCTTTCGAAAATGTTACTGATTCCTGGGTAATAGATTCAGGGGCTTCATTCCATGCCACACCTGATAAGAAATATTTTCATGACTATGTTCAAGGATATTTTGGACAAGTTCGTTTGGGTGATGATAAACCCTGTAAAATTGTTGGAATGGGTAAAGTTCTTGTTAAAAAACAGAATGCAAACCAATGGCTATTAAAGGAGGTAAGGCATCTTCCAGATCTGAAGAAAAATATAATTTCAACAGGGCAGTTAGGTGGTGAAGTTTGTGTGACAACTTTCACAGATAAGACTTGGAAGGTCACCAAAGGAGCCCTGGTAATAGAAAAAGGTGAAAATGTTGGTACATTGTATTTATGAAATGGTATTTAACTCTGTTAATGCTTTAACTTCCAAAGGAGCAAATGCAACATTATGGCATCATAGGCTCAGACACATGAGTGAGAAGGGGATGAATATTCTTCACTCAAGAAATTTGTTGCCGGGTTTGAAGAATGTTGATTTGGATTTCTGTGAGAATTTAATTTATGGAAAACATAAGAGAGTCATATTTCTTAGAGTTGGGAAAGAAAAGAAGAGTGAAAAGTTAGAGCTTGTGCATACAGATGTATGGGGACCTGCTCAGGTATCATCTCTCGGTGGCTCTCGTTATTATGTTACTTTGATTGATGATGCAACTAGAAAAACTTGGATTTATTGTATTCAAAATAAATCTGATGTATTTGATACTTTCAAGAAATGGAAAGCTTTGGTTGAGATTGAGACAGGAAAGAAGTTGAAGTGTCTCAGATCAGACAATGGAGGTGAATATTGCAGCAAAGAGTTTGATAAGTATTGTTCAGAGCATGGAATTTGCAGAGAGAAGATAGTTCCAAGAACACCATAATAAAATGGTGTGTCAGAAAGGATGAACAGAATAATCATGGAGCGTGCAAGGTGCATGAGATTGCATGTAGGATTTCCTTTACAATTTTGGGCAGATGCTATAGATACTGTTGTTTATCTACTAAACAGAGGGCCTTCAAGTTCTTTGGATGGTGGTATTCTAGAGGAAGCATGGATAGGTAAAAAGGCAAACTACTCCTTTTTAAAGCCTTTTGGCTGTGAGGCCTTTGTCCATATTAATAAAGAAAATAGAACAAAGCTTGAGGAAAAATCAAAGAAATGTACCTTTACTGGATATGGTGTTAATGATTTTGTTTATCGCTTATATGATTATGAAAATCAAAAAATCATTAGGAGAAGTGATGTAATATTCAATGAAAAGGTATTATATAAGAATCAGTTGCAGGAAAAGAAACAGGAAAAAGAAAACAAAGAATACACAGTTCTTGATGAGATCACAGAAAAGGTAAAGGTCCCTGAAAATAATAATAGTCAAGAGCCACAACAATAGCAACCACCACCACAACAACAGGCACCTCAAACACCTGAAAGTGGTGTTAGAAGATCTACCAGGATAAGTATACCCCCTGAATGATACTCTCCTTCATTATATTATTTATTGTTGACTGATTCTAGTGAACCTGAATGTTATGAAGAAGCAATGCAAGTTGAAAGCAGGAGAAGTGGGAGCTAGCCATGGAAGAAGAGATGAACTCCTTAATGCATAACTAGACTTGGGACTTAGTCAGGTTGCCTGCAGGTAAAACTACATTGCAGAATAAATGGGTTTATAGGTTGAAGGAAGAAAATGGAGGAAAACATAGGTACAAATCTAGACTTGTAGTGAAGGGGTTTTCACAAAAGAAAGGTATTAATTTTGATGAAATATTTTCTCCTGTTGTTAAGATGACTTCAATCAGAACTATTTTAAGTCTTGTAGCAATGGAAGATTTACATCTTGAACAGTTAGATGTAAAGACAACATTTCTCCATGTAGATTTGGAGGAAGAGATCTATATGGAGCAACCAGAAGGATATGAGGTCAAAGGGAAAGAAAAATTAATGTGCAGGTTAAAGAAGAGCTTGTATGTCTTAAAACAGGCTCCAAGGAAGTGGTATCTAAAATTTGATAGGTTTATGTCTGAAAAAGGTTATACTAGACGTCAGTCTGATCATTGTGTTTAACTAAAAAAGAAAAATGATGGTAGCCATATTATATTGTTATTGTATGTAGATGACATGCTTGTTGCAGGGTCTAACATACAGAAAATAAATGTGCTCAAAATAAAAATGGCAAATTCCTTTTCAATGAAGGATTTTGGAGTTGCAAAACAAATCCTTGGTATGAGAATAACTAGAGATAGGAAAAATCGCAAATTAACACTATCGCAGAATGAGTACATACAAAAGGTGTTGAAAAGATTTAATATGCAAAATGCAAAACCAGTTATTACACCTTTTTCTAGCCATTTCAAACTTAGTAAGGATATGTGCCCCAAGACCCAAGGATAAATGGATTATATGTCTAAATTTCCATACGCATCAGCAGTTGGAATATTAATGTATGCAATGGTCTGCACAAGGCCTGATATTTCACATGCAGTGGGAGTTGTAAGTAGGTACATGAAAATACAGGAAAAGAACATTGGATAGAAGTGAAATGGATTCTCAGATATTTGAGAGGTACCACAAATCAAGCATTATGCTTTGGTGGTTCAAACATTGCTCTATAGGGATATGTTGATGCAGATATGGCAGGTGACAAAGATAACAGGAGGAGCACTACAGGATATGTATTTACTGTAGGTGGAACAACTGTTAGTTGGGTTTAAAAAATGCAAAGCGTTGTTGCACTTTCAACAACAGAAGCAGAATATGTTGCTGCTACAGAGGCTAGTAAGGAAATGATTTGGTTACAAATGTTTATGGATGAATTGGGTAAGAAGCATGATATGGGCATGTTATACAGTGATAGCCAAAGTTCCATTCATCTTGCAAAGAACTCATCATTTCATTCCAAGACTAAACACATACAGTTCAAGTACCATTTCATACGTTCAGTATTGGTAGATGGACAGTTGAAGTTGGAAAAGATACACACTAGCCAGAATCCTACAAATATGCTACAAAAAGTTGTAACCAGGGAGAAACTGAGAATATGCTTAGTTTCAATTGGTCTTCAAGAATGATGATGAAGATGAGAAACAACCAGGTCCAAAGTGGAGTCATTTTCCAGCAAATGAAGCAGTGGTGGAGTTGCTAAAATCAATCTCCAAGTGGCAGATTGTTGGGTGTGGAGCCTGATTATCTTGTTTATTTTGTATCACAGCATTGGACCCTTGTACCTTAATGGGGCGGCAATGCCGCCCGTAATTAAACGTTGCCTGGGGGGTTCGGGGGGGGGGCAGTTGCGACTTTATGGAGCCCCCCTTGGTAGGGGGTTTCGGGGGTAGCGCCCCTGAAACTAAAAACAGATGTAAAATTTCCTTCTAAAAGTATAGTAATTTCTAGTCAATCTGGGCCATTCATTAGGTGGATGATCTGACGGTAGAAGTTATGCTTATTTTATGGTTTTTCTCCCTAGAAGGCAACCCCTCGCTTGTATGAGGGTATTGTATTGCGACTATGTATTGTATGTGTATTCTCGGAGCAAGAAATAGATAGGGAGACTGTGAGAGAGAACAAAGGATATTACAACGGATCTGCTGTAGGTTTTGTCTTTTTTATTTTGCTGAGTAATAGAAAGGAAGGACTGGTTGTTCAGGTTGGACGTAGCCCAAATTGGGTGAACCACGTATATCTGTGTCTCTCTGGTATTATGTGTTTTGTGTGCTTGTGTTTTCCACATATTTTATGTGTTGCATTTCTCTGTAATATTTAATTTTCTAACAAGTATCCCGTTGGAATACTTTCCTTTAGATACAAATAGCTCCCCATCTCCTTTCCATACTTCCAAACCAATTAAATAATGCATGAGACCCATGTCCTTCATCTTGAATTCTCTTGCAAAATCTTGTTTTCAAGATATGATCAAATTTTTATCACTGGTTAAAATTAAATCGTCGACATATAATACCATAATCAAAAAATTTCCTTCAACAAAAATATGGTAAAGGTTTGCATCCACTTTAGTTTTGGTGAAGCCCAACCTGGTGAAATAATTGTCGATCATGGTGTACCAAGAACGGGGTGCTTGTTTCAATCCATACAACACTCACTTGGGTCTGCACACATGAAACTCTCTCTAAGGTCCAAAATCCTTTAGGTTGTTAAATATAAACCTCCTCCTCAATCACTCCATTGATGAATGGTGTCCTCACATCCATATCATGGATCTTATATCCCATCTACATTGCAAGTGATAGAATAAATATGATAGAATAGTACCTTGATAGTCGAGAAAAGGTCTCCTCATAATCAATTCCCTCCACCCGGGAGAAAAACTTGGTCACAAATTTGGCCTTGTGTTTCTCGATGTTTCCATCGACTTCTTGCTTCATCTTGTAGAACCACCTCAAACCTAACATTGACTTCTTCTCTAGTATTGGTACCACTTCCAAAACATTTTTTTTGACTATGGAATCATATTTCTCAAACATGGCATCAACCCATACTAGCTTCGGCACTACTTCCTCAAACTATGATAGTTTTGTCTCAACTAGCTCACTCATCAGAGCCATGTATCGAGTGTACCGATCTAGTGACATCCTCTTCCTGCACTATGATATGGGTGCTCCCACATTCTCTCTAGCATCATGCAATAATATGTTAGTGTCCCAGATATGCTTCCTTCCATCTCTAGATGTTTCTGGATGAGTGGGTGCTTCCACTATCTTCTCCTTTAATTACGACTGCTCCAAAACATCTTGAGGTTCTTCCTTTGGAGCTAAAGGCTCCTCATATACATGGAACTAAAGCTCTCTCTTAAGGGGAAATATCATGGCCTTCTCTTCATTGAAATTCACATCTCTACAAAAAAATTTCATCCTTTGAGATGGTAGGTACACCTGATAGTTGTGAGGTGTATCAGTGTACCCTACAAATATGCCCAACTCTCCCGTCAATTGTAGATTTTTCCTTGCATCCTTGGAACCATAACCGTAAATTGATGAGCCAAAGATCCTGAAGTATGACACATCTAGTTTCTTACCTAAAAAATATTAATCTCGTGTACTCATCCTAAGAATTTGATGAGGACTCATGTTCTTCACATATACCGTTGTGTTGCATGCTTCCTCCCACAAGTTCGATGACAGGCCCTAATCATGCAATATTTCTTGTGAAACTCCCACAATACTTCTATTCTTCCTTTCAATGATTCCAATTTTTATGGGTTATGGGGTGTTACTAACTCTCGTAGAATTCCTTATTTTGCATAGAAGTTCTTCAATTCATTCCACACATATTCAAAACCGTCATCTCTCCTAAGATCCTTCACTTTATTATCAATGTATTTCTCAACAAGTGCCTTAAATTCGCAAAATTTTGAGAATTTCTGATATTTCTTTTGCATGAATAATATCGACCACCTACATGATAAATTATCTACAAATATCACAAAATACTGATGTTGGACTATGGAGGCTGTCGAGAAAGGTCCACACACATATGAATGAAATCTTTCAAGGACCACTTTCACTTGACTATCCTTATTATGAAAGGTGGCTTTGGTGTACTTCCCCAGTGTACACCCTTTGCATGTATCTATCTACTCTAGTGCACCCTTGGGAAGTCTTGTATAAATCTGTTGCATGATCTTCAAAGATCCATGGTGCAAATGGCAAAGTTTCCTATGCCATAATTCATTAATGACTTTGCTTTGCACTTTCTCTACTTTCGTGGTCAAAGCATCAAAATATTATACATCCAATTTGTAGAGGTTCTTCACCCAAAACTTGATCTGCTTCATGTGTCCTATGGTGATGTGATGAAGGGGAGCCTTTCCTTTGATAAATATCACATTGTAGCCATGATATTCCAACATAGAAACTAAAACTAAATTCTTCCTCAAACCCAGAACATACAGACATATTTTAATGTGAGAGGAGAACTAGACTCCCTCTGAAAAGTAATTGTATCGATATCGGTCGTGCTATACCTTCCATCATCTCCCATATCGATGTGCATATGGAGGTCTTTCTCCTCCAAGTTGCTAAAAAAATCTTAGCTTCCCTTCATATGAAATGAGGTTCCACTATCCAAATACCACACATTACCCATCCCTGATGTCACCATGCATGGAATGAGGGTGAAATCCAACTTTAATTGTGAATCAAGAGCTTCACCTGCCTCTCTTCCTTATGGTTTCTTCTCGACCTTCTTGTGTGAACACTATGTGGCATAGTGTCCCAACTCATGAAAGTGAAAATATTAATATTTGACAAGTCCTTCTTCTTTCCTTTCGGACCAAAATATCCTTTGGATTGGGATTTGTTCCCTTTCCTTTTATTTTCCTTTCCATCTAAGGCACAATTTTCCTCATCCTCAACCTTGGATGACGTCTCGTCTCTGGTGTTCTTCCTGAACTATTCCTATACCAAATTTGACCATAATATTTCCCATATTGGTAGCTTCTCCCTCCCATTGACTGAATTCTCATAGTTGTGCCAGCTCTTAGGAAGTCCTAGAAGTGTTAGGCTTACCATATCATCTTCAACAACCATAACACCAACACACCCAAGTTCATCACGACATTATGTGAACTTTCCCGGGTACTGCGTTATTATGTCTCCCTTCTCCATTTTGATATTTTGAGGCTTATCTTTTAGTGCAAGCTTCCTATGTTCACTAATATTCTAGAACAGTTATGTCAATTTATTCCACATTTCATATGTATTTCCCTTCCCGTGTGTTATCACACCCCTCATTTCCCAAGGCTGAGAATGGAGACTGAAGGAGGTAACCTCAAACCAATATTTAGGTTTGGTAGCTAGCCCTACCAAAACTAGAGAGGGCTCTCTCAATGTCACTTTTATAGTCAGTGAGGTAATTGTAGATATAATTATCCTAGGCTAGATATAAGCTCAATAAATTATGGTTTTGTTTTGAGTTTTTGATAGATAGGAATTACAGTCAAGGAACTAGGTCTAGGTTTTAGGATTGATTTCAAAGTTTTAGTTGCAGAGATGAAGATGAGGCTATGTAGGTATAATTAAGAACATACTTTAATTTCCATTGTGTATATGGTTTTAAAATAGAGAGAGAGTCAGAATGAGCATGTTACATGAATTCATTCATCAGAAGAAGAGAAACACATTCATGAAAATATTATGAAATAGAGCATGAAAAGAAATATTTCTCTTCATAGAATCATAATATTATCATATAGAAGCATACATGTGATGGCAGTAAAACATAAAAATTCAACTTGATGGTGATTATGGAGAAAAAAGGATGCTAATAAGAATACCACTGGTGTCCCAAAAGTATAGCTGCAACATGTCTTTGATTTCACTGAAAAGGTTTTTACATAAGCTCCACACAGCAAATAAAAACTATCCAAACTATAAAATAACTTGACTTGGACTACATATAGAAAATAGAAGAAATTCCACCTCATTGGGTCGAAACCTGATCCAAAATACATCATAAATGCACCTAATGATTCATTACCTAGAGTCTAGGGAAGTTAGAAACAATCCCCCCAAATTTAGCTAATAACTAGGAGTGTATGTCTCCTTGATTAATTACATGATTCCTCAACTATGAGAGGGAAAAAAAAATCTCTTATCCAAAATACACTTCATAGGACAACTGCTACCTCGAAATTTGGACCATTCTAGCTTGACAACTGTCCAAAAGGAATCCAAGATAGAATCGTCACACTTGTTAGCAGAAACGTCGTGCCTCCTAGCAGAAGCGTCATGGCACTTTGAGGGTGATTTTCTATGACCTTAAGGCATCCATATGAAAATCTGAAGTTTGGGATATGTAGCCCTATGTGTCCTCTATCCATCCCAATCCTGAAACTGAGAAAATACTTCCTCGAAGAACTTCAAAAATCCATTTTCGTAACCATAGTCCAGAAGTGTCACGCACAGGCAAAAATAGTGGTAGAAGCAAGAAAAAGAGGTTATTTTTTTGAGTTTTTCACCAAAACTAAAGGGTTTCATCAACACTTGGGACCATATATGTAAATTATAAGGTAACATATATCGATCCATATAAAAAAGTCCTCATTTGGAGGCTCTGAGGAAAAGCATCGCGCCGTAGTGCGATGCTTCTGCAAAGATCAATTTTTCATATTTTCCAAAAAAACACAAAAAATACTTATAATTCTCAAAATATGCTGAAAATTGATCCATGGCATCCTTGGATGATAAACTAAACAAATAAGGATGCCTTAGCTAGCAGATCCAAGTTATCTTTCTCCTTTAGCTTAATTAGAGTTTCTTTAAGCTTTTTCCTCAAATTCTTCACCCTCACTTTGGTTATTTGGTTCCTAGTGAAATAACGTCTCTCCATATACCTCTAGAGGTTATTATCTCTTTTTTCCTTCTTCAAAATATTCTCAAGATGTACATTTAGCCTATCAATACATAGCTCTTTGTTGTTCTAAATTTTAGTAGAAATCAAATCATCAAAGGTTAGCTAACCTAATGGAGGAGATGGATCTTTTTCTTTCTCTTTTTGCCTTGTTAACCCTCTTGTTCTTGGCCTCCTTGGATTTGTTTCAGCATCTATGTCTTCCAATTGATCAACATCTACCACTTATTTTCCCTTAGCTTTGTCTGCCTCAATATTTTCCTTTGGTTTGCTTTGGAGTAGCCATTTCACCTTCAACTGCATGTGTTCTTGCTATTGAAAGGTAACCATGAAATTTTACCTTGAGAGGTTGTCCTTCAACTCTATTATCTCTGCATCCTTTTCCCTTACTATCTCCTTAGTTGATTTTTCTTTCACCTGCTCTGCCATTTCAACCTCCATAGATGCTTTTTCCTCATGTTTCTACAATGGTGACTCATCCAAATGCATAGGTGGTTCACTCTCATGAATAGGTGTTTTCTCCATGGTTTCTCTTTGCTCAATTGTATTTTCAGGTGAAAGTGCACCTTTGGTGCTCTGAGGATCAAAAACCATCATATTACTCTTCTCATAGGTTTGATTTATTTCAACCCTAAGCGCCTTTGGAACCTCTTTTTGTTTACTTGAAGATCCAACCTCCTTTGGTTGTGTTGATGTTGATGGTATGTTCTGAATAATGGGTGGACTAGTGGTAGAAACAGATGAAACAATCTTCATGAAAGTTTCCCAAGAAATATTGATTGCTGAGAGCTGATGCAAAACAATAAGCTTGACCAAACCATCGTGGAACAAACTTGGGTGATGATCTTTTCCTTTACTTTGTACCTTTTCATTCATTTTGACCAAACTCCTGAATAGATAATTAGGCAAATTGATTGGTTTAGTGGCAGTGAAGCGCATCAATAGCCTTATATGGTACTGGTACAATCTTCAGAATCTCCCTTCACATGTTAAATATTTCATAATTAGCTTCATCAAAGGGTTATACTTATCAAGTAAATGCATGAAAGGAAAGATGTGATCAGGATCATCTTTGCAATGAGGTTTTAAGAACATTTCGTAGTTCTCAATGTCCAAGTCCATTCCTTTGAACCAAATTTATCCATGGTTCAGGATACGTATTTCTGAGGTGATAACATCTGTTGATATGGTGAATTAAATACCTGCTATAAAAACCTTGTCTCTCCTGAAGCTGGTGGCAAAAGGCTTTTCAATTGATCATGAAAACCTACCTCTTGGATTCTCTCACAAAACCTTAAACAATCATTTTTTTCAAAAGACCTCTTAGCATAAGGAGAAGCATTGATCTCTTGCAAGTTCGATGGCTCAAACCTGGAATGATGACCTCCCTTATGGACCCTCTTTTTTCCCTCCATGATGTTTGTCAAAAAGGAAAACCATGGCTTGATGTAGTGGATAGGGAAGGTGAAAAATTAGGAAAATAGGGGATAGTGGTAGAGTGGTTTTAGGGACATAAATGAGGTGGAAGGAAGTTAGGAAAAAATCCATAAAAATTTAGGGAGGTAGGGTGATGATTTGTCTACATGATTCAAGTGGAATTTTTGGAAATGGGAAAGTGAAAGATGCCCAAAAGGTCAAAGCACAGGGTTTTCCTAATTTCCCTGCAAAAACGTAGTGAGAACTAGGGTTTAAATGAAAATGGTGACAAGGAGGGATGCGAGTGATAGGTAGTGCTTGGATAAGGTATATGGAATATGTATGAATTTTTTTAGATGGTGAAATTAGTTTTTTTCAAACTAAAACCATCCAAGCATGGAGGAAACCAAAAATGTAGTGAAGAAAACCCTAAGGACAGAATCCACCATTTTCTTAAGAATTTGACTTGAAAGATGTATGAAGAGAATCCACTTACTGATTAGGAGGTCTTTGAACCTTGAAACAAGTTGATTTGACCCTTGGGTATTTTTTTTGGAGCTTGGAATAAAAAATGTAGCACCCTTGCCAGAAGAGTAGTGCAGTGTGCCAGAAGTGTAGCACAACTTTCGAGAAGCGTAGCACATAGTAGTTGGATCAATTTATTTCTATTGTTTCTTCAATATTTGATGGCTATGGAGTGTTGTGAGTATGAGAGGAGCTCTATTGAAAATAAAATGATGAAAAGAAATCCAAGAAGCTTCACTTCTTTATTATAACTAACAAATTTTCTTTTTTTGTCCTTTAGTAAAATCATAAACACTTTTGAAAAATTTCTTTTTTATTTTTGAAAAACTTTTGATCAAGTAGCGTACTTCTTTGAGAAAAGGAAAATTTCCTTTACTTTATTTTTCCCATCTTTTATAACTCCCAATATAAATTATTTTTATGGTGAAAATGGCATCTTCTTTGCCTTCTTTCATGACATGATTGGACATTGTGGTGGTGAAACAAAAGAGACCTAGACCATGACCTAGATGGATGCATGTTGTTCGATCTATGACCCTAGGTGAAAATGGATGACATGACATTTGAAATTATGATGACCATGAATGGAGTGAAGGGAGTAGCATTTCATACCTAGTCAAAATTCAGTGAACAAAATTTTATTTGAGAATTGATTTGAAAACATGAAATTTTGACCAAGGACCACTGCCAAGTAAACCTGAAAGATTACATTTTATCATTGAAAATTTAGACACTAACATTGGCTCCAACTGGTGATGGAATCTCCTTCAAGAGGTGTAAAGAACACCATAGATCAGGTAGCCTCATCCATTAGGAAGAGTCAAAACTGGAAACTAAATTAACTTCGACAAACTGAAATGACTAACTAAAACAGAAAATGACTTTGACTCAAAAACTAACTTTAATTTTTTAACTTTTTAAAAGAAAAAAATCAGCTTATTATAGAAGCCTCATGGCCTTCTCCTCATGATTCAAAATTCTGAAACAAATTCCTTATTCTTTCAAAGCAAATAAAAGCGATATTTGAAAATGAAATTGTGTAGAAATTATATAAAATAAGCATGCATATATCTCGACTCTCCTGATCTCACAATATTTATCTGCTTGCAAAATATAGAATCCTTCCACTATAATTCTTGTGGAAATTTAATCAACAATTGCAAAACACAAGAAGCAATAAAAACACACATAACAAAGTTGTTTAATGGGAAAGCTTGAAGCCGAAAACCCCAACTATCATATTATGTATCATGGAGATCATGTAAAAATCTCATACAAAGCTTAGTACATCAAGCTCTCAGTACAATCAATCGTCACACACTAAGCAGGAACAATATTGCTAATCCATGCACCGATCTTTGCCCTCCTACTAGCCTGCCTCCACTGCGCAATCCAAGCTAATTACAAAGACCAATTCGATGCAATCCCACTCTCATTGACTGCGTCGTTATCATTGGCAACTCCAATGTATATATAGATGCAATTCATGCATCACTAGTAGTCATAATGGATAGTCCATCTTGCCCTTTCACCTATCTCTCCACTGGGTCTCCACTAAAACTGCCATGCACTGTAGTTAACTGTTGTATTGTTCAGTTGATTAATGAGTTATTATTTGTGAATTAATTAACTAATTAATTCACTCCACTCTCACTATTGTATCAATCAGTTAGACTAGATACAACTAGCTCAACTGAGTCTAACTGAGTTAAACTGAATACAACTCCATAACTACTTCTTCCAACTGTGTCATAACTCTGCCACTTGAGTTCTAACTGAGTCCTCCATGCATTAGCTCCAGTAAACCCTTGGGAATTGTGTAATTCCCTCAGTCCACTGATGTGCCACATCTGTGCACTGAAACAAAGTGCTCCAAGAGAATAAGTTGTTGTTTAGAGTCTGATTATTATTAAGAGCTAATAATAATCGACATGCATCTATTTTTAGATCGACGATCTATAAATAGACTTCTCCCAATATTCTAAAAATAGAATCTCATCTATTTTTCACATTTGACCAACCATCTACAAATAGCCTCCTGCTACATATAGAATATGCTCACCATGTCTAAAAATAGACATACACCTAAAAATAGCCTGTGTGGGCCCCACCTATTTTAGGTGATTATTTTCCAACTAGGATCAAGGATGATGTTTCAGGATGCCTCCTTTACTGGTTCTTATTGCAATATTCAACACTCCCTGTCAAAAAGAAAGGACTGTCTTTGCATGTGACATGCAACTCCATGCATTCACCTTGCAACCTTTGCAATCACCTTGCAACTCCATGCATCTGCTCTGCAACTCTTGCTGCAACACTTCCGAAATTGAAAGGCTCCAAACAACTCAATCAGTATAATGCATCTGTCATCAAAGTCTTCAACTTCTGCTTAATTACTACACATGTCTTCAAGAACCACTGCGTTGTTGAACTCTGCACCCATGCACTCTGCACTTGCTGTCAACTCTGAACCGCACTCCAGTATCCCACACTGTCACTTTGATCTGCCTGCATCAATCCAACTGATCATGCTACTGCTGCTCTATGGGAACCTCATAGCTAGGTTCAATTCATGAGATCCACACCATCTCAATAAATCTTGCCCAAAAATTTCTTCTTGGATTATCCATGCATGTCACCCCACCTTTCACCTGGTGGTATAGCTGCATGCACGCCCTCTGCCCATCTGGCACGAAATTTCTTTGCATGAGTGGTTGCTCCCACAACATTATCCTCATATTATGGCTGCTCCACATCCCGAGGTTCACTCTTACCTGCATGCAAATCCTACTCCCTCTCAAGCTTCAATTGCATGGCTTTCTCACACTTCCCAACAGTAGGAAGCTCCGTAGAAATCCCATCTACATCAAATCTATAAAGATTCTTCTGCATCTCCAGTTGTGGCTGCTCCACAACCTTCTGAGACTGCTTCTCACACTACATGTTGAGAGGCTCCCTCTCAACCACCAGGTTTCTAACCTCTTCTTTTCTCCTCAAAGCTTTGCATGCATCTTGTACTTCAGTGCATGTAGATTTTTGGCTTGCGCACATTGCAATTGTCCCGCCATCGCAAAATTTTCTAACAAAAGAGCTGATTTTAAATCAATGATATCTCCCTCATATGAGCTCCGATTTGACCAATTTTTTTTTTTTCAATTTGGGTATTTTTTCACAAGGAATCCAAATATGCTATTTTTTTCTGAAAATATTTCACCAAAAATTTCATATATCCTCTGCAAACTCGCGCGCCCGAAAATTCCTGCTCTCATTCCATGTAGAAAATCTATAACACAACTCTGATACCATGTAGATATTATATACAATAAGCATGCATATATCTGGACTCTCCTGATCTCACAATATTTATTTTCTTGCAAAATACAGAATCCTTCCACTATAATTCTTGCGAAAATTTAATCAATAATTGCAAAACACATAAAGAAATAAAACACACATAACACAATTGTTTAATGGGAAAGCCTGAAGTTGAAAGCCCCAAGTATCATATTATGTATCATGGAGATCATGTAAAAATCTAATACAAAGCTTAGTACATCAAGCTCTCACTACAATCAATCATCACACACTAATCAGGAACAATCTTGCAAATCCATGCACCGATCTTTGCCCTCCTGCTAGCCTGCTTCCACTGCGCAATCCAAGCTGATTACAAAGACCAACTCGATGCAATCCCACTCTCATTGACTGCATCGTTATCATTGGAAAATCCAATGTATATATAGATGCAATTCATGTATCACTAGTAGTCACAATGGATAGTCCATCTTTCCCTTTCACCTATCTCTCCATTGGGTCTCCACTGAAACTGCCATGCATTGTAGTTAACTGTTGTATTGTTCAGATGATTAATGAGTTATTATTTGTGAATTAATTAACTAATTAATTCACTCCACTCTCACTAATGTATCATTCAGTTAGACTAGATACAACTAGCTCAACTGAGTTTAACTCCATTAACTGAGTTAAACTGAATAACAACTCCATGAACTACTCTTTCAACTCTGTCATAACTTTTCCACTTCAGTTCTAACCGAGTCCACCATGCATGAACCTGCGTTGTTGTGCAAGAATTGCATAGAATTCCCTGGCCCACCGATGTGCCACATATGTTGCATTGAAACAAAGTTCTCCAAGAGAATAAGTTGTTGTTTAGAGTCCGATTATTATTAAGAGCTAATAATAATCGTTGAAAATGGCAAAAATAAATAGTGAAGGAGGCCTCCTGAAACATCTTTCCTGATCCTAGTTGGAAAGTGATCACCTAAACTAGGTGGGGACCACACATGTGATTTTTTGTCGAAAAAATCTATTTTTAGACTATGTCTATTTTTAGACATACGGAGCATGATTCGGGGATTCTAGTTGGAGATTCTTGAAGTATGCGACATGTTGGTAAAAATAGATGAGATTCATATTTTTAGGTCACAGGCTATTTTTATACTGCCTCTCCTAAAAATATGGAAGTCAAATATTATTTACCCTTAATAATATTTAGACTATAAACAACAGTTTACTCTCTTGGAGCACTTCAGTTTGACCCCCGGAGGTGGGGCATGCAGCTGACATAAGGAAATTCTAATTTCCTATGAGTTAAGTGAGCTATTGCATGTTAGACTTCAGTTAGACTCATGTGGCAGAGTTTTGGTGGAGTTGATTGAGGAGTTAATGGAGGTGGTGTTCTGGTTAACTAGTTGAACTAGTTGTATTTATTTTAACTGGCTAATACACTAGAGATGAGTTGTGTGAATTAAATATTATTTAATTCACTAATTATTAACTCATTATTCAACTAAAGAACACATCAGTTTAACTCAGTGCATGGACAGTTCAGTGGCGACAAGTGAAAGAGGTAGATGAAAGGGTGAGTATAGCTATCAGTTGGAGGATCAGTTTTGCATGAGATTTGCATTACACTTGGAGGAAATTACCAATGAAAATTGCGCAGTGAAGCCAAGGAGATTCAAACCTTGGATCTCTATTTAGACCAGCCTTGATTGCGCAATAGAGGCAGAGAAGTAGTGGGTGTGTTTTGAACCTGTGACTTGTTCAAAACCAAGCTAGTTTTTGTGTAGCTTTGGGAGATAGTACCGAGTACTTGTGAGGAGTTTGTACTATGTATTTGCTGCATGTTCTCTCCATTTATAATATACTATAGCTGCGGGGTTTTCAGCTATAAGCTTTCCCCATACATACTGTGTTAATGTGTGTGATGATTTGATGTGCTATCGCTTCTATTCTTTCCGCATGTGACAATTAATTGTAGAAGAGATTATGTGTTATGCATGCAATTCGAAATTGATGTGTGATTAGGTTAATCTCCATTGAATAAGTGATTTATTCAGAAAATTTATACATGGTATCGGAGCAATATTAATTGTCGAGATCTATTACGGTGATTGCAAACTTATTTCCTCTGACAGAGCCTGCATACGGGCCAGATAGCCTCCGGATTCATCTTTCTTTGGAAAGTGAAAGGTCTGGTAAAAGCCCATGCAGTCAATCTCTGATTTGGAAATAATTTGTTCTCAAGTATAGATCGGAAGCGATTGAGTTTTAGGATAAACTCAAGAAACATAAAGATGGAGAAAGCCGGAAATATACATGCATATTGTATATAATTTTCTACATGGAATGAGAGCGAGAATTTTTGGGTGCGCGAGTTTGTAGGGAATATCTGAAAATATTTTGTGTAATATTTCAGAAAAAAAATAGCATATTTGGATTCTTTGCGGAAAAACACCCAAATTGAAAAAAAAATCGGTCGAATCGGAGCTCGGATGAGGGAGATATCATCGATTTAAAATCAGCTCTTTTGTTAGAAAATTTTGCGATGGTGGGACAATTGCAATGTGCGCGAGCCAAGAATCTACATGCACTGAGGTACAAGATGCATGAAAAGCTTTGAGGAGAAAAGCAGAGGTTAGTGACTTGGTGGTTGAGAGGGAGACTCTCAACATGCAGCGTGAGGACAAGTCAAGAAGGTTGGGATTCGGGCAAAGAATCTCTACAGACTTGGAGTAGATGGGATGTCTACGGAGCTTCCTGATGATGGGAAGTGCATGAAAGGCATGCAACTGATGCTTGAGAGGGAGCAAGTTTTGCATGCAGGTATTGAAGTAGATGGGATGTCTACGGAGCTTCCTGTTGATGGGAAGTGCATGAAAGGCATGCAACTGATGCTTGAGAGGGAGCAAGTTTTGCATGCAAGTATTGAAGTAGATGGGATGTCTACGGAGCTTCCTGCTGATGGGAAGTGCAAGGAAGACATGCAACTGAAGCTTGAGAGGGAGCAAGTGTTGCATGCAGGCGAGAAAGACATGCAATTGAAGCTTGAGAGGGAGCGGGTTTTGCATGCAGGTGATAGTGAACCTCGGGATGTGGAGCAGCCACAAGAGGATCATGGAGTGGAAGAAACCACTCATGCAGAGAAATTTCATGCCATACGGGCAGAGGGAGTGCATGCAACTATACCACCAGGTGAGAGGTGGGGCGACATGCATGATTGATCCCAAGAGGAGATTTCTGGGCAGATTCATGAGATGGTGTGGATCTCATGGATTGAACCTGGCTACGAGGTACCCACAGCGTAGCAGTAGCAAGATCAGTTGGAGTGATGCAGGCAGATCAAAGTGACAGTGTCGGATACTGGAGCGCGGATCAGAGTTGACAGCAAGTGCAAGAGTGCATGGGTGCAAGAGTTCAACAACGCAGTGGTTCCTGATGACATGTGCAAGTGGTACCAGCAGAAGTCGAAGACTTTGATGATAGATGCTAGATGCATCAAGACTGATTGAGTTGTTTGGAGCCTATTCAGTTTCAGAGGAGTTGCAGAGCAAATACATGGACTTGCATGGCGCTTGCAAAGGGTGCATGGCACATGCATGGAGTTGCATGGTGCATGCATGAGTTTGCATGGCGCATGCAAAGGGTGCATGGCGAATGCATGGAGTTGCATGTCGCATGCATGGAGTTGCATGGCGCTTGTGAGGGTTGCAGGGCGAATGCATGGAGTTGCATGTCGCATGCAAAGACAGTCCTTTCTTGTTGAGAGGGAGTGTTGAAAATGGCAACAAGAAACAGTGAAGGAGGCCTCCTGAAACATCTTTCCCGATCCTAGTTGGAAAGTGATCACCTAAACTAGGTGGGGACCACACATGTGATTTTTGTCGAAAAATCTATTTTTAGACTATGTCTATTTTTAGACATATGGAGCATGGTTCAGGGATTGCATGTATGAGATTCTTGAAGTATGCGATATGTTGGTAAAAATAGATGAGACTCATATTTTTAGGTCACAGGCTATTTTTAGACTGCCTCTCCTAAAAATATGGAAGTCAAATATTATTTACCCTTAATAATATTTTGACTATAAACAACAGTTTATCCTCTTGGAGCACTTCAGTTTGACCCCCAGAGGTGGGGCATGCAGCTGACATAAGGAAATTCGAATTTCCTATGAGTTAAGTGAGCTATTGCATGTTAGACTTCAGTTAGACTCATGTGGCAGAGTTTTGGTGGAGTTGATTGAGGAGTTAATGGAGGTGGTGTTCTGGTTAACTAGTTGAACTAGTTGCATTTAGTTTAACTGGCTAATACACTAGAGATGAGTTGTGTGAATTAAATATTATTTAATTCACTAAATATTAACTCATTATTCAACTAAAGAACACATCAGTTTAACTCAGTGCATGGACAGTTCAGTGGCGACAAGTGAAAGAGGTAGATGAAAGGGTGGAGTTAGCTATCAGTTGCGACATTAGTTGTGCATGAGATTTGCACTACACTTGGAGGAAATTACCAATGACAATTGCGCAGTTGGAGCCAGTGAGATTTGAACTTGGATCTCTATTTAGACCAGCCTTGACTGCGCAATAGAGGCAGGGAAATTAGTGGGTGTGTTTTGAACTTGTGACTTGTTCAAAACCAAGCTAGTTTTTGTGTAGCTTTGGGAGATAGTACTGAGTACTTGTGAGGAGTTTGTACTATGTATTTGCTGCATGTTCTCTCCATGTATAATATACTATAGCTGCGGGGTTTTCAGCTATAAGCTTTCCCCATACATACTGTGTTAATGTGTGTGATGATTTGATGTGCTATCGCTTCTATTATTTCCGCATATGACAATTAATTGTAGAAGAGATTATGTGTTATGCATGCAATTCGAAATTGATGTGTGATCAGGTTAATCTCCATTGAATAAGTGATTTATTCAGCTAATTTCTACATAATCGATATGCATCTATTTTTAGATCAGCGATCTATAAATAGACTTCGCCCAATCTTCTAAAAATATAATCTCATCTATTTTTCACATTTGACCAACCATCTACAAATAGCCTCCTACTACATATAGAATATGCTCACCATGTCTAAAAATAGACATACACCTAAAAATAGCCTGTGTGGGCCCCACCTAGTTTAGGTGATTATTTTCCAACTAGGATCAAGGATGATGTTTCAGGATGCCTCCTTTACTGTTTCTTGTTGCAATATTCAACAAATTGAATGTTATTCTTCAAGATCAGGTAAGGTAATGTTTGAGGAACCTACCATTCACTGGTCCTCCTAGAATTTCCTGCCCATCAAGATATTCTAACAAAAATTCCTTATTTCCCCTGAATGTTGTAATCTTGTAAGGACCTTTCCATAAGTTATCAAAATTACCATGCTTGCCTTTGTCTTCATTTCTGGCATCCCATAAAAGAAAAACATCTCCCAAGTTGAAAGCATCATATTTGGTTTTCTTGTCATAGATATTATTTATTTTCTCTTGAAGTTTTGAAGTGTGATTGAAAACTTCTTCTCTTAACTATTGTAAATGAATCATTTGACTGATTCTTCGTTGGATTTCATTTGTCTCACTATTGATCTCTTGCAAAATTTTCATCACCGACATTGCTAAAGAAGTGGGAAACATTGTGTTGACACCATATACTAGTTGGAAAGGTGACATGTCATTGGTCTCTTCGTGCTAACTCTATCCACCCATAGAGAATTTATGAGATTTTGTGCCGATTTCTTTCTCTTATAGCAATTTGTTGATTTTGTTCACCAATGACTTGTTTGACGATTCAACCAACTCATTTCCTTGAGGATAGTATGTTGTATAATGTCCAAGTCTTATGTGATATTTATCACAAAAGTATATTGTATTCTTAGACATAAATGCGGTTGTGTTGTCGGTGATAATTTTCTGTGGGCAGCCAAAATGAGACAATATATTTCTCTCTAAAAACTGAATAATGATGGTGTTTGTAGCTTTCCTTGTTGGGATGGCCTCAATCCAGTTTTTGAAGTAATCAGTGGCTGTGAGTATCCACTTATGTTGATTTGATGATGAAGGATGGATCTTTCCAATGAAATCAAACCCCCACTGCTGGAAGGTTTCTTGAACTGCAATTGGTTTCAAGGGTAACGGTGAAAGCTTTCTTTTTCCCTGAAAAATTTGGCACTCATGAAAACTCATGACAATTTTATAAACATCGGAAAACAAACTTGGCGAATAAAAGCCATCCCTCAGTAAATTTTTTGTTGTATTCTTCCATAAAAGATGACCACCAAAATCACCTTTATGAAAATCATTCATTAATTTTTCAACTTCACCTTCTACCAAACATTTCAAAAAAACTCTACCCAAATATTTCCAATACAAAACATTGTTAAGAATGCAATATTTAAGATCCTTCAACTTCAGAGATCTAACTTTACTGCAAGGAAAGTAGGGAGGAGGATTCAAATGTTCTGGCACATGTATAATATCAACATACCATGGTGATGAATAAAAAATTTCAGCTACCTAAGGTAATGAATCAACCTCTTGCTCCTTAGATGATGCAGCAATGAAATTGATGTCCATGGCATGAAATTTTGAGTCTGCCATGAGCTTAGCCAAGCCATGTGCTTTGATCAGTTTTGTAGGTTTTATTTCCAAGTCATACTCTAGCATGGAAGCTATCCACTTGCCATACCAACCTTCAATATCATTCTTTGTTAGCACATCTTTGACAACAACGTTAGGGACACATGCAAGAACATGAGAGTGAATAATATACACTCAGAAGTCCTTCAATGCTTTAGTTACCACCAAGGCATGTTTTTCAATGATATTGTACTTCAAGGTTGCATCTCTTATGGTTCTACTGAAGAAGGTGATGGGTTTTTCTGTTTTCTGATCCTTCTTTTGCATAAGGAAAACAACTAGAGTATGTTCATAAGTAAATGAAAAGATGATGAAATCAAGTGTAGAATTTGGGCTGATAATAATAGGAGCATGAGATAACACAAAATTGACTTGATTAAATGATTTATTTGCCTCATTGGACCACTTCACCTCGTTGTATTTATTCAACATATCAATAATTTTTCTTAAATGTTCAGCAAGGTTAGGAATAAACCTTCTCAAGAAATTGATTTTACCATTGAATGACTGGATTTCCTTTTTGCTTCTGGGATAGTCCTGATTCTGAATTTCCTCAATATTTGAAGGATCTATCTAGATGTCATATTTAGATATGATATGACCAATAAAATTCCCTTCTTCAATAGCGAACAAACTCTTCTTTGGGTTCAGCGATATGCCAAATTTTTTGCACTTCTGAAAAACTGCCTTCAAATGATGTAAGTGCTCTTCATCCGCCTTAGAAAAAAATTTGATGTCATCAAGATAAATGACCAAGAAAATATCCTTTTCATTGGCGAAGGCGATATCCATTGGTTGCTAAAAAATTTCTCCTACATTCTTCAATCCAAAGGGAATTTTAGCATACATAAAAGTACCCCACGGTGTTGTAAATGTTGTCTTCTCTTTATCATCTGGATGAACTAAAATATAATTATACCTATAATATCCATCCAAAAATGAAATTCTGGAAGAACCAACCACCTTTGTAGAATATTAACCATCTTTGGAAGTGGATAGTTGTCTTTCAGAGATACTTTATTTAGATTTTAAAAATATATACACAAGTGAATCTCACTGGAATTATTTCTTACTGGCACTAAGTGTGACATCCAATTTGAAAAACGAAGAGGAACTATAATACCAGCAGTATACAACATGTTCACTTATTTTTGAATGGAGGGAAACAAGTTAGGATTCATTCTCCTTAGTTTCTAGTGGAAAGGCTTCTGATCAGGATTTAAAGGAACGTTGTGATGAATTATAATCTTATCATACACTTTCAGATCAGAATACTCCCATGTAAAAACATCACCAAACTGAGACATGAGTGCTACATATTTACCTTTCATTTCGGAGCTCAAGGATTTTAAAATATTGACAATTTTATGCTTTTCAAGAGTGCCAAGATTGAGGTCTTCCACTCCTACTTCTGTTGGCAACATCGTTGGTTTCCATGCAACATAATCTTAGTAAAAAATATCCTCCTAAGATACAAGTCCTCTTGGAATGGAGTTGTATTTCAACTGTAGCACTTTCATTTCTGTTGCATGCACTTCCTGGTCATCTTCATAAAAATGATCATCTATTTGTGAACTCACAAACTCTTCTTACATCTGCAAGAAGCTATTGATTTTCTTGTCATCTTGAAAAAATTGGAAATAATGAACATTATCTGGAGCAACAGGGTGATGTTTGATTTTAATTTCATACTTCTTGTTGGGATACATTGGAATTTTGAACATGTTGGTTGAAGTGGCAAGAGAATCAACAATAACATTTTTGTCCCTTGGAATCAATGACAAAGTATATTCAGTGAAGGTCTTGTGGATGTCTAACATTTCATTGTGGTAAGCTCGCATTCTATTATGCTTGGCTTAGTATTCCCCTTTGACTTCCTTTGTTACTAATTTAGAGTCGTCATACACAGAAATTTTCTTGGCACCTAATTTCTTGATAATTTTCAGACCGACTATCAAAGCCTCATATTCTGCTGCATTGTTTGAACAATCAAATGCCAATTTGTAAGAATACATTCGAACATTAGGAGGAAGGTTAGATAACTGATTCATATGGTTTTGAATCCACACTCCAATTCCAGCTCCTTCCTTACCTAAGGCTCCATCGAAATCCATGGTCCACAAACTACTTTCTTCATCAGGAAGATCCAATTTGCATGACTGATCTCAACTAGTTGCTTAAGAAAGGTTTGTTGTACCAATAGGTTCTTTTTATTTCATTGTTTCATATCTCATTTTGGCTGATGCACTTAGCTCCAAGCCACTCGACATATTTTCTTGTTTTTTTTCACTTGAACAATCATCATTGAATAATATAAAAGACTCTAAATCCGTGTGAAAAAATGTATGGGGTGATTATTAGAATTTTCTTTTCTATTGATCATGTAATTCATCTTATTTTCTCAGTATAGTTTCTCAGTTGCCCAAATACTGGTATAGTAGCATAGGAAAAGTTGAGCTGCAGGGTGCCTCTAAATTTTTCTCCCCATGACCAGGAGAGCAACATTCCATATCTGGGAGGGATATCAACTACAACAATGTCCATGAGGACATTCTTGGCTAGAATTTCCTCTAAAGACACCATTATATCTTTAATGAGACCAAGACATTTAATGCTTCCTGAATCAAAAGAGTAAAGGTCATGGTAGGGTCTTGTGATATCCAAACCTAGTTTTCTGATGATGGGCTTATGCATGAGGTTGTGAGAGACTTCGGAGTCTAGCACGGTGTTATGGAAGATAAAATCATGGATTTTGAGACTATGATAAAGAGGAGGGACCTCAGTGTCTTCTAAGTCACCATCAATAGCAGGACCAAATAAAAGTTCAGGGTGATCATCACTCACATTGACCATATCAGACGTTTGATATACCCTAAGCAACTTGGCTACTTGAAAATTATATTGTTCATTATTGACTATTTCAGTTAAAGGAATGGATACTTTCAGTTTTTAGACTTCATTTTCAAGACTGAAAAGAGCATAATGTTTTTCTACCTCTTCGGATAGTGCATCCTTCTTTTTAGGCTGATCTTTGTGTGGAATATCGTTTCTCTGTCCTACAACTTGAAATTCTTTATCTTTCTTCTGGTTGTTGGTAGAAGCTTCACTTCCTTTCACATAATTAGGAACAACAGGTCCTTTATATTTTCTTTGATTTGAAGTAGTTGTCTCTTTATGGTGAGCCTCTATTTGAGAATTCTATTTTTTCTGACTTGAGGTTATAGGCACATCCATGTTTCTCAAACCATACTACCTTTGTACCTGAGTAAGATAATTATTATATCCTCTTTGGTAATCTTATGTACATACTGATAACATGTCATCATTTGACAAGACATATTGTTGATCGTTTGGTGTATAAATTTCTACAGAAAACTGATCTTCTTCAATGAGGAAAATAGGTTGCTAATTTTCCTCAAATAAATGATTTTCACCGGAAATATCTTCTTCTTCTTCATCAAGGCCTTCAGTATATTTTTGTTGAAATGGAGTGCAAATTTGTTGTTGGATTTGTGGATCCTGACCCTTCTGTTCCCTTTGCTTGATCCTGTATTGAGGTTGCTGAGTTTGACCCCTGAAATTGGGATTTCTAATTGAGGGTTCATCTTATCTATCCATGCTAGTCGTTTTATCCATCATCTTCTCCATTGTTTTGATCAAGGTGTCGATTTTTCCCTCTGATGAAGTAGATGTTTCTTCCTTGATGGTTACTCTCTCTTTTTTTTTTTGACTTCTTGATAATCAGGTTTCCTTCAATGCTCACTGCATTTCTCTGCATTTCTTCAAGGGTAGTTGGGTTTCTTTCTCTTAGCTGGTAAGCCATATTAGGATCGAAACTATCAGGGTAATGAAGTAATTCAAGGCCTGGAGGAGGCTTGATATTTTTAGGAATGGAATCATAAATTCTGTTGAATCTAGTTGTGCAGTATTGTATAGACTCATTAGGATTTATTTTCAAGGTGTTGTCTTCAGCTATAATTGTAATGGGTTCTTCTTCTCCTCCTATTTTGCCATAATTAAATCAATTTGCTGCTATGAATTAGCTACTGAACCAGTTTTTAGGGAGCGAAACCATTTTTTAACCTCTCTTGAGAAACTTTGTGCTAAAATGTGCATCTTGATGTCATCATTATCAATCTCTTCAAGATCGATGAAATCAACTACTTTGACAATGTGTTGATGAGAAATAACCTCTGATGTTCCATCAAAAAGAGGAAATATTTGACCATATTTCTGAGGTAGTGGAGTGAGTTGTGGTGGTAGTATCAACAGAGAAAATATGGCCATGAATAATGGAGGGGGTTTTGAAGGTGTTGATGGAGTGCATACTTGCAGAGGTTTTTGGCTTCCCATGTTTTGGCAAGGTTGGTAATACCAAAAGATGAGACAACATCAGAACCACTTTCAGACCTTAGGATCTAGCCCTCCTGGGTCCAGAGAGGGATCTATCTATGTGATCAAAGGTTTATATCTTTGAAGCTCAATGTTAAGATGTTAGGCTAGTTATATGTTGTAAAAATACCGAGAGGGGGTGAATCAGTATTTACAGCATACTCAAAACTTTTCACTTTTTCATTCCTTAAAACCCATACACTAATTTTCTTTAGTAAACTCGCGTATATACGCGGATACCTTTCATTCAACTAGCGTATACACAGAGATCTAAATATGTCATTAGTTCTTTGCTTAGATCATTCCATTATTCATTCATCAGATGTTCAATAAGCAGTAAACATGTGCAGTAAGAACATAATAAACCATCACACGAAGCATCACACATGAACACCAAGATTTTTAGGTGGAAACCCAAGTCGGGAGAAAACCACCGCTGCAGTTGCTCAGCCTTTAATATTTTATTATAGAGAAAACATCTTACAACATATGTGCTGGCGGAGACTTGACCAGCACGCAGGCACCCACCTGCGCTCGTTTACCAGCCTCTCCTGGAAGGGAGCTCCAACCCCCTGACTCGTTTACCAGCCTCTCCTGGAAGGGAGCTACGACCCCCCCCCGATCTCGTTTACCAGCCTCACCTGGAAGGGAGCTACAACCCCCTGACTGAAGGCTACAACCTTCAGCACCACCTTGGACCACGTTTCATCAATTTTCACACTGGATCCAACAACTTCAATAGAACACCACTTGCAGGCCACATTTCATCATATTTCCCGACTGGACCCTTTCCAAACTTTTAAGCACAAACATACATCTCCAACAGAAACTTAACAACACAGATCAGATAGCAGAAACACAGCAGAACAGATCAGATATTTCATACCCTTTGCTTCAGCAAACCCTAGTTTGCATACGCGCTTTCACTTCACTGATGTCGCGTATATACGCGCTTCCGTCCACACAAACCAACGTATACCTCAGTGTATATTTTATTGCGCATACGCGCTTTCTCTTTGCTGAAGCAGCGTATATACGCGCTTCCTCCGCGGCGAAGTAGCGTATAGATCTTCAATTATTACAGAGCAGCATACATCATCAGATCAGATATTCAGTTCAGATCTACCCTTTTGCTTCAGACAGATGTTCGCCAAGATGCTCGCCTCATCACAGATCTAAGACTTCCATAATCAGATCTAGCAAATACAAGAGCAATTCAGATCTAGATCCCCTTCTTCATCATTGGTGCATCATACATTTAGATTTATCATTCAAGTGTAACCCTTTCCATTCAGATATACTTCAGAGAGAAGTATTCATTCAAGCTCAGACATCTTGCACCACACTCATGATTTGCACAATGAATTTCTTCTCCTTATATAGGTTTACCCTTTTCAATACCATGAGCCCCTTTTTCAATACCATGAGCCCAAAACCACATTACATCCAATGGTATTCCTGGACGGGGTCAATTAGGCGGAACATTACCCAATACAATGGGTCAATACCATGGTGATTACCCCTGGTTTTGCACTTTTAGAGCGCTTTTGCCCATACGCGACTTGGAACGTTCTTTTCCGCGTGCATACGCGACTTCCCCTAGACAGAGCCGCGTATACCTAGAGACATACTCTTTTCATCAAGATTGAGCACATGCTGACTTCTTTTCTTCACTGCCTTCTGTACACACTGTAGATACATCATATTTAGCTCATCAAGAACATATTCTAGCAAGCACAACTTCATCAAGTGGATTGTCATCATCTTCATCAAGTGGGTTGCCTTTCAAGGACAACTCTTAGCATCATATCACATTAGATTTACATCATTCACCAAGTCCATCAAGTCAAGAATAACTTCATCAGGTGGATTGCCATCAAGGACAACACATGTCAACAGTCGCATGTCTTCATCTTCACTCAGTGGGTTGCCATCAAGGACAACACTTCTGCATCATATTTCCAACATTATAAGGCTCGGTGGTTCGTTTCTGTTTGATTGCTTGTTTGGTTTCCTGCCAAGAAAGAAGGATTCATTGTAAGAACAAAGATGAGCAAGGAGAAAAAGGGCAAGAGGTGAAGTATTCCAGGGATATCTGAAACCATTGGGCAATGGAGTCAGGAAAGGATGTGCTTACTATCCAATGTGCAAGCTTTCAATTGGGCTAGTCATCTAAAACGTAGGATCTTAAGATGATTGTGTGATATGGAATGGCAGGGGAGGAGGAGACAACATAGATTCAGAGCACAAAGTTAAAGACCAGCTGGTCGCACAAGGATCCTAGTGGACAGGGCTAACTCTAATCCCCAGTGTTCCCAAATCTTCCAACTAAATCCTTAACAAGAAACATCTAAGAACAGATACATTTAATTCATACATCAGAGAGCAGGAAATATCATCCACTACATTGGTTAAATTAACTGAAATCAATTCTTAGATAATACATTCAGAAGAGAAACATTAATGGCAAGGAGAGTAGCAACATAGGGTACCTAACAAGGGTAAATCCTATGCCAATATTCTGATGCAAGCCAGTAGAAGCGAAATGAAATGAAAGTAAACAAAAAGATAGGAAAACATCACCGCTGCTTCAGATCAGGATCCAAAGAAATGTGCTTGTCATATTAAATAGCAATACCAGTCAAGTACTACACTGCCAATAGATGAATACTCAGTCTGAAATCATATTCCTCAGCCTATCTTACAATTTTACACAGAGACTGTGTCTCAAAAGAAACTACTTGCGGTTCTCTGATAACTGATCAACCACCTTTACAATGAGTTTCTTCATGAATTTATAGCTCCAGTGGAGCAAAGAAGGTAGGTGAAAAACTAAATGCAGCATTAAAAACCTCTGAAGAGAAAGAGGGTCGGGCTCATTCTCGTATAAATCCCTGCATTAACGATGTCCAGGCTTTGAACGAAATGATCTTTCGTACTTTAGAACACTTTGATATGACTTTGATGTACTCGACTCCAAAGAGACGGTAGTACTGCATAAACGTAATGAATGAATGGATTGCCATGCTTGTGAAACAAATGCCCTAGTAGCTTTGGACTGTGGTTAAGGCAGAAATCTTCAGGAACACAGTAAATAATGGAACTGATATGGGCACTTTGTCCTTTGGGACAATCTGCTGATGTGGACCCTGATATACATGAATCTTTGTGTGTTGTACCTTCTCATGACCCATGGGACTTCAATCTCGTGCTTTGCCTTCAAACTTCTAACACAAGGCCCAAATATCTCCTATTTGCGTGCCTTAAGCTCGCTCTTAATTCAAATTTCGGCCATCATGGGCTTTGGATGTCACTGGACAGGGTTTCTACGCAAAGCTGAACTCGTCCCTAGAGAATATTTATGACACCGCTACCCCAGAGTTTTCTGGCTGTAGCACCAGCTTCCGCATTTAATTTTGTTTGCGCAAAGACGCCATTGAAAGTGGCAAAGGCGGAACCATGGTGGTTTTCTCGCTCTGGCAACCCCCGCAAAATACGTACACATGTTAAGAAACAATGGGGGTCGATGATGATGATCGCAGGACGATAGTGATGTCGAGGATAAACACGAAAGAACGGTAGGGAGTGGCTGAGAAGGCTATGGAAGGCTACAGTAGCGCAGGAAAAATTAACGCAAAACCTTATAAACATCGACCTTTGAATGAATCTATACAATGGGATGGGCGGACGTATGACGGACACACGTGGAGGTGGCGTGGCGGGATCGGGCGACAACAGAAAAGTCAACAGTAGGGAACGAATCTGGACCGTTGGATCTCATAGGAGATCGACGGTTGAACATGCGGCGGAGGATGACGACCATGGATTAAACTCTGCACATCTTCGAGAAGCGACAACCATTGGATGAGGCACCCCAGATCTAACTGCTGATGGCGATATCGCGCCGCGTCCTATACCGAAATATAACGTGCGATGGGCAAGCGGTTTTGGAATCGTACAGGAGCCATGCGTCGCTTGCTGAGTGGAATCGCTGGGCAATGGGAAAATACCGCCCGACCCCTATTAGCGGTGCAACGAAAACCGGGCTGTTTATGGCATAGTGTGCGGCGGGGACCACAGGGATAGGTACACTCCAAACCGTCAGATCTACGGGTGAATGGACGGTGATGGCGCGATCAGGGGTTTGAACGGAGAAACACGGGCATTGTGGAATTAACGACCGTCATCCGATCTAGAAGATCGATGGCTAGGAATGCCCTCGATATTCATTGGAGATTAGCGCTCGGGGCTAGCACTTGGTCATAGCACGGGGTTTTGTGGGTGGAAAGGTGTGGGGGCTAGGCCCAGAATATGTAGAAAATATGATTTTTGGCTCGTTTTAAAGCATTTTGAGGCCAGCCAAGGGCAATGATAGGGGAATGAGGGGGATTTAGGCATAAACAAAGGGAGTGGGGATGTTTTAGAGGGGATTTTTGGGATGGAAAGGGGGAAATTAGGGGGAAGAAAGGGGACTTTGAGAAGAGGAAAAAAGAGGTGAAAATGAAACAATTTTTAGAGGGCAGGATAAGGCCTTTGGAGCATAATTCTTTATCAGGAAGGCCTATCGACTCAGAACAGCGGAGGGAAACAGTCACAAGGCAAGGAACCTGAAAAAGCTACAAGGATGATGTGTTTTCAAGGGAAATGCATTCCTTACAGGCTTACAAAACACATTAGCCCCTTGCTTGCTTGTCAAGGAATTTATAAGGGGCTGTCACTGCTGGCCTTGCACATGGGGATGGCTTTTCCTCAAAGGAGTCAAGAATTCAGAGAGTAGATCTTTTGTGTAGGCACGTGCCGTCGCTTAAGCTATCTTTCTTTCGATTTTCAGCCTACGAATATGTTAGATCAGCTAAACATCCCAACAACCTACCTACCCATCCTACAATTCTAGAATTTTTCTTCTCGGGGTGAATTTGACTTTCGGGGTGAATTTGAGCTAGCGACCTTTACATCATTTATTTTTATAATAGAAAATAAACCCTATTCTAAATCTACCCTTATTTCTCCACAGACCGCATTAGACCGTTGGCCTCATATGTTTCTCTACCCAATCTAATATCTCGCCGGGATTAAACTCGTCTAGTGTATTTCTTTCTCTATATTCTATGCACCAAAAATGCTGTGATTAGACTCGTTCGACTTGTCATGGGTCCATACATAAAGAATTAGCTTGCACATGGACAAAATTTCATGTTAAAAATCAAGCAAAACTTTGGAAGGCTTGAAATCCAAATTGAAGTATCCTTTCTTTCTTCATTTCTTTTCGTGGACTCAAACATAAAATTTCGAGTGTATTAGAGTCACTTTTTTTTTTTCGTTTTGTTCCTCCTCGGTTTAGCATGTTAGAGCCCATTTTTCTTCTTTCTTTGCTAGTCCAAATTCTCGAGCATGTTAGGACCAGTCGTTTTACTTTGCCTGTGTTTTGATCACATTAGAGCCAATATTTTGTACATCGCAGGTTCATGTTTTAAGCATAACTGAACCTCTCACTTTTCTTCTATTTTTTTGGAAACATTTTCTCCTTTTATTGAAAGTAAAAAAAATCGCAATGGTATGTACAATGGAAATGAACCGGAAATTGAAAATCGTAGTAGTAGTGTTGAGCATCGTGCCATTGATGGGACCTCAAACATTCTGTACCATCTAATTCCTATAAGAAGTAGGCATTTGGACCCACAGTGGCTTGGATGATGTATGGACCTTGCCACAAACTGTCAAACTTGTCGTGCTTTCCTTTGTCCTCTCTCCTTGAGTCCCACTTGAGAACTCTATCTCCAATTTTGAAATCAGAGGCTTTGGTTCTCTTGTCAAATAATTTCTTGATGTTTTCCTGAACTCTGATAGCTCTGTTGTAGACCTCTTCCCTTGTTTGCTGAAGATGGATTGTTTGATTTATCCTTCTAATCATGCTATCTTCCTTTGTCTAGATCTCTTGGATAATTTTGAACACCGATACCCCAAGGCTGGTAGGAAACGCTGCTTCCTTTCCATAGAAAAGTTGATAAGGTGACATGCCAATGGACTTCTTCGTTGTAAGCCTGTCAGCCCACAAAGTGTGTACTAGCTTGTTATGCCATGACTTTTTTTTCTCTTCCAACAACTTCTTGATGATGGTCACCAGGCTCTTGTTTAATGATTCAGCTAATCCATTACCTTGAGGGTAATAGGCAGTTGAATGACCGAGTGTTATTCCATACATGTGACAAAAATCAACTATTTTCTTGGATCTGAAAGCAGCAACATTATCAGTGATTATTTTCCTTGGGCAGCCAAACCGAGAGAGGATATGACCTTCTAGGAACCTAATGATTACTGAATCTGTGGCATTCCTAGTACGTATGGCCTCTATCCACTTAGTGAAGTAGTCTGTGGCTGTTAGGATCCATTTGTGTTGTGCAGAAGAAGCAGGATGAATTTCTCCTATAAAATCTAGGCCCCATTGCATAAAAGGGCCTTCAACAGTGATGGGTTGGAGAGGTAACGGGAGGAGCTTTCCTTTGCCTTCAAAGATCTGTTATTTGTGGCAGGAAATTATCGTCTTATGGATATCATTGAAGAGGGTGGGCCAATAGTAGCCAGCTCTGAGTATTTTGTTTGTAGTAGCTTTCCAACTCAGGTGGCCTCCACATTCTCCGGCATGGAATTCTTGTTTAATCCTCTCTGCCTCGTTTTCAGGCAAAAATTTAAGCAATAGGCCATTTGGGTTTTTCCAGTATAAGTAATTATTCAATATGCAATAGCTCCTGGCTTTTAGCTTTAAGAATCTAGCCTTAGTCTTTGACAGTTCAGGTGGGGCATTGAGGTGTGTAAGCACATACATAATGTCAGAATACCAAGGAGAGCTCTGAAACTTTTCCTCAACAGTGGGATCAGGAAATTCTTGTTGCCCATCCAAGTTATTTACCATGTTAATGTCTAGGGCTTGCAAGTTTGATTCAGCCATTAGTCGAGCTAAGCCCCGACCTTTAATTAGTTTGGTGGGTTTTATCTCAAGGTCATATTCTAAAATCACAGCAATCCATTTGCCCCTCTTACCATCAGGATTTTGGGACAATATATCTTTGACAACTATGTTAGGCACATAAGCTATGGTGTGAGAATGCAATATGTACACCCTAAAGTCTTTTAAGGCCTTGACAAGAGCATAAGCCTGTTTTTCCATTATATTGTATTTCAAGGGTGCGTCTCTCAGTGCTTTGCTAAAAAAGGCAATTGGATGTTCCATTCCCTCTGTGTTTTTCTGTAGCAGGACTGCAACTACTGTATGCTCAGAGGCAAATGAAAAAATCAGGAAATCTTTTGAGAAATCAGGGCTGATCAGAACAGGAGCTTGGGTGAGTGCAAGTTTTACTGATTCAAAAGATTGTTTAGCTCCAACAGTTCATTTAACCCCCTCACCTTTCTTTAGCATGTTAGTCATATTCCTAAGGTGTACAGCTAGGTTGGGGATAAATATCCTAAGGAAGTTGATTTTCCCAATAAAGGACTGTAGTTCTTTGATGTTTCTCGGGTGTGTGATTTGTAGTATCCCCTCAACTCTCTGTGGGTCTATCCTAATTCCCTTTTCAGATATAATGTGGCCAAGAAGTTTTCTTCTTGCAGCCCAAATACAGTATTTTTAGGATTCAGTGACAGACCAAACCTTCTACATTTTTCAAACACTCTTCTCAGGTGCTCTAGGTGCTCTCCTTCAGTCTTGGAGTAGACCGTTATGTCATCCAGGTAGATGACTATGAAGTGCCCTATTTCATCTAAAAAGGCTATGTCCATCGCTCTTTGGAAGGTTGCTCCAGCGTTCATCAGTCCAAAGGGCATTTTTACATACATAAAGGTACCCCATGTAGTGGTAAAGGTTGTTTTGAGTTGGTCTTCTGGGATTACTAAGACTTGGTTGTAACCTGAAAATCCATCTAACAAGGAGATTCTCCTTGAGCCTACTACTTTCTGAAGTATGTGTTCCATTTTTGGAAAAGGGTAGTTGTCCTTGAGTGAGGCTCTATTAAGATTTCTGAAGTCTATACACAACCTGATTTCCCCAGTTTTCTTTCTCACAGCCACTAGGTTTGATACCCAATCAGAGAACCTCACAGGAACTCTTATGCCTGCATCATACATCTTTTTAATCTCTTTTTCAACTGCAGGCAATTGTTTTGGGTTTATCCTATGGAGCTTTTGCCTTAAGGGTTTTTTATTTTCCTTTAAAGGTATTTTGTGTTGTATGATGTTTGTGTCATAGGCCTTTAAGTCTTCATAACTCCAGGAAAACACATCAATGAATTCCTTGAAAAGGTCAATGTATTTTTTCTTCATGTCTGTAGGTAAAGACTTAGCCAATTTAATCATTTTGGGTTTTTCTTCAGTGCCTATGTTGCATTCTTCCACATCAGAGTCTGCATGTTCTATAGTGGGCCTTTTTGCTACATCATCAAAGTCAAAGAGGTCCTCTAAGGGTGCCAGGCCTCTAGGTATATTATTATCTTTGGCCTGCAACACCTCTACTTCTTCACTATCTGCGTTTTCACATTTTATGGTTGAGTTTCTAGTTTCTTCAGTTAGGGTGTTTATTTCTATGTTACAGGGTGGGGTTTCTTCGTTAGAGGATTCTTCACTTAGGCAATTGTCCCTAGACACAGAGCCTGAATCCGAAAATTCAAACTCGTTCCTGCCTACCAAGAAATATTCAATCTGTTTATCGCCCTCAAAGACCTGCCAGTATTTCTCGTTGTCCGGCACTGCAGGTTTGAATTTGGTCTGAATGATGATTTTCTGATCGCTGGGGGTCTTAGGATATGAGCTAGCTAGGCAAGCTAATCCATTTGCAATGACTTTTTGACTCCTAGGAACAAACACTAATTCGTATTCAACAAAGGTTTTCAATAAATCCATAGTGTCATTCCTATATGCTCTCAGCCTAGGATGTTTTGTTGTGTATTCACCATTCACTTGTTTAATAATCAGCTCAAAGTCTCCACGCACATTTATCCTATGGGCTCCTAATTTTTTCAACAGAGTTAAGCCTAGGATTAGAGCCTCGTATTCTGTAATATTGTTTGTACATTTGAAGTGCAGGTTGCAGGCGTGGCTCTCTGCGTAGTCATTATCTATGTTTCGTATCCACACTCCTTCCCCAACAGTTCTTCTTGTGCAGGACCCATCGAAATTCATTTCCCACAGGGGTTCATTTTCTGTTTCCTCATCATTCCCTTTCCTACAGCTGGGTTCGCCATCGTGTTGTGTACTAGGGTCTGTACTAGGATGTGGGTGGTTTAGCTTTTCGTTATGGGTGTGGAGATCAGAGAGGTGACTAGTTGGCTGATTGCATTCTGTTTCTAGTTCATTTTGAGCTTTTGTTTCAGTGCACTGCTATGATTTTTCTACGTCTTCCTCCTCTGAGTCTAGGGTAGCCATTATGTTAAAGTCCATTGGCTCTGTTTTCTCGTTTGTATCTTTGTTTTGGGACGTAGACCCTTCTAAGGATTCATCATTACAAAGGATGATGGAGTCAAGGTCTATATGTACAGAGTATAAAGGAGAGTTTTGTTTTTCGTGAAATGTTCCGGTATGTTCTTGTAAAACAACAAAGTAACATGTGATCCTTACTGTATCTTCATATTTTCCTTTATGTAAAGTGTCATAAATATCTCCTTTGGTGCCTCTATTAAAATTAATATAGGCTATCATTGTCTTTAGATCACTTATTGGTGGATATAGAAATATGTCAATGACCTTGTCCAAAGTTTCAAAAATACCCGCTACAACCAAATCAAGAAATTTTAGTCGTGCATGTTTCCATGGTAGAAAAAATAGAGTTGGTTTTCCTTCATTTAAAAAAAATCAATGTGTACGTCAAATTTTTTATTTCCTACATTCAATCTTCAAAATGGTCTATATCAGTCCATTGAATGAGGATCTCATTTGGTGGAGGGTACACACTGTATGGAAAACTAAAAAATTGTGTAATAGAATCACTCTAGTACAAATCACCGCATTGTACAGTATGCTTGAAATTTTGGATTTGAATTACGAACTTGGGTAGCCATCCCTTAGGAACCCCTTTTCTAAACTTAAAACCCTTAGGATATAAACCCATATATTCATGGTATAGATTTATAGTATTGATATAAAAAAAATTAAATGTTCCAGGATTTTCTCTTAAAAAAATGAAATAACATGGGATCCTTTTTGTATTTTCATATTTTCCTTTATGTAAAGTATCATCAACCTCTTATTTAGTGTCTCTCTTAAATTTCTTTAAGCCAAAATTTTCTTAAGATTTCTTATTAGTGGATTCACACATCAATCAATGACCTTGTATTTTTTTTAAAATACCCTCTATGACCAGATGAAGAGAATTTAGTTGTAGATGTTTCCATCATAGAACAAACACTACAGTTAGTATGCATTCATTTTCAACCATCAATGTTTATGTCATCTTGGTTATTTCCAGCATTTGAGCCTTAAAATTAACTATATTAGTACATTGAATGCATATCTCATTTGGTAGAGGGTGAACACCATATGGAGAACTAAATAATTGTGCAATAACGCCAATCCATTTGGTCTGAGGAATTCCTTAATCTGTACCACAATTACTAATATAAAGTTTTATGTCCTTCTTATCAGATTCATGACTAGTTTCTTTGAGCAAATAAATCTCAAGGTCTCCATCAAAAACTGTAAACATGAATTTAGGTTCATCATCAAGAGGCTGATCTTATATTCTCCTTTTACAAATGGCTTCATTATCCTACAAAACATGGTTTCCATTTTGTATCCTTTCATGAAGAGCACAGGTTTTCTGACAAGGAATTTCCAAAAACATGCCATTTCCATCATCATTAATATTTGATGTATCATCATAACTTGAGATGAAAATAAGAGGAACCTTGTCATCATCAAAAATAGGGTCATTATGGAATAAGATGAAGAAGAGGGATCTTGTGGAATTGGATAGAAATGGATTTCCTTTGATGTTGGATAATATCACCTAGGTTGATCAAGACATATTGGAGGTCATGCCCATATAGCCACATATTACAATTCATACATAGGGTCAGGAGGCATGAGGTTAGAGGCCCACATTCTTGGGAGGTGGTGAAAGAGGCCACCAAGGACATTGATGTTCATGACGAGTTGTTCGACATTCCTATAGATCACTCTGCTAGACATAAAGGTCCAATCCCACTAAGATATTTTAGTAATTTTCATGCAACCCCTTTAATCTATGATAGATTCATTGGAGCTTGGGGAAAGTTAACAAACCATGACCAAGTCGTAGCTTAGTTTTCTAAGCATTTATATGTTGATTTTGTGTTACATATGAGGCCAGATTACATTGTTACCAGGTCTCATTATTATGGTACTGGTAGGGGACGTACCTATGAGCACAAGGTGGCTCGTAGGGACCCTGGGCATATACCATCACCTCCGAGATTCTTTCCACTACAATCTGAGAGCATGGTAATACTTGGAGATCTATAGGAGTTATCGCAGCTAGGTGGTGATACACAACAAACTATTACAGACATCGTGTAGGCGTCATTGGCTAGTGCGCATGTTACACTCCATGGAGAGATACAAAGACCACCACCACTACCTCGTGACCCACTAGTGCCCTTATATTATGATACATCTCTCACAATTTTACCCTTTGATCAGCTTTTGACACATACATCTATGTATCATGATTCCATTCGTGAGACTTGGAGGGTACATGGCTCGCGTGACACAAACCATATACATATTTCTACGAAACGTTTGACTCTTATTGTCAAATTATGCATAATTATTTATATTAAAATTTCTAGTTCATATTAGATTACATAATTTATATTATGATAACACGTAGACATGTTCGAGCTACATGAATGAGCTTACAAGGTCAACCGAGGGGGCAGTTGATCAACCATGGCATCCTCGACTAGAGTACATTTCCATGGATCCTCCTCCGCCTCCACCTCCAAGTTATATGTTCATTAATGTGGCACAGAATAAATATGTACAACCACATGGATCAACAATTGAGGTAAACTTATTTATTCCTAATATTTCGACATTTTCTTTTCTTTTAAGTTACATAAATATGCTAATTAATTTTTAGACTAATTATTATTTTCCCTTTCCATTGTGTACATAGGCCCATATGTAGAGTGGCGTTGATTCCTCTATTATGTGGATACATGAATGGGATGTTGTGTTTAGAGGCATTGATTATTTAGTTACATCGATGCAGGCGCCAATCATCGAGCCATAGGCGGGGGAGCACCAAATCCAGGTTCATGATCAGAACCCCATCTTATCGAACTTGCATTTGGACTCGAATGAGGTTAGTAGATTCATGTATATATGTTTATAATTAAAAATTTGATTCAATATAATTTATTTCCATATTGTTTATTTTATACAAATAATTATCTAATTAGTTTTAATTTGAATGTGTTATATTGTATTACCAACTTATGGACACTTACCTTGCACGATAGAACTCACATAGGAGTTCTGGTGGTACTTAGAGTGTCATAGTTTGTATATTTTTAGGCTCATTTCATAGGGAATATTCACATGTGTGATAAGAACTTTGTATATTTCCATACATGGACAGTTTATGGATGTACATCGTGGACATTATTTTAGTTTATGGATGCCTATTATTTTAATTTATGGATGTTCATGTGATATTTGTAATTTGTATTTATTTTCATATGGATAGTTTATTGATATATATATTCACTATTTCAGTTTATGGTTTTGTATTAATCTTGTTTATGGATGCTCATTAATTTTTGAAGTTTAAATGGATCTGTTAAGATTATTTTGCTAATTTAATATTTTTTCTATATAATATAACTTTTATTAGTAAAATATATGTTCGCTTTTAATAATTATATTTTGAATTTTTTTGGGGAGCTCTGAAAAACTTCTTAGCAGCTAGGGTTTCTCCCTAGCACATCGATCTATGCCCAAATCGAGAGTTTTTTTTTCAGATTCCTATGGCTTCTGGATCAATGTCGAAACTTAGTAACTCTGTGATGAAGTTAGATCCTATTTCTGGAATGTTGGACGAAAAGGAAGGTTCATATTCTTTCTCTTATACCTCCATTTTGAAGTTAGGCTCTGCACTCCAAGTAGTTCAAGGAAAACCTTCTCTAGATATGGATTTGGATAAGGAAGCTTTCAGTAGAATTTTTTTTTTCTCAGAGAAAGGATTGGTTTTCCAATTCAATGTCAGATCTGTATAAATGGATATTTGAATATTGGAAGCACCATATATCAGATGACTTGAATATTTACTCGATGGCTCGGGGATTTTTTGTAGTTTTCTTTGACAAGATCAAGGATAAATAGGTTATTTACAAATATGGTATGTGGTTTTCGGGTAGTGTTGGTTTATTCATGCAGCCATGGTCTCCCACTTTTGATCCAATTATGGCTTCAATCTCCATGGATCCAATTTGGCTAAGACTTCTGAATCTCCCATTGCATTTGTGGAACATTCATACGTTAACATATATTGGGAACACTCTTGGAAAATTTTGTTGTCGTTTTCCAAATACTAAGTACTATTATAAAGAAACATATGTTTGCATTTGTGTGGAGATGGATTTTAGTAAGGACTTTCCTGCTAAAATAAATTTGAAGGCCCCAAACTATGTTTGGGCTCAAAAGTTAGATTATGAAAATGTTTCCTTAAGGTGTAGAGCATGTTATGAAATAGGGAATGTGTTTAAAAACTACCCCAAGCGACATGGAAATAAAGACCAAAGAAAAAATCAGAGGTCAAATTGGTGGGAAGGAGATACGAGTGATCACTATATAGTATATAAAGAGGAAGAGCTCTAGGAATGGAAAGACTCAGAAAATAAATCTAAAGAAGGCATTGTCAAAGAAAACACAATGGATACTGACTAGATGAATAAATATTCAAAAAACATATCTAAAGTTTTTGTTGTAAAAGAAGAGGCATCTAAGACGAATCAGGGGGAAATGCAAGAGGATCTTCCACATTCCAAAAAGGAGGAAGAACAACTAAACCATTTATAAAATGGACTCCGACATGAAGAAATCAAGAAGAAAGTTGGAGAGGCGGTCTCTTGGGAAGACTAGGAAGATGAAGAAGATCTTAAGAACCATAACCAGAATATTCATCCAAAATCAACATAAAACTCAGCATGGATACAAATGGAGAATAAAGGGGAACATGTCTCACCAAGAAAAACTAGAAGTCAATGAAAAATAAAACCAAAATAATGGTAAATATTTTTTTGTCGTTACATAGAATTTTTAGGAGTTTTTTGGTGAGTGTATGCTTATAATTTATTATTTAGAATAGTGGGTTCCAGGGGAGGGAATGATCTGAAATTGAATGTTATTTATTGTTGTGCTAATTTCATTTTCAGATATAAAAATTATTCATTGATCTTATGCTTGATGTGCAGGTTCCCTTGTTTCTTATGTGTATGAAAGTGGTAATTTAAAATTATTTTTATGAGTGTTTTTGAAAGCATAAAGCATGAATTTAAATGGCTAAAAAACAACAACATAAATGACAGCAAACCACACAAAATAATACAATAAAACAAAGTTTTGATGAAGGATTTCACCCCTCCTGGGATACATCTCATTGGTCCAACTCCATAGCTTAGGTCTATGTATTAGCTCAAATTTGCTCAAAATCTTGTTTACATGCATCAAATGCTTTTGGAACCTATTCCAATGAGTTTAAAGAATCGAAATATATCAGAAACAACTATTTTTTTACTCAATTTGGTTACTAGATTCTCTGGGCATGGCCTTCTCTCCTGGTGGCCCTCGACTTCAAAAATATTCACGGCAACAAAAACCTATGTAGATGAAATCTTCTTCCTCTTAAACATTTAGAATGGCTCCAAAACATCAAAATGTGTTAAGAATGATTATCCTTGCACCCAATTTGGTCGAATATTGCCTCCATTATGGCAAAACCAATTTTCCCTACCATTTCTCCACTAAATCTAGAAAATGCCCAGCTAACTCCCCTAAATGTGGAAGTCTGTGAATCTGGTTGGTCTGCCAAAGGCATTGCCAAGATAAGTATGTGATTAATTAGGCATAAGCACAAGTTATATTAGGCTAGTTAAATTAGTTTTGAGATTTTTTTTGGTTTGATTGTTGGTGGTTGGATTTAAGGGATTTCTTTAAACAATTTCCATTGGGCTATGAAGTCGAAATAGGCTGGGTGTATGCATCAATTTTCAGAATAAATGCAAGGTAAGATAGCTATGAATACTGGTGTTTTATAACTAAGTGAAATTTTGAAATGGAGAAAAGTGTTTTCAGTAATGATTTAAGAGCAACTAAGAATTCTTAAACCATACATCAGAAAGAAAACATTACAATTGTAAGAACAGTCAGAATTAAGGTACTCAGGTCAATAAATCTTAATCTAAATTTCTTGTTTTACAATTATAATTTTAAACAAGGCACATGAAAATATGACAATGGAAAAACATTAAATCTGATAAAGGAAAAACATCACCAAGATAACACAACACATGAATCTTGCAGACTGATCTTTTTATTAATGCTCCAGCTTGAAAATTACAAAAGCTCCAAATCCTAAAGTGCTTACAAACCAAGGTCCAACCCCTAATACTGAATAAAATGCTATATTTCAACTATTTGCAATTTATTTCCGTATAAAAAACAACAATTTGTTCATTATTACAAAATAACTAAAATTTGACATATGCATCTCATGCATGGACACATTTTAATGAATTTTTTAGCAGATGTCTAAAGTCATTGTAAAGTCATTATTCAGTGTAATGTCTTTTTCAACAGATTTCTAAAGTCATTATAAAGTCGTTATTCAATGCTGTAATGGTCTATTGTGCTGGAAAATTTGATATTGCTGAGTTGTTCTGATACACTGGATCTGCTGATGTAGATAATTCGCTGAGCTACCTATTTTGTCATCATGCTGAGTTGTCATCCTTCTTGGAGTCCACGTAAAGTTTTACATTCCCTTTGAGTTATAATCTTAGTTCTATTCAAATTTCTGTAGACTTCATTAGTCTCGGTGTACTTCACAAATGTTGGCCTCAACTGAAATATGTGCCTAATTTCATGTTTTATGAAGACATCATTGCTGATAACTTCATTAAAAGCTTTCCATGTCATAGTGTTCTTCATATTGGTATGCTTGGATGTATCCTTTGAAATATCTGTGAGATTTTTGACATAATATATTCTAGGCATCAACTTATCATCGATAGCTAATAAGGAAGGCAATCCATTTTTGTTCAGTGGCTTAGCCCTATTGAAAAATCTACTTACTCCAATCTCCAGCTGATGACATCTTTCTTCTAGCTGTGTAACTAGACTCTTCTTGTTTAACACCTTTTTACCTCAAGTATGGTGGATTTTCTTTCTGCTACTTGTAGTTGCTCCAATTCATGACTGCTTTTATAATTCAGGAATATGATGATATTGTTGGCAGTTTGGGGCTTATCCCCAAGTTCATCATTTGCGTTTTCAATGGAAACTTTCACTGAATCAAATAAATCCATCTGTTCAAAAATTATTTGAATTGAAGGCCATATATCATTAGTAGATTCAATTATATCCAACCAAATAATTTGTTTAAATCTTCCTACCATGCTTCCAATTAAGGATTCCTGAAGGGACTTCTGAAAACCTTCATTTAACTTTTTCCTGATCTGCAACTCTATGGCATGTGTTGAATCTTTCCCCTTCATATGATCTTGCAATATAGTGACTTGATCTTGCAACTTCTTGATTTCGGTTGTCTGAAAATACATGTTTTCCATTGCCTTAGCCAACTGCTCTGTGCCTCCACTTGATGTACGTGTTGTTGAAGATGATGGAATTACTTCCAGAGGGACTGCTTGTAGTGGAATCATGGCTTTGACTACTTCCTTTGTTGCTTCCTTCACTGCATCTCTCACTACTTTCTGTTTATCCTTTACCATCTTCTCCATTTCATTTTCCATTCTCTTCATCTGCTCGTCTTGTTCAACATTCAATTGCATCATTTCTGCCTTATGTGTCTCATTTTCTTCTATCTAATTTTCCATAGGATCTTTTGTTACTAGCATCTTGAGCTACCTCTTCAAATCAGTTATGCCTGCATTATTTTTCTTCACAAGTGCTTCTGCTACTACTAGATTTGATGGGTTATAGCCAATTGGGACGACTAAATCTTCCAGAGATTTAATCCTTGAATCTTTAGCCATGGATGAAATATTTTCCATCTTCAACTGGGATTGTGTGTTTGACAAGGTAAGTTGCAACTTGGAGAGACTCATGGTTGTATTGGTTAATGTGGAGAAGATCATTTCTCCTGTTTTCTTGTGCATTTCCATTTGGTCTAGGGAATGAATTTTTTTCACATAAAACTCAAAAGAGGTTCTCTTGTAATTTGCTGCAGCTTTGGGATAAGGATTTTTTGCCTCTAAAAAGGCCATCTTCATTCTTCCTTTTTCTGAATTGAAAGCTGATAGTAGTCTTCTTTGGGAGCTGCTAGTTTGCTTCTTGAACTGATTATAAGTGTTCGCTTTGAGTATTTCATTTCTTCTCCTAATCTCTTTAAAAGTATCTTCAATATCATCCTCTTTTCGATTTGTAGTGGTAGATGTTGGATTCTGCACATTCTGCTATTGGAAAGGAACAGTGGCAGAAGATGTTGAGATAATTATTTGGCAACCTACTGGAGAGGAGATGTTGTGTAACCAGCTCCAAAAAGAGAAGAAAAGAGATATAAACGCCTTAGAATGAGCCACTTCGAGGGGGAAACCTCCAATACATTACATAAATGAACAATTCTTGGATGATGTATCAATCTCCATATATGTTTGATCTTCTCTTGTTCCTTTCCTTTTTCATATTTTACTTCTGCAAACTTTCTTTCCTATGGAGTGGGTGTATGAATTCCTGAAGTAGAAATAACCTGCTCTTCTACCTCTTGGAGTGTTTGGCTACCCATTCTTCTGTATTCATATACTTCTCTATCTCAAATGTATGGGTGTGGATGTAGGGTGTGGATTTGTTATCCACCCTCTTCTTAGAAATGATTCCCATGGGATCGTATGACCAAGTGAAGGTATGGGTGAACTTCATCTCCTTCAACATTCTATCTGCCTCTTCCCCTACTGCCCTGTTTTTACAAATGAATGGACCAATCTATGATTTGATCCTGAATTGGGAATTTTTCTTTGCATAGACAAAATGAACTTCATCTGCGTTTATCATCTATCCAATATATTCTCATAGAGAGGTACTTGGGCAATTTGTATGGGGCTAATTCACTGCCATAAACCCTGATATCTATATATTTTTGGTAAAGATACCAATATTTTGTTCTGATCTGATATGTCAGCTACATCACCTTCTTAATCTCTTGACTAATCCTTGGCTCTGTAGCACTGCTGAGTGCACTGATTGTTAGGTGTAAAAATGAGTCTACAAAGCTTTTGTAGGAGTAATTCTTCTAATCCTTCATCAATAGAGTAGTCCAGAAAATCACTGATTGTATCTGAGAATCATCATTCACCTTCATCATATCAAACTGAAATTTGTTGGATTGAAAATAGAGGAACATGTACACCAACACTGAGCTGTATTTAAAAACTGCTTTTGTCTTAAACTTTAAGAACTATTTATGTATAACATCTGCAAGAAACTAGGCATAGTTGAACATGACCGTGGGTTTAGCATCCGAGGATAAAATAGACAAGAAAGCAATCATGGCTTCATCTACCTACTGATCAATGTGATACCCCAATAAGTAATATAAAACTGTAACAATTTGTTGGGTCCTATCAGGAAATATAGATGAAGGATAAGGTGGATTCTTGGTAGGCATTGGGGCATTGATGGCCATGAAAAACTCCAAGGTTTTAGCCCTGCTGGTGAAATCTAGTTTCTGGTATAAATCTTGAAGGGCCTCATATGAAAAAGAGATGGTGTTCTCAACAATAGGGGCTTCCATCATGCTATGGATAGATTGGGCATCAATAGTAAACAATTTTTCACCTGATGGATTGATTATGGCTCGCTGGTTGATGTCATAGCATAATTGGAATTTTCTGACAAACTCTCGACAACTATAGGTTCAAGGAAAAATGTAAAAGGGAAATTTGGTCTCCCAAAGGCCCATATCATCTACTTCTTCAAGGAATTTATCCTTGAGCCAGCAATAGCCATCGAATAAATCGAAGTCTAACTCTGTCTCATGGAGTTTGCAGTCTTGCTCGGCCAGGGGTATATGATCTAAGTCTACCTGACGATAGACTATGGGATTGAAAGGTTGTTGGGATTCCTTTGGAGGAATATTATGTCTTCTATAAGTCAGTCCTCAGTCTGCAATGAAGAATGGGATCACAGAAGGGGGAACAGAGAAAGGGAAATTGCCACAGAATATAATTTGGGGAAGGGAAAAAATTAAAAGAAACGGGGGGAAGAGTTATAATAGAACCTTGATTGAAACTGTGGAGAACTGTTGATTTCTCGTTGATAAACACAGTCCTTTATTCAATTGTGGTTCTCTGTGATCAATCTGCAAATTCAAAAACTGCAATAATTGTACAATAATAAGTAGAGTAAACTATGTATTTATTCCACATTTGTGCTTTAATACTGCGATCTGGTGGCTTTTTGGCTAGCCGTGGGTCTGTTAGATAACGAACTGGCCATTAATGGCACAGTGGCTGTGTTGGCAGGAGGTGATTTGGTTTGATGGAGGGGATAGGCGAGATAAATATTGGCGCTAACAATGCAAATAATGGTCAATAGGCACAACGCTATTGTTAAACAGTAAAAATGTTTTCGAAGGGGGGTGATGGAGGTGAGCGGTAATGGAGTGGGGTGGTGAAAAATAGTATAGAGGTGACACATAGTAGGGACAATGGCAATATATGCCACTCATTTCTGACCCCCCCTAGTTGTTAAAGTTCAGAGGGTGAGGGGGGGCCGAAAGGTATTGTGGGCCCTTAGAGATTGAGTGGGGAGCGGAGATGACAGGGAGTTGTGGGATGCTTAGCATGGATGTGATGTGTGATGGGATGGTGGGGTCGAGAAATATGAATGTTGTGGGGTAGAGTAAACCTTAGGATAAATGAAAAATACGAGAGTTCGAAGGTTAGGAATAATGAAATATTAACATTTTCGGGACTTTAGATAACATTGAGACATAAAATATGTCAAAATGACTTGGAATATAGTTCTGAATCTTAGAACATAATCCCCTTACTAACCCTTTGAGTATAAACACTATCTGTCTTGATTTTCTTCTTACAGCAAAGGAAAAAATGAAACTTGGATGTTGTACCTTGTGGAATAGCTTGCATATTTTCCTTTCATTCTTTCTCCTCAGCACATCTACCTACCCAAGATAATCATCTAACATTTCTTTCTTCCTTTTTAGGGTGCATTTAGACTAAAAAACCCTTAAATCATTTTTCTTTTGAATTTATAACCTAACACCTATCCTTATTTCATCCATTGACTCAGTTTAAACTTTTGAGCCAATTTCATTTTCTACCTATCTAATGATAAGCCAAGATTAAACAGTTTGGCATATCTTTATTTTCTAACCTATCAGCAAAAATTTAAAATTGTCCAATCATGATTAAACTGTATGATTGGACAAACCTATCTAATGAGTAGTGGCATTTGAACTTGCAACACTTTTAGCTTTATTTCTTTTTGGGGTCTTTATTTTTTTTTCCTTTTTCTCTTTTTCTTTTTTCTACACTCTTTTCTTTCTTTTCATATATTTTTTAATTTGAAATTATTTGAATTTTGAAAATCCTTTCAATAATTAAAAATTTGCAAGAAATATGAAGTACCCAATCACCTTGAGATCCTATAATTTATAGGGTACTAATAGTGGCTCCAGCTGGGGATGGCGCTTCTTGAAAATAAGTGTCAAGAACTTGAGACTAGTAGCCTTGAATGCTCCTTTCTTGCAAATTTTTTACCTGATTTATTTTCTTCTTCAACTCCTTTCTTTTCTATTTTTATATCTACTCATAAAACTAGGCTTAGGGCCTTCACTTCAGGCTTCAACCTTGTTCAATTAATTATTGAAAATTGTAAGATTGTGGTATTTACAATAATGAAAATTCAACTTGTATTTTAAAATAAATAATGTTTCAACATCTTTCCATTTACAAGACCTCCATATACTTCTGTACCATCCAACTTTTTGAGAAAATAAGTATTTTTTCCCCTGAAAGCATCAATGATGTACGACCCTTGCCAAATATTATCAAACTTTCAATGCTTGCCTTTATCCTCTCTTCTGGAATCCCATTTCAGAACTTTATCTCCTAAGTTGAAATCATTGGCCTTGGATCTCTTATCAAATATCTTTTTGATATTCTCTTGAATTACTTGTGTTCTATTGTAAACCTCCTCTCTGGACTGCTACAACTGTATGGTGTCATTGATCCTCCTCTGAATGTCATTTAGTTTAGCTTGAATCTATTGGATAATATTCATTACTGGAACTCCCAAGGAAGAAGGGAACATTGCATCCATTCCATAAACCAATTGGTATGGATACATGCCAATTGATTTCTTTATGGTAAGCTTATCAACCCAAAGAGCATTGATCAACTTGTTGTGCCAAGATTTCTTATTCTCCTCCAGAAGCTTTATAATGATGTTCACCAGGCTTTTATTTGAAGATTCAACTAGTCCATTACCATGAGGGTAATAGTTTGTTGAATTTCCCAATGTTATGTGATACCTCTGACAGAAAACAACCATATTTTTGGACTTAAAGGCTGCAACATTGTCTGTAATGATTTTTCTAGGATAGCCAAATCTAGAAAGGATGTTGGTTTCTAGGAATTTTATTATGACAGAGTCAGTGGCATTTCTAGGAGGGGTGGTCTCTATCCATTTGGTGAAATATTCGGTAGCAGTGAGGATCCATTTATGTTGGGCAGAGGATGGGTGGTGAATTTCTCCAATGAAGTCTAATCCCCATTGCTGGAAAGGGTTTTCTACATAAATAGGTTTCAGGGGTAAGGGTAAAAGCTTTCTCTTTCCTTCAAAGAATTGACATTTATGACAGGCATTGACCATATTATGGACATCAGGAAAAAGGGTGGGCCAATAAAAACCATCTCTCATGATCTTTTTTGCAGTAGTTTTCCAATAGAGATGGCCACCAAAATCACCTCCATGGAACTCCTGCATTCTATTTGCATCATCCTTCAATAAACATTTAAGCAAAATACCTCCAATATCTTTCCAATACAAAACATTGTCCAAAATGAAGAATTTAACAACTTTAAGTTTTATAAATCTAGCCTTTATTTTGGACAAACCAGGAGGAGCACTCAAGTTTGAAAATACATACAAAATATCAGCATACCATGGAGAATTTAGGAATGCTTCATCAATCAGTGGAGTCGCCATCTCCTCTTGATCATCTATTGAATGTACCATGTTGATGTCTAATGCATGAAAGTTGGATTCTACCATCAATTTAGCTAGTCCTTGGCCATTAATCAACTTGGTAGGCTTGATTTCCAAATCATATTCTAATATCACTGCAATCCATTTTCCTCTTTTTCCATCAGGACCATTTTGTGTTAAGATATATTTGACAACTGCATTTGGAACAAAAGCAATGATATGTGATTGTATAATGTAGACTCTAAAATATTTCAATGCTTTAACCAAGGCAAAAGTCTGTTTCTCTATGATATTATATTTCAATGATGCATCTCTTAGTGCATTGTTGAAAAAAGCTATTGGTTGGTCATGCCCTTCACTGTTTTTCTGTAACAAAACAGCAGCAATAGTATGTTCAGAAGCAAAAGAAAAAATCATGAAATTTTTAGTAAAATATGGACTAATTAGGACTAGGGCTTTTGTCAATGATAGCTTGACTAAATAAAAATATTGCTTTGCTTCTATGGTCCATTTTATTTCTGAGTCTTACTTGAGAATATTGGTATTGTTTCTCAAAATTTCTGCTAAGTTTGGTATAAATCTCCTTAGAAAGTTGATTTTACCAATGAATGATTGGAGTTCTTTAAGATTTTTGGGATGGCTAATTTTTAATATTCCTTCAATTTTTCTAGGGTTGATTCTGATTCCATCTTGAGAGATAATGTGACCTAACATTTTTCCTTCTTCCAATCCAAATATTTTCTTTTTAGGATTAAGGGAAATTCCAAATTTTCTGCATTTTTTAAAAACTCTCCTCAAGTGTGCTAAATGTTCTTCATATATTTTAGAAAACACAGTGATGTCATCCAAATAAATTACAATAAAGTGGCTAATTTCATCAGCGAATGCAATGTCCATGGCCCTTTGAAAGGCAGCTCCAACATTCATCAATCCAAAGGGCATTTTCACATACATGAAAGTTCTCGAAGGAGTTGTAAAATTTGTCTTATCTTGATCATTAGGGTGTACTAACACTTGATTGTAACCATAAAAACCATCTAATAAAGATATTCTACTGGAACCTACTACCCTTTGCATTATGTGATCCCTTTTTGGTAAAGGGTAATTATCCTTAAGAGATACTTTATTAAGATTTCTAAAGTGAAGAAAGAGTCTAATTTCACATATTTTCTTTCTAGTTGGGACAATATTTGGGACCCATTTGGAATATCTGATTGGTACTATGATTTTTGATTCATACATATTTTTAATTTCTTTCTCAACTAAAGGCATCAAAACATGATTTATTCTTCACAATTTCTATTTGAATGGTATTTTATTTTCTTTTATTAGAATTTTATGTCGAATGATGGTTGTATCATAAGACTTCAAATCCTCATAGCTCCATGAAAACACATCAATGAATTGTTTGAAAAATGCTACATATCTTCCTTTTGTAATGATAGGTAAGGATTTCAATAATTTTATGATTTTGGGGTTTTGTTCAGTGCCTATATTACATTCCTCAATATTTGTTCTAGTTGGTTCCATTTTGGGTTTCTTTGCCACATCATTGAAGTCAAATAATTCCTCTAAAGGGACCAGCCCTCTAAGGAGATTATTGTCTTTGAGTTGGAGTATTTCAAATTCTTCTTTTTATAAGTCTTTTTTATTTTCTATATTATGTACAATTTTCTTAGCTGGAATATTCACATCGGTATTTACATCTAAAACAACAATTTCTAGAACAACGGTTTGTTTTTCCTCAGTACTTTTTTCATCAGTAAGACTGTCTTCCTCACAATCCATGTCTATATTATTGTCTTCAAATTCATCTTTATATTGAAGGAAGCTTTCGATTTTTTTATCACTGCCAAAAAAATGCCAGTATCTCCTGTTATCTGGTACAAAAAGATGATGTTTGACCTCAATTGTATGTTTTTTTTTTGGGTGAGGCAATTTACAGGTACTTGCTAAGAAAGCTAGGCCATTTGCTAGGACATTCTGATTTCTGGGAATTACTGCTAAATAATATTCATCAAAAGTTCTCAAGAGATTAAGTACATCATTTCTATAAGCTCTTAATCTAGGATGTTTTGCTGCATATAGTCCTTTATTTTATTTTTTATGACCAACTCAGAGTCACCATGTATTTGACTATCACTATTTTATGTGGAATCATTTTCTATATGGGAAACTTGTGAATCAATGATTTCATAATTATACAAAATGAAAGAATCAAGGTTAGTGTGAATAGAGTACGGAGGGGTAATTGTGAGGTTTCTCTTAGATACTTACCATGTACTTCATTAATGTTTCCCTATGTAGTCTTCTTGATTGACCAAACACCAGAATTGTAGCATATTTCATGTCCAGTTGCAGGGTCCCTTGTAATTTTTCTCCCCATGAGCGAGATAAAAGAATTCCATATTTAGGGGGAATGTTAGCTACAAAAATATCCATCACTAAACTCTTTGCAGGTATCTGAGCTAGAGTGACATGGAGATCTTTGATAAGACCTAGACACCTAAGTTTACTAGAGTCAAAAGAGTATACATCTTTATAAGTTCTAGTGATTTCAAGGCCAATTTTCTCCATGACAGTGTTTGGCATAAGGTTGTATGATGCACCTGAATCCAACATGAAGTTGTGAAGAACCTTGTCGTGAATTTTTAAACTGATATAAAAAGGCGGGACACCTCCTTCCTGGGGTTTTCCATCAACCTATGGCCCAAACAAAAGTTCAAGGTGATCATCATTCAGATTCATAGTGTCAGTCACTTCTCCTATGTTCAAAGCTTTTAGGACCTGAGAACAATAAAAAAATTTGTTAACCAGTTCAGTGAGAGGAATAGAGATCTTTAATTTAGCAATTTCACTCTCAAGGCTGAAAGGTGTCTATACTTTGAGAAAATTTGTAGAATCAGTCTTTTCAATTATCACTTGTTGGGTATTTTCGATTTGCTGACTTGTACTAGGAACATCTGTTTGAGTAGTTTTGGCAGCAATATCCACTGTTTTTTTGGTACTATTTTCTATGCTTTTCTTTTCTAAGTTATTTACATTTTCTTTGGGTTTTTTGTTGTTTTCTTAATCTCAGATTCAGATATTTTCTTGGCAAAAATTTCTGAATTCTTTTTATTAGAATTATCTAGATTTTTCTTGCTTCTTAAATTGTATCGTCTATGGACCTCCATAATGGAATTATCAAAACCCAATTTGTAATCATCAGACTCTTCGGATTCAAGTTATATTTGGGTTATTGAAAACAAGCCTTGTTCTTCTTCTGTGAGAAAAAATAGAATCATCTTCATTAATCCCCATCAAATTAATATGATTTTCCTCAACTTTATCCACTATTCCTTCATCTTCATCAACATAGTTTTCTTGAAAGGGAGGTCTAATATGCTGGTCAGGACCTCTTTGCTCTCTCGGTCTAACTTGTGGAGGGTTTCTTCTTGGGTTATGATTTCTGTTTTGGGGTACTGGTTGATTTTCTCTAGGTATTTTTCTTTCATTCAGAGTAATTATCTCCATCATCCTTTCCATATTCCTTACCAAATTGTCAATTTTGGCATCAGATGTAGAGGCTGCAGGTTCTTCTCTTATTGTGACTCTCCTCTCAATCCTCATCCTAGCCCTTTTTGTTAATAAATTAGCTTCTACACTCATAGCATCATTTTTCATTTCCTCTAAAGTTGACGAGTCTCTTTCCCTAAGATGATAGGCCACGTCTGGGTCAAATCCATCTGGGACTTTAATCAGAACTATCCCTTGGGGTGGTTTCATATTAGCAAGGAGTGCATTGCATATGTTGTTAAATCTAGTACAATAGTCTTGCACACTCTCTCCTGGAGATCTCTTAATAGTTTCATATTTTGACAAAATCTGCAGTGGATTTTTCTTTACTTCCCATATGTTTATAAATCTTTGATGAAAATACGGGAGATCATGAATACTATTGGAAGTTAAACATTTAAACCATTTTCTGACTTCACCTCCTAAACTCTAAGCAAACATTCTTAATTTGATGTTGTCATCATCAATTTCATGCAAGTCAAAACAATCATTCATTTTATCTATGTTTTGTTGGGTAGTCACGGGACCATTGCTATCAAACTGTGGAATCTTATATTGGTAATCCTGGGGCATAGGGGGTAAAGGTATAGATAGTGCCAATGGGGCATATCTGTCTGCCATGATTGGTGGAGGTGGTGGAGGGAGATAAACGGTGGATGAAGTTGGATGGGTAGAGGTAGTGGGAGAAAAAATTTTCGTAGGAATTTGTGTATGGGGATGAAAAACTGTAGTGGTAGGGATTATGGAGGATGTAGGTGTTGAGGTATAAAAGGTATCTTTTTAACACCTATTTATCTCACATTAATTATCAATCCACGAACGACTTTTTAGTTCAAGAGTGTACTCAGTTTGAGGCAGCAATTTATCCAAGAGTAATGCCTTGCAAGATGTAGTACAACTTTTCAAATGAAAAAGTTAACGAATGCTTGAAAAATAAATCTAATTACAACAACATAAACTCAAATGCTTTGAAATCCAACTACTCACTCAGCAAACATCAATCGAGGATACAGTAGCAATAACTCATTCCTCTAGAAATTGATGAAGTTGAAACCAAACTGGAACAAGACAATCAATCTAGGAACGCGGAAGTAATAACCAGTGTTCTCTACATTTGACAGTCCTGCTTTAAAGCAATTAAAAGGAAATAGAAATTGAACTAAAGCTGCTATTGAAAGTAAACTAGGAAAACTCTTTGCAATTAATCAATAGAAATGAACAATAAAGTAAATGGACAACAAACTGTAATTAAAGGAATTAAACAACGAATCCTATTTAATAAATCTGAACATCAAACTCTAATTAATGGAATCGAATAACCAATCCTATTGAACAAAAATTTGTAATGAATATCAATCAAATGGAACAACAAGTGGAATGAAACCATAATGGAAATAGAACAGCGAAGCTCTATTAAGGTATTAACAAGATAAATTATACAGTGTTGAGATTCTTGTTAAATAAAAGAACAACAACGTGATTCGTTAATATAACACACTGATATCAAAGCAATTAAACAACAAATCGATTAACTTTCAAACTGTAATAAAAGAAAATATGAACTATCTCACAACAATAATGAAAAGGTAGAGATACAAACAGTGGATCGATCCACCAGGGTCGGGCCCTCAACCACCGATGAAACGTCGCTCAGCTACTGCAGAACTAAGAAGTTAAACGGCAACACGTTCTTGTATTAATCATGCATAACAGCGTTTACAAACAGTCGATCTCTGTTTAATAAATGAGAGTCGATGAGGAATTGTATAATTACAACAAGAAATCTCTCCATCTCTCATCCATCCTCCCCTAATACATAATACATGCTCTCCTTTTATAATCACAAAGAGGAGAAATTAAATAGTAAATATGATCTCTCATAACAATATTAGATTGCTTCTAACCAATTGATCAACAAGAAAATAGATTTCCATCCATATTTCAACAAGAGAAAGTCGAATTTGGATTTGTAGCTAAGATAATTTAGAGGACGGCCGCAACAAGTAAATATGAGAAAATTGTGCTCAAAGAACCCTGTGTTTCTCTCAATAAAAGCCAAATTTGGGCAAACTATTTTTCAATAAAGTTAATTTGGTATGTTTTAGACAAAACCCATGTTCCGGATTTTCCAGATTCTTCTCCATTTGTCCAGAATCTCAACCGCAAAAATGTCACTTCTTATTCCAGCAAATTTCTGAGTTGGAATATTTGATGATGATTTGGAGATCAAATATGCAATCTAGGAAATATCTTAGAGGCTAAAATGGCGAGTGATGTTACAAAATATATTAATAAACCATCATTGATAAAATTATGCATAATAATCATCCATTTATTAAAATTAAAGGAGAAGAAATAATATTCATCCATAAGAGCATAAATCATTATAAAATGGATTTATATAATAAATGACATGATAAAGAAGAGAAAAAATGGATAAAATAAGTGTTAAAAAGTGGTCGTATTCACGGCCCAAAATACCCCCAAACTAAATATATTGCATGTCCTCATGCAACCCAAAGAAAAAACCCATGTGTTAACCAAACAAAAATTGTTCATCTCAACTCATGAAATGGATGGAACAAATGAATTTTTCCTCAAATAATGAATATTCAATTTTAGCAATCTTGATAAAGGCATAACAATTTTTACAGTTGATGTTCAACTATATGTATATGAAGTTGCAGAAAAATGTGAAATAAGTAACAACAAACTTCATTAACCATTTTCTCAAAAATCACATCATTTTGATACACGGATCATGAGATATAAAGAAAATGGTTGTAGGTGATAGTGCATAATTTTTGAAATTTTATGAACTAATTTAGCATGAAATTATCTGGGTTTGTGTATTTTAATGATACATCTTTGTTATCTAGAAATCACAAGAATTTAATTCATAGTTTTCAAGATATATGAAAAATAATTTCTGCACTATATACAAATGAAATTGTATGGCTTAAATGAGAAAGAAAGTGGAATACATCCATCATATGTAGCAATTCCCCCCCCAAACTGAAGAATTAGCATGTCCTCATGCGATGCTACAAACAAAGAGAGGTGGTTGCTATAATCTATTGAAATCTATGCTTGGCGTAAAACAACATGGAATAAGGGAGGTGTTGAGAATAAATAAGAATATCAAAGAAGATTACTGACATGGTCATAAGAAATAAATGAAGGAAATCAACACTCTCCCAAACTGAAAGATGAGACGTGTCTAAAAAAATGGGAAGTGGTAAAGATGTGGAATGAATGATGATAAATAATGCTCAATGGATTTTCATGAAATTCTCCTAAATTCATAATAAATCAGAAAATTATGCTATTTTACCTCAAGTGTTACCTCCGAAAAAATGTGGAATGACATATAGGGGCTGGCCTTTGTTGAAGTTGATGTAGGCTGAGCGGATACTGAAAGTGATGCAAAAGGTGGAAGTCATGCAAGCACATCATGTTTGAAGAATTGTGTGTGTTTGCAAGTTGCATGAGCCTTTACTGTTAGTTGCAATAGTGTGGTCGTGCTGTGAATAGAATTGTCCCCCATAATTGTTTTTCTCTTGTAAACAAATCATGATTATGTATGCAATTTTCTTGAATCCACAGTTTTAGTTTTGAATGGCAACAGATGCATGCAAAAATTTTAAGCAAAAAAAATTCTGTAGAAATGCAGTATGAATATTGTGGAAAACAGAATAGCAGCGTACTGCACATCAATTGTATAGCATGGAAAGGCATACATACTTATGATATGATCAAAAAATTAGCGCATTACTGAAATCAATGCATATTTTGAAATCGTGAGTAGATATGGAAATGTTTATGTAATGATTCGAAAATAAGGGAAAAGGACAACTGATGTGAAAAAAATACTTATGCAGTCATTATCCACATAAACCATTATGATCGATTTATAAATAAATTTCATGCATAAGCGGTTCTGAACAAAGGGTTTAGGGGCATACTCTCATTTGATATTAGATAAATATATAAGAAAATGGTTTATCATTACTATTGATTTGTGAAAAATATGACTTCAATACCATCAGCAGAGCTCTATTGCCCACAAGTGTCTATAACCTTGACAAAGTTGCTTTCTCACCCTTGGAACCATTATCTTTTATTTATGCCTAGGAAAGTGTTGTGTAATGTCATGATGGAGGCCAATGTGCTGGCTTGGGAACCAGATGAATCACAATGCCATTCACCAAGGAGTGAAAAAAGGGCAGGCCGGCTCATGATGAGACCTCCTGTTCCAAGGACTTTTTATTTTTATGAGTTGTCCATTGGATCATATCCCTAGTGTGGTGGCCATAATGAGAATGCCACTTCACTTCTCCCTTATGATCATGGTAGGCTGGCTCTTGATGAGACCTCCTATCCTCCACCTGCCATATCATAGAATTGTTAGTAATTATATAGGGATTTTTATTTTCTTTTTTTTTACATATAGCACTTCCCTATTTATATATAAAGAGTGGCTCAACACTCCTTAAGACTAGGGATGGTGGAAGAAGTCTGAACATCTCAATAGAGAAAGTATGTCCTTATTCTTATTCAATAAATAAAAATCAAAGAGAGTTGTGAAGATTTAGGGAAGAACCAACATGATAAATATAGTCGATCATATTAGTTTTAGTGAAAATAAAGACACAAAGTGATATAGATAGTTGTCATTTCCTTTTCTTATCACTACAAAACAATTTCTTAAAAATGAAAATTTCTCTTGATTTGCTGATTCCAGTAACCTCTAATTTGTGTATCCTTGCATAAATTGTATGTTTTCCTTTCAAAAATTCATGAAAAATTCAAAAAAATCCTCAAAAAGTTGTTCACAAACAAAAAAAATGCACTCAAAAATTGTTGTTCCTTTGGAAAGGAACAGCAAAAACACACGCAACAATATTGTTGTTCCTTTAGAAAGGAACAACAGCAAAAGTGTTGTTCCTTTGGAAAGGAACATCAAAAATTCGTAGCAAGCAAAGTAAGAATGGTTCAAGAAATAAAATTTTATACAAAAAAAACAAGCAAAGTAAAAGAAAACAAACTTTATGTACATGTTTCAAGAAAAAATAATTTTTTATTTATTTATTTTTTATTTATTTTTATTTTTTTTAACAGAATTGGTGCTACCGAAGAATTGCCTTCTGTAACTGAAACTTGCATGGTGGGGTCCTTATTGTGCAATTGCAAATGGAACAGAAACTACCATTTGGAGGGATCAACACCTGAAACACAAAAATATAAAAGAAATCAGAAAAGAAACAACACTTTATTAAGTTACAACAGCTATGATGTTATTTCCTAAAGGAATATCAATCTGTTAATGGAAAAAAAATGGTCTTTTTGAAAAATGTTTTGGCAGTAGTGGCATGAATCTTCAAATGGAAATGAATTCTTCATTTCTTTTGTTATGAATCCATTATGTAATGAACTGGATGAGATGTCCTTGTTTTACTAAAATTTCTTTCAAGAATCGCTCGTCCATAAATTGACCTTCTTTGTTCTGCTAAGACCTACAAAAAACGAGTGTCTACCTGCAATAAAACATTAAATCATGGAGAAAGAGAGGTGATCGGGCTCCTCTAATCCAAGAATTATGCAAAAAACTAACAAGTAGTTACTCTGTAGAACAAATCCATGGACAAAGTAAAATTAATTTATTACTTGTGGGAGAGCAGTGGCCAATCATGCTAACCTGCAGTGTTTCAATCATAACTTATTTGTTTTTCATCGGATTTGAGTGATTCCAAATCCAAATGAGAGCTAATTCAAAGTTTTATCTCCAATAGAAACATGTTTTAAAAATTCAATGCTATGATATGTCAAATTTTCTTAGAACAACCTGCATAATAGAGTCATTTTCGATTTTCTGGCTTAGACCAACAATTGATATTTCAAGCATAAATTTTTCGTTTGATGGCGGATTGAACCGATTAAAATTGGAGATTAAATTAGATTCATTTATTGATCACCAATATAAACATGTTTGTAAGACAAGAAGAATTGATGGGTCAAATATGTTAATGAACAGCCGAGAAAACAGAGCTTCAAGAGTGCTGATTTATGATAGGTAGTCAGTATTTTGGTCATAAATTCCTCATACAATATATAAATTTAGTGATTAAATTTTCTTGTAAACTAGATTCATAGAGGAATCTCCCATAGAAACAGGTTTTGAAAATATAGTCATTTAGGCCTCCAAAAACTGACTGTCCCAACTCTGTTCCTGAGCTGCCTACTAGACACCCTGTCAATGTTTTGGTTCTAACTTTTTCATTTCAAATACAAATTGAGTGATTCAAATTGGGTTGGAAAGTATACATAAAGAGATACTTAGGATAGAAACAAGTTTTAAAAATATTCACTTTTGGTCTCCCAAAACATGACTGTCCCAACTATGTTTTCAGAAATTTCATCAAGCCCGCAAGCCAAAAAAATATAATATTCAAGAAATTTTTCCATATTGATGATAAAAATGAATATAAGTGTTTTTAGAATGGTTATTTGTAATATAATTCATCTATATACACAAATAAATTAGAATATTTATCATCAATGTTGATTTCCACAACGTGTTGCAACAAAGAAACAACTATTTTTACAAAAATAAAAAATGTGTTTGTTTTATTTCCTTATTTATTTTATTTTCTCCACTATCCTACTTTTCTTTGAGAATTGAATATGTTTATGTATAAGAGTATTTCCAGTGGAACCATTTTAGAAATAAAGCCTCTAGTATGTACATACCCAAATTTGAAAAATGCATGTTGATAAAAATTAGGGTATGAGAAGCCGACTTCCCTTGAAAAGATGGTGCCAAAAATTGTTGAAGCATGGAGTGATGTTGCAAAAAAATGATGGAGTGAAACCAATATTCAATATATCCCTTACTTTCTTGATTTCCCATAGCCATCGTATCATGGAGTTCTTGAACTTTTAAAATGATTTGTTGGTGCAAACTAGAAGAAACCTCATTTTCTTTCATAACTTCTACAATTTTTGGATTTGATTCATTCCGAGTCTCATGTAAGTTTTCTCCAATAGTACATGTGAGATAGAATGGGTGGGAAGGGTTTGTAAATTTTGCAGTTCAACACTGTAAGCATGTTTTACTGGTTTATTATGGTGAGGCTGTGGAATGAGTTAAGCAGGAGATTTTGTAGGGAATGGGGCCTCTTGATGATGTAGTTGATTGTGTTGAGTGGATGATTTTGATGGGCAAGCAAGATATTGTGGAAGAGCTGGAAGATGTGTTTGTGCTAAAAGATGAGGGCGAGTAGTCATGCAATCATAAGATGAACCATGCCAAACTTGTAGACAAGATTGGTGGTGGTTATATTGAGATTAGCATGGCTGTCGTAACATATGAGTATTCCATAACGAATTATGCAAGTAAGAGAATTGAGAGAAAGTGTTTTGAACCATACCTGTTGACCTTGTTGCAGCTTCCCCATCTCTTTGATATGCCACTTCCAAATTAGATAAGGAAGAACAACTATCTATGGAATGCTCCTTTCGGTAATGAGGGAAAAACACTTCGTCAAATTCTTGATTTTTCCGAACCTGCAAAACATTCAATTGTGAATTTAGAGAGCTAATAAAATCATATTTAAAATTTCCAAATAAAACATTGATTTCAGCTCTTATGTCTCTTGTTCTTGTAGTAAATTTGGAAAAGAAAGAAGAAACTTCTCTAGAATTCTTACCAGCCTTGGAAATTCCTCTTGAATACCTTATGCACAACTCACAAACATCATCATATGATAACTGAAAAACATCACCTTTTCCTATCATATTTAAGAGTTCTAAAAATTCATCTCTGATTCCTTTAAGAAGGAGTGTTTTCAAGATCTCTTTTTCCAAATGCTTATGCTTTGATTTTTGAAGGTTATATTGAAATCGCTCTACATAGTCCTCCAAGCTTTCATCTTCCCCTTGTATCATACTGAAAATATCTTCATTGGATTTGCAGTAGTCTTGGTACTTCTTCAAGAATATGTTCTTCATGTCCTCCCATGTTTGGATGCAGTTCCCACCTAGGCTCATGAACCATCGGAGAGCTGCTCTTAGAGTAAGAAGAAACATTTTCAATCTTTGATCATTAGTACATTAATCATATCCTCTAAAAAGTATTTCAAACTCAAATAAGAATGTATCTGGATCTTCATTTGTCAAACCATGAAAATTTGGTAGAGACAACGGGGGAATTATGTGCATTTGTGTCACTCCTCCTAGATCTTTGATAGGGAATTCAAAAGTTGCAATGTGAGCCATTTCTTACCATAATAGAAGATGTTCTTCATGTGTTTCTTTGAGGATCCTCCTTAAAATGTTCCTGTCAATTGGTTAGTGAAATGGGTGGTGGTTACATCACCACTTGAGTGGAGTTACAAGATTTTTTCAAAAATTCTACTTCTAAAATTCAAAAAAACGCAAGCATTCATTTATACCTTAAGCTTTCACTCAATTCTGCTGTGAAGTGGGGCAGCGAACAAGTGTGCTTCTTGTTTGGTGCGCAGGTTATTACCTTCCGTCTTTAATACCCAATTCTTCCCAATCAGAAAAAAATTAAATATGCATCACTCTTTCTAAATGGCATACACTCTATCTGGCAATGGCGCCAAAATGTTGAGGTATAAAAGGTATATTTTTAACACCTATTTATCTCACATTAATTATCAATCCAGGAACGACTTTTTATTTCAAGAGTGTACTCAGTCTGAGGCAGCAATTTATCTAAAATTAATGCCTTGTAAGATGTAGTACAATGTTTCATATGCAAAAGTAAATGGATGCTTGAAAAAGAAATCTAATTACAACAACATAAACTCAAATGCTCTGAAATCCAACTACTCACTCAACAAACATCAATCGAGGATACAGTAGCAATAACTCATTCCTCTAGAATTGATGCAATTGAAATCAAACTGGAACAAGACAATCAATCTGGGAACGAGGAAGCAATAACCATTGTTCTCTACAGTTGACAGTCCTGCTTTAAAGAAATTAAAAGGAAATAGAAATTGAACTAAAGCTGCTATTGAAAGTAAACTAGGAAAACTCTTTAAAAGCAAACTCTTTGCAATTAATCAACAGAAATGAACAGTAAAGTAAATGAACAACAAACTGTAATTAAAGGAATTAAACAACAAATCCTATTTAATAAATCTGAACAGCAAACTCTAATTATTGGAATTGAATAACCAATCCTATTGAACAACAATCTGTAATGAATATCAATCAAACAAAACAACAAGTGGAATGAAACCATAATGGAAATAGAACAACGAAGCTCTATTAAGTTATTAACAAGACAAATTATACAGTGTTGAGATTCTTGTTAAATAAAAGAACAGCAACGTGATTCGTTAATATAACACACTGATATCAAAGCAATTAAATAATAAACCGATTAACTTGCAAACTGTAATAAATGAAAATATGAACTATCTCACAACAATAATGAAAAGGTAGAGATACAAATAGTGGATCGATCCACCAGGGCCGGGCCCTTAACCACCGGTGAAACGCCGCTGAGCTACTGCAGAACTAAGAAGTTAAACGGCAACACATTCTTGTATTAATAATGCATAACAACGTTTACAAACAGTCGATCTTTGTTTAATCAATGAGAGTTGATGAGGAATTGTATAATTACAACAAGAAATCTCTCCATCTCTCATCCATCCTCCCCCAATACATAATACATGCTCTCCTTTTATAATCACAAAGAGGAGAAATTAAATAGTAAATATGATCTCTCATAACAATATTTGATTGTTTCTAACCAATTGATCAACAAGAAAATAGATTTCTATCCATATTTCAACAAGAGCAAGTCGAATTTGGATTTGCAGCTAAGATAATTTGGAGGACGACTGCAACAATAAATCTGAGAAAATCATGCTCAAAGAACCATGCGTTTCTATCAATACATGCCGAATTTGGGCAAACCATTCTTTACTAAAGTTAATTTTGTCCGTTCTGGACAAAACCCATGTTCCGGATTTTCTAGATTATTTTCCATTTGCTCATAATCTCAACTGCAAAACTGTCACTTCTTATTCCAGCGAATTTCTGAGTTGGAATATTTGATGATGATTTCGAGATCAAATCTGCAATCTAGGAAATATCTTGGAGGCTAAAATGGTGAGTGCTGTTAAAAAATATATTAATAAACCATCATTGATAAAATTATGCATAATAATCATCCATTTATTAAAAATAAAGGAGAAGAAATAATATTCATCCATAAGAGCATAAATCATTATAAAATGGATTTATATAATAAATTACATGATAAAGAAGAGTAAAAATGGATGAAATAAGTGTTAAAAAGTGGTCGTATTTACGGCCCAATAGTAGGACTGACTGACCTAAGATGAGATGTTAGAAGCTGCTATGTTTAAAGCAGTTAATTCTACAGATTGCTGGAGGTAGGCCTCATTAACAGTGGAAGTAAACTCAGTCACTAGATCTTGAAGAGTATCAAAATCCTGGGGAAGCTGGATGTGAGATTGAAGTTGGGAGTAGGCTTCTCTTACTGGAATTTGATGAAATATGGAAGGATCCAAAACTATATGGTAATTCCAATTCTGAGATTTGGTTCTAAATAGACCTTGTTCAAAATGAAAATCAAGTTGAATGTCTTGAAAGTGACAAAGTTATCAGGTAAGGAGCTAGATCTGTGAAGAACTCTGCTACTCATTGGACTTTCTGTTCTAGGAGTTTTCCTCAAGATCTTCTCAAGATTATCTACAATAGGAGGAGGATTTGGATCTAGTGGATATTCTTTTGGGAGCCAGAATTTAGTTCAAAATCATAGACAAACTGATTATTGAAAACTGAATAAACCAATATTTAAAAGAAAGTTGTTTCATACAGTGCTTTTTAGCCGGGGTTTTCTGAATTTGGATGAAAATTGAAAATTTTTAGTTATGTCCCCAGTATGGTCACCACTATGTTATCACCCTATAATTTAGAAGATTGGAAAGACTAACTTATAAAGGACAAAATCACACCGCTTTGGATACTAAGATCCAACCCTCCTAGAATCAGAGAGGGATCTCTCTATATAAGATTTAGATTTATTTAAAGCTTTCTAATATTAGGTTAGTTAAATTAATTGTGAGAGTTGTTTTGGTTTGATTGTTGGTGATTGGATTTAAGGGTTTTCTTTAAATAGTTTCCATTGGGATATGGAGTCGAGATAGGTTGGGTGTATGCACCAATTTCCAGAACAAATGCAATGCAATATAGCTATGAATACTGGTGTTTTATAAATGAGTGAAATTATGAAATGGAGAAAAGTGTTTTCAGTAATGATTTAAGAGAAACTAAGAATTCTTAAACCATACATTAGAAAGAAAACATTAAAATTGTAAGAACATTCATAATTAAGGTACTATGGTCAGTAAATCTTAATCTTTCCTGTTTTATAGTTAGAATTTTAAATGAGGCACATGAAAACATGACAGTGGAAAAAAACATTAAATCTAATAAAAAACATGACAGTGGGAAAACATTAAATCTGATAAATGAAAAACATCAACAGGATAACGCAACACATGAATCTTGTAGACCGGTCTTTTTATTGATGCTCCAACTTCAAAATTACAAAAGCTCCAAATTCTAACGCGCTTACAAACCAATGTCCAACCCCTAATAATGAATAAAATTCTATATTTAAACTATTTGTAACTGATTTCCGTATCGAAAACGACTATCTGTTCATTATTACAAAATAACTGAAATTTGATATGTGCATCTCATGCATGGACACATTGTAATGACTTTTTTAACATATTTCTAAAGTCATTGTAAAGTTGTTATTCAGTGTAAAAGATGTTTCAACATATGTCTAAAGTCATTATAAAGTTGTTATTAAGTGCTCTAGTGGTCTGTTGTGCTGGAAATTTTGATACCGCTGACCTGTTCTAATACACTAGATCTACTAATGTAGATAATTTGTTGAGCTACTTGTTTTGTCATCATGCTGAGTTGTCATCCTTCTTGGAGTCCACATAAATTTTCCCATTCATTTTGAGTCAGAATCTTAGTTTTGTTAAACTTTCTATAGACTTCATTAGTATCGGTGTACTTCACAAATCTTGGCCTCAACTGAAAGATGTGCCTAATTTCATGTTGTATGAAGACATCATTGTTCATAGTTTCATAAAATTATTTCCCTGTCATAGTGTTCTTCATATTGGTATGCTTGGATGTATCCTTTGAAATCTCTATGAGCTTTTTGACATAATCTATCATAGGCATCAACTTATCATTGATAACTAATAAGGAAGGCAGTCCCTTTTTGTTCAGTTGCTCAATCATATTGAAAATCTACTTACTCCAATCTCCAGTTGATGGCATCCTTCTTCTAGCTGTGTAACTAGACTCTTCTTTTTTACCACCTTTTTTACCTCAAGTATGGTGGTTGTTATGTCTACTACTTACAGTTGCTCCAATTCATGACTTCTTTTAGAATTCATGAATCTGATGATATTGTTGGCAGTTTGGGGCTTATCCCCAAGTTCATCATTTGATTTTTCAATGGTAACTTTCAATGAATCAATTAAATCAGTTTGTTCAAAAAATATTTGAATTAATGGCCATTAACCATTCATAGATTCAATTATATCCAACCAAATAAATTTTTTAACTCTTCCTACCATGCTTCCAATTGAGGATTCCTGAAGGGAATTCTACAAAACTTCATTTAAATTTTTGCTGATCTGCAACTCTGTGGCATGTGCTGAATCTTTTCTCTTCATCTGATCTTGCAATACAATGACTTGATCTTGAAACTACTTGATTTCAGCCATCTGTAAAGACATGTTTTCCATTGCCTTAGCCAACTACTCTGTGCCTCCACTTGATGTACCTGTTGCTGAAGATGATAGAATTACTGCCAGAGGGACTACTTGTAGTGGAATCATGGTTTTCGCTGCTTCATTTGCTGCTCCCCTCACTATTTTCTATTTATCCTTTACCCTCTTCTCCATTTCATTTTCCATTATCTTCATTTTCTCATCTTGTTCAACGATAAATTGCATCATTTCTGCCTTTTGTGTCTCATTTTCTTCTATCTCCTTTGCCATAAGATCTTCTGTTACTGGCATCTTGAGCTACCTCTTCAAAGAAACTATGTTTGAATTCTTTTTCTTCACAAGTGCTTCTTCTATTGCTAGATTTGATGGGTTATAGCCAATTGGGACCACTAAATCTTCCAGAGATTTAATCCTTGAATATTTAACCATGGATGAAATATTTTCCATCTTTAACTAGGATTGTGTGTTTGACAAGGTAAGCTACAACTTGGAGAGACTCATGGTTGTATTGGTTAATGTGGAGGAGATCATTTCTCCTGTTTTCTTGTGCATTTCCATTTAGTCTAGGGGATGAATTTTTTTCACATCAAACTCAAAAGAGGTGCTCTTCTAATCTGCTGTAGCTTTGGGCTGAGGATTTTGTGCATCTAAAAAGGCCATCTTCATTCTTCCTTTTTCTGAATCGAAAGCTGATAGTATTCTACTTTGGGAGCTACTAGTTTTCTTCTTGAACTGAATATAAGTGCTAGCTTTGAGTATTTAATTTCTTCTCCTGATCTCTTTAAAACTATCTTAAATATCATCCTCCTTTTGTTCTAAAGTGGTAGATGTTGGAGTCTGCACATTTTGTTGTTGGAAAGGAACAATAGCAGAAGATGTTGAGATAATTGTTTGGCCACCTGCTAGAGAGGATTTCGGTGAGTCTTTGATTGTGATGACATTTTGTTGATCTTTCTCACTACCATGGTCAATATTCCTGTTGAATTTGGGTCTCTTTCTATATTTCATCTTGAACTCCTTGGATGATGTATCAATATCCATATCTGTTTGATCGTCTCTTGTTCTTTTGCTACCTATTTCCTTCTCTGGTTCCTTTCCTTTGTCATATTTTACGTCTGCAGCGTTTCTTTCCTGTGGAGTGGGTGTATGAATTTCTGAAGTATAAATAACCCTCTCTTCTGCCTCTTGGTGTATGTTGGATACCCATTCTTCTTTATTCATATACTACTCTATCTCCAATCTATGGGTGTGGATTTGTTCAACACCCTCTTCTTAGAAATGATTCCCATGGGATCATATGACCAAGTGAAGCTATGAGTGAACTTCATCTCCTTCAAAATTCTATCTGCCTCTTCCCCTACTGCCCTGTTGAACAATTAAATGGACCAATATTTTATTTGATCCTAAATTGGGACTTTTTCTTCGCAGAGACAAAATACACTTCATATGCATTTATCATCTATCTAATATATTCAAGTGCAAATATTCTCATAGAGAGGTACTTGGGCAGTTTGTATGGGGACTAATCTCTGTATAGTTTTGGTAAAGATACCAATCTGTTGTTCTGATCTGATCTGTCAACTACATAACCTTCTTAATCTCCTCACTAATCCTTGGCTCTATAGCATTGCTGAGTGCACTAATTGTTGGGTGTACAAATGAGTCTACAAAGCTTTTGTAGGACTAATTCTTCTGATCCTTCATCAATAGAGTAGTCCATAAAATCATTGGTTGTGTCTGAGAATCATCATTCACCTTCATCATATCAAACTGAAATTTGTTGGATTGAAAATAGAGGAACATGTAAACCAAAACAGAGGTGTATTTAAAAAAAAAATCTGTCTTAAACTTTAAGAACTGTTCATGTATAGCATCTGCAAGATACTAGGCATAGTTGAACATGACTGTGGGTTTGGCATCCGAGGAAAAAATAGACAAGAAACCAATCATGTCTTCATCTACCCACTGATTAGTGTGATACCCCAATAAGTAAGATAAAACTGTAATAATTTGTTGAGTCTTATCAGGAAAGATAGATGAAGGGTAAAGTAGATTATTTGTAGGCATTGGGGCATTGGTGGCCATGAAAAGTTCCAAGGTTTTAGGCTTGCTTTTGAAATCTAGCTTCTGGTATAAATCTTGAAGGGCCTCATATGAAAAAGGGATGGTGTTCTCAACAATAGGGGCTTCCATCATGTTATGGATAGATTGGGCATCAATAGTAAACAATTTTTCACCTGATGGATTGATTATGGCTCACTGGTTGATGTCATAACATAATTGGCATTTTCTGACAAAATCTGGACAACTATAGGTTCGGGCAGAAATGTAAAAAGGAAATTTGGTCTCCCAAAGGCCTATATCATCTACTTCTTCAAGGAATTTATCCTCGAGCCAGCAGTAGACATCGAATAAATCAAAGTCTGACTATGCCTCATGGATTTTATAGTCTCGGTCAACCAGGGGTATATGATCTAAGTCTACCTAAGGATAGACCATGGGATTGAAAAGTTGTTGCTATACCTTTGGAGGCATCTTATGTCTTCTATAAATCAGTCCTTGATCTGTAATGAAGAATGGGATGATAGAAGGGGGAACAGAATAAGGGAAATTTCCACATAATAGAATTTGGGGAAGGGAAAAATTAAAAGGAACAGGGGGAAGAGTTATATAATAAAACCTTGATTGAAACTGTGGAGACCTGCTTATTTCTCGTTGATAAATGCAATCCTGTATTCAATCGTGGTTCTCTATGATCAATATGAGAATTCAAAAACTGCAACAATTAGACAATAATAAGCAGAGTAAACTATATATTTATGCTACATTTGAGCTTTATTACTGTGATCTAGTGGTCATTTTATTAGGCGTGAGTCCATTAGATAAAGACTGGTCATTAATGGCACAACGATTGTGTTTGAGGGAGGTGATGTGATTTGATGGAGGGGATAGGCGGAGTGGGCGTGGCGCTAACAGTGCAGATAACGGTCAACAAGTGCAGTGATATTGTTAAACAATAAAAATGTTTTCAGAGGGGGGTGATGGCTATGAGTGGTAACAGAGCAAGGGTGTGCAAAATAGTCTCGAGATGACACGTAGTGGGAAATGGCGGTAATAGATACCACTCATTTCGGACCCCCCCCTGTTGTTAAAGTTCAGAGGGTGAGGGGGGGGGGGTCGAAAGGTATTGTGGGCCCTCAGATGTGAAGCGGGGAGCGGAGATGGCGGGGAGTTATAGGATGGTTAGCGTGGATTTGATGTGTGATGGGATGGTGGGGTCTTGAAATATGAATGTCGGGGATAGTGTAAAACTTAGGATAAATGAAAATTACAAGATTTTTAAGGTTAGGGATAATGGAATATTAAAATTTTCGGGACTTTGGATAACATTGAAACACAAAATATGTCAAAATGACTTGGAATATAGTTCCCAATCATAGAACATAATCCCCTTACTAAAAATTTGAGTATAAACACTCTTTGTCTTGATTTTGTTCTTACAACAAAGGAAAAAATGAAATTTGGATGGTGTACCTTGTGGAATAGCTTGCATATTTTCCTTTCATTCTTTCTCCTCAGCACACATACCTACCCAAACTAATCATCTAACATTTTTTCTTCTTTTTCAGGGTGCACTTGGACTGGCAAACCCTTAAATCATTTTTTCTTTTGAATTTCTAACCTAACACCTATCCTTATTTTAGGCATTGACTTAGTTTAAACTGTTGAGCCAATTTCATTTTATACCTATCTACTGACAAGCCAAGATTAAACAGTTTGGCATATCTTTATTTTCTAAGCTATTAGAAAAAATTGGAAATTTTCCAATCATGATTAAACTGTATGATTGGACAAACCTATCTAATGAGTAGTGGCATTTGAACTTGCAACACTTTCAACTTTATTTATTTTTGGGGTATTTCTTTCTTTTTTCCTTTTTCTCTTTTTGTTTTTTCTACCCTCTTTTCTTTCTTTTCATATATTTTTTATTTGAAATCATTTGAATTTTGAAAAGCCTTTCAATAATGAAAACTTTGCAAGAAATATGAAGTACCCAATCACCTTGAGATCTTATAATTTATAGGGTAGTAACAGTAAGCATTTCCATGTAACCTGTAAGTTTACATTCTTACATATCCAACCCAAAGGATATGGTCTTGGATGTCTAATAGTTTCAAGGCCGAGTTTCTTAACCAAATATTTGGAAATCAAGTTAGCTTGTGACGCACTATCAAAAAGTGTATCAATATTGGTATGTTTAGAGACAACTCTAATATGGAAAAGTTATATTCTTGTATCTTCATCATGAGTATCATTTGAACAATTTGAAGAACTATTGCTTGCAACATGCTTACCTTTCAAACCCATGGTTGTAATATTTTTCTCATCTCTTGAATCTGACCCTAAGTCATGTTCAACTATAGAAACAATTTTACCTTTCTCTTTGTCTTTCAATCTATCTGGTTTCAATTATGGATGAAGTTGCCAACAGTGGTCTTCATCATGGCTAGTCTTTGAAAAAAATTTGCATGTGAGTTTTTCCTTCTCTGTTTTTACAAAGCTATTTCTTTTTCCTCTTCCATAAAACTTTCCTTTCCCTTTACCCTCACTTTCACCTTTCTCCTCTTTGCCTTGTTTTATTCTTGCCTCCAAGTGTGTGGCTTGTACACAAACTTCATCTAAATTGTTTTTGTTAAAAATAAGAATATTATTCTTCAAATAGGAATGTAAACCCCCAATATATTTCAAGAGTGTATCTTAGGAATTAAAATTTACTTCTAACAACAAATCTCTCTTTCTAAACTCCTGGGTATATTCTTGAACTATTTGACCCTTGAGTTGCTTAAAATTCTTCCAACTCATAATAGCTTTTTACATATAGGCTAATGGATAAAACTATCTTTTAATGGAAGAAATAAACTAAACCCAAGAAATGGATATCTTACCATGGATTTGCATTTCCTCTTGAGTCTTTGCTTCCCACCAAACTAGTGCTGCTCCTTCTAGCCTTAATGAAGCCAACTGGATCTTTATGTCATCTTCATGAAGGTTTTGAATTCTGCAATACACTTCCAATTGACGTATCCAATTTTCAAGCCTCTCTGCATTTACCTCGCCATTGTACATGGGTAATTCAAACTTAATGTCCAATTTGAGTAATGGAGTCTTTCCTTTTGTGGCTTTTGAGTGATTTTGAGTGGTCTTTGTGGTGAAAGTGGAAGATGATGCAGATGGGGATGATGAGGATGATGAAGGTTGTGGAGATGGAGGTGGATTTCCTTCGCTAACCTTCAAACTCTTCTCTTCATCCTTCTTACCATTTGAAGATCCTTCTCCATATGGAGGCTTAGAACCTCCTCCTTATATTTATGCAATGAATGCATCAAACATGATATTTACCATTCTTTGAATATCTTTGAAGTCTCTCTTGACATATTCTTCTTCTGAATGTCCATGAGTCTCTTCAAAACCTGACATAATGTTTAAGGATTGAAGCTCAACTCTTGATTCTTGTACCTTGTCAATCAACTTAGCTTCTTGTACAAATTGTACCTCTTCAATCTCAACTACTTGAGACAAAACTTGAGGTTCCTAAAGTGTAGCTATGAGTGGAACTTTGGGTAAGGATGATTCCATTTCAGCTCTCCTTCTTTTGCTCCTAATATCAGGACTTTAAATCAACAATTTCCCTTCACCTTTCTGCAACTTTAACCTTATCAACACCACAAAATTGCAACCATTAACTTGCACAAAACTTCAAGAAACTATCAAGAAAATAACCTTTCCTTTCAACCAAGCTATAATACCAACTCGATCTAAAATTTAATGTTAGTTATTGTTGTGCTAATTTCATTTTCAGAAAAAAAAAAAAACTTATTCACTGATCTTATGCTCGATGTGCAGGTTCCCTCATTGCTTATGTGTATGAAAGAGCTAATTAAAACTAAATTTTATGAGTGTTTTTGAAAGAATAAAGAATGAATTTAAATGTCTAAACAACAACATAAATGATATCAAACCACACGAATTGATACAATAAAATAGATTTTTGATGAAGGAGTTCACCCCTCCTAGGCTACATCTCCTTGGTCCAGCGCCATAACTTGGGCCTCTATATTAGCTCAAATTTTCTCAAAATGTTGTTTACATGCATAAAATACTTTTGGAACCTATTCTAATGAGTTCAAAACATCTAAATCTATCAGAAACAACTATTTTTTACAAAATTTGGTTACCAGATGCTCTGGGCATGGCCTTCCCTCCTGGTGGCCCTTGGCTTCAAAAATATTCATGGCAACAAAAACCTGTGTAGATGACCTCTTCTACCTCTACAACCTATTCCAGTGGCTCCAAAACATCAAAATATGCTAAGAATGACTATCCTTGCACCCAATTTGTTCGAGTATTGCGTCCATTATGGAAAAACCATTTTCCATGCAATTTCTCCACTAAATCTAGAAAATGTCGTGCTAACTCCCCTAAATGTGGAAGTCCGTCGAATCTGGTAGGTCCTCCAAAGGGACCGCCAAGATAATTATGTGATTAATTAGGGATAAGCACGAGTTTAATATTAAATTAAGTGGTTGATAAGTGGGGTTAAGTGCATTTAGCGCTAACCCGCACTTATTGTTAAACTCATATTAACATAACCATAACCCACGTATTACATATTAAAACTTGGTTTAAATGCATTTAAATATTTGTAGATCGCATCGCAGACACTTATCGCAGATCGCAGATTACAACCCCGTTATAGATCATTCTATGTTGCCTGTTTCGTCTTGCGATTGTGATACCCCGATGTGATATATTTTAGACTGCAGATCGCAATTCCACCACCTTGTTAATGCTTTATGTTGTCTACTCCTAAAAACCCCCGATACAATTGGTAGAACCCACCTTATTTCCACATCACTTACCACGCAATAAAAAATCGCAAATCATTTTTTGTTGCCTTATGTCCTCCGCTCCTAAACTACTGATGCGAGATCGTTGAGTGCAATGACTTTGAATTTCAAATCTGACCATGGCACAAAATTTTGGTTTAATATATATATATGTTACGAATTATATGCATTGTCGTGGTATAGTTAAAAAAATTGTATAATATGTATATTGTGACCACCAACTGAAGATTATCCACCGGATTTATTTGGCTCTCGGCTGTGCCACGTGGTCCTTCCCCATTGGCCTATAAATTCCACCAATAAAATAATCCACAATAGTAATAATTCAAACTTAGGAAACAAGAGAAAAATTCAACTTCCCCAAGCAACATTGGAAAATCTGGAGATGACACTTGTCACAGTCTGATTAGACTAAAAACTGAAGAAGATTCGTGAATGCTGACTAGGTTTTCATGTCATCGTCCTATACCTGTTCTGCAATTTTTTAATAAAAATTTTCTTGTTTTGATTGTCGATCAGCAGAGCATAACTCCTTCATCTGAACTCGATTTTCAAAAAAATGAGTTGCGTTGGATTCCTTGTGACGGGGCGGTCGCTTTTATTCTAGTTTCATTCAATTCTGAGCACTTTCATTTTTGAGCTAAATTACCGAGCCTCTTTTCAGGGAAAATAATAGTATTTATTTGTATAGAAGATGTAGATGAAGAAATCGATGTAACGGGTTCTCACCTAAAAATAAATTTTCTTTTAATATAAACTCCATATATGCTTATTTTAATGTGTGTGTGTGTGTTCAATTTTTATTTCCAGTTTCATAGACTAAGAAAATAAGAACAATATTAAAATTTATGATGCAAGTTAGTTTGATACTTTAAATTATCTAAAATATATCATGTATCAAATAAATATTGAACATGGAAATAATTCCAATCATGCTCCTTTTGATAGCAACCTATTTGTTGAAGATGTAAAATTGATGTATCTGCAGGTCATTTCAGATGTGAAAAAGAAAGGAATTCCAGTCAGTGATAGAGGAAAGATGAAGGTAAAGTTTCAAGATGTATACGTAGGTTTGAAGAAGGGAACTTGCGTATACTCGCAGGTTTGGTGAAGGGAACCCGAGTATACATCCAGAATTAGAGTATACATATTTTTGGTGAAGAAAAGTCATGTATGCACGCGGGTACAAAAAGAAAAGTCGCGTATGTGTTAGCGCACTAATTGTAACCATACCAAGGGTCTTTACCATGGTATTAGCCCACAATATTGAGCACAGTAATGGTTATTTGATCCCGTCCAAGAATACCACCGACACTTGTGTGGTTTTTGGCTCATGGCATTGGCTAAGGCTCAAACTATAAAAGGAGGAGAAGATCATAGGGAAAGTGTGTGCATGTGAATGAGAGTTGAATGAATAATTCAGTCTGAAGTATATCTACATGGATTTGGCTGTATTCAATAGATAGATCTAATATTTTGATGCACTCATGAATACAATAATGGATTGAGATCTCTAGACATGAAATGACTATGTATTTGCATGATCTGTTATGAGTTGTTTAGATCTATGGTCTGGCGCATAATCGTTGAAGTAAATGATATGATCTGGCAAGATTTTAGATTTGAAGTGTTATGCAGTCCTGTAATATTTTTAGATCTATACGTTGGTTCATCACGGTGAAAGCGCGTATACCCACAGGTTAATTTCAGAAAAAAGCATGTATGTAAGTTAAGTTTTTTCTGAAGATTGCTGAAGAAAATGTCTGATCATTTCTACTACATTTCTGCTATCTTTCAATGATGTCTTCATGTAGACCTGGATTGTTTAAATATTTTTTATGTTGCTAGTTGATTATGTATAAATATGATCAGTAACTGGGTGATTGAATATGATGGATGTTGCTAACTAAATAAGGTGTTTGTAAATCTAACAAAGTATGCTTGAATGTCTTTGATCTGTTCTGAATCTGGTCAGATTCCTAATTCAGTATATAAAGATCCATATGCAGGTTCATCCATAGGAAAGCATGTATACATGTAGGTTGCAACAAGTAAAGTAGCGTATAAAATTGGTTTTATGAATGATCAGAGTTGAAGTTGATTCTGCATGTTAATACCGAAGTATGGGTTTAATGTTGTGATCTGGTTACAGTGATCTCACTGTTCTATTTATTGGTTGATGGCTATTAGTGTTGATCTACAAATTGTGTTGTGTTGAAGTTGTTGGATCCAATGTGAAAATTTATGAAATGTGGTATGTAGTGGTTATGAGGGTAGAAGCCTTTAGTGTGGAACTCGAAGCTTCCTACTAGTAGAATTTGGTGATCAGTCCAGGGGGTTGAAGGTCCCTTCTAGTAGTGGTTGGTAAACGATATCAGGGGTTGGAGCTCCCTTCCAGTAGTAGCTAGAAAACGAGAGAAGGTTGCAACATTCTGTAGGTGGGTTCCTGTGTATTGATATGAGTCTGCATTAGTACAACATTGTAAGCAATTTTCTATATAATAAACATTGAAGACAAAGACGACATAAACTTTGGTTTTCTCCTAACTTGGGGTTTCCACCTTAAAATCTTGGTGTTCATGTGTGATGTCGTTTGTGTGATGATTTACTATGTTATTACTACACATATCTTCTTCTTAAATCTCCGATGCATAATTGATGATCTTGGCTAAGTAAATTTTCTGAAGATTTATTTGAACATTAAAAGTTATTCGGGTGTACGCATGTTTCCTTTACAAAATTCGCGTGCCTACGTTAGTTGGACTAATTAGATTCATGTATAGAAATCAGTAAAATGAAAAGAAAATATTGTGATTATTGTAAATACTGATTCACACCCCCCCACCCCCACCCCACCTCTCAGTATTTTTCCCAACAATTGGAATTAGATCATGTCCTTCTGAAGAATCTTAATCTCTAGAAGTAAGATCATCCAAGATGAGAAATCAAGATGGAATAGCATCTATTAGACAAACACTATTTAACGAAAACAATTTAATCTTGTGGAAGACAAGAACAAGATCATATCTTCACTCTCTTGGAGAAAATGTTTGGGAAATTGTTGAAGGAGTTTATCGATATCCAGCTACAACTCCCACAGATGCAACATCAAGGAAGAACTATGAAACTAATGCAAAATTTGTAAATGCATTATTGGGAAGCTTGACCAAATCAGAATTTGTCAAGTTTATGAAATTAAATACAACAAAGGAGATATGTGACAAAATCATTCTTAACTATGAAGACGATGCCAAGGTAAAAAGTGCTAAACTCCAATCTCTCAGAATTCAATATGAAAATCTCAAAATGCATAATGATGAAAATATGGCTAGTTTCCTTTTGCATATAGATGAGATCATAAATCATATGAGAAATATGGGTGAAAACATAAGAGACACAACTATAATAGAAAAAATATTAAGATCTCTAACTCCTAAATTCAAGTCAAAAGTGTCTACTATTGAAGAGAAGCGGGATCTACAGACTCTTACTGTTATTCAACTTCATGGGATCTTGATTGCTTTTGAAATGAGAAAAGAGGTCCGTCTGAAGTCAAATAAGCTTCTTTTAGAGCTACTGCAAAAGGAAAGGACAAGGAAGAACAAAAAGAATCAGGGTATGTATCAAAAGAGGATGAGGTAAATTTCATAAAGAAACTTCAACATGGCACTAGAAGGTTCAGAGGTAAGCTTCCTTTCAAATGTTTTTCTTGTGGAAGAGTGGTTCATTATGCTGCTAAATATCCCCATAATGATAATCATGATAAGGGAAAGGATTTAGAAAAAGGTAATAGGAGATGATTTTTCAATAGAAAATGTTACTATACTCATGAAGATAGTGATGGCTTGTCAAATAGTGAAGAAGGAGAATCTAATCAAGGTATTAGGTTTCTCATGGCATTTGAAAAAGATATTAGTGAGGCTAAAGATAATTTTATGTATGATTTAGAAGAAAATGATTTTCTTGAAGAAATCACTCAACTAAAAATATGCTTGGAAGAAAAAAAAATAAGCCATAGACACTCTAAAGAATCAACTCATAGAAAAGGAGAAGCACAAAGAGAAACCAGAATGTGAAATAGTAAGTCTAAGAAAGGAACTTAAGAAAGAAAAACTCTAAATCTTAGATTTGCTAAAGGATCTGAAACTTTAGATGAAATTATCAAGGTTCAACACTCTCCTCTTGTGAATACAGGTCTTGGATATATTGGTGAATCTTCTTAGTCAGAAAATTCCTTAGCTACAAGGTATCTAAATATATCAAAAGCCAGCCAACAAAGCTTCGTCAGTCAGCAAAAGAACAAAGACAACATCCAAGTAAAGCATGATCATTCAAATTCAAGGATGAATAATAACAGAAATATCAGTCAAAAGGTCAAAAAACACTAGAAGGTTCTATGATCGCAGAAATTTCTTCTTTAATGGACAATGTTTCTCATGTCATAATTTTGGTCACAAAGTTGCTCAATGTGTTGCATACAAAACCATAATGACTAAAGAAGAAGGAAATCAAAGAAATGAGACAGGAATAAAGTCGAATACTTATAACAATTTTTCTCTTCTTCAAGAAAAAATTGAATGTTCATTTTACAATAACTTTGGACATGAGGAATCTGAATGCAGGAGAAAACTTCAGCCAAAAGAAAAAATATCCACAAGTTCCAAGGTATGGAGAAGGAAGGAATTACAACTTGAAAGTTGCAGTATAGATTTATTTGCAGAAGGAGAAAAAAATCAATGGTACATTGATATCGGGTGTTCAAAAAACATGACAGGTGATAAAGATAAACTTATTTGATACAATGCATTAGATAAGGAAAAGAATGTTACTTTTGGAAATGACTCTCCTACTATCATGAAGGGTAAAGGATATTTTTTTCTACAAGAAAAGGTTAAAGCTAACAATGCTATGTATGTTGATGGATTAAAGCATAACTTGTTGAGTGTTAGTCAAATGTGTGATCAAGGAAATGAAGTTGTCTTTCGATCAAAAGAGTGTGTGGTTCGTGAACTTGACACAAGAAATACTGTAATAAAAGGAACAAGAACACCAAGAAATCTATAAATATTGAAAGGTGGCCAAGATCAATGTTATCTAGGTAAATCTACAAAAAAATGGTTATGGCGCAGAAGATTGGGACATCTGAGATTTTATCAAATAAGCAAATCAAGAAGTAAAGTTGTTCATGATCTAACAACATCACTTTACCCGAAAGTACCATATGCAAATCATGCCAATTCGGTAAGCAAATGAGGGTTCAATTTAATGGCAAAGAAGGATCAGCAAGTAAGCCTCTTAAACTTATACATATTGATTTATGTGGACCTGTAAGGAAAAATTCACCTCGTGGAGAACAATACTATATCTTATTCATTGATGACTTTTCTAGAATGTGTTAGATCGGTTTATTGAAACATAAAAATGATGCATTTGAAAAATTTTAGGTCTTCAAATCTTTAGTTGAAAATGAATTAGATCTGAAAATCAAATGTCTTAGATCTGACCAAGGAGGAGAATACATATCAAATGGATTCTTTGATTTCTGTGAACAATATGGCATAAAAAGACAATTTTTTGTAGTTAGAACTCTGGAACAAAATGGCATGGTAGAAATAATGAATAGAACAGTTCACCAAATGGCTCATGCTATGATTGATGAATCTGGGACTCTTGGCACCTTTTGGGGTGAAGCTACTCATACTGCAGTAAACATTCTCAACAAGGCTCATGTTCGTGTAAACAGTGATAAAAATCCTTATGAACTCTGGTATGTTAATACTACCACTGTGAAGAACTTTAAGTTTTTGGAAGAAAATGTTATTTAAAAAAATAATGACGAAAAACTTGGTAAGTTAGAACCTAGAGAAGATGAAGGAATATTTCTAAATAGTAACACCTTGATCAAAGGAGGAGAAAAAAATGTGGATCAACATCAAAGGATGGGGAGCATGTACCCTTTTTTATTTCAAGGGCTTTATATACAGAAGAAGGAGACTGATTTATGCAGTGAAGGAAGGGACAAATCAGTCCACTCACCTATACAATCTACTTCAGATTTTGATGTCTCTTTACATGGAGGCATTCCACTAGGGAGACCCCCTGATTGGAAGATGAATAAAAATTTCTCTCAACATGGTGCAACATTGATATATTTTGCTAGGGAAGGAGCCTTGGGAGGAGCTAGCACAACACAGAGAACATTTGATGGGTTCAAGGGAGGAGTGAGCAATTTTCTAATATGGACATTTCTAACTCCCACTCAGCTATTTGCGCTGAAAGATGATTCATAAATATACAATGACATGAGCATGGTGTCAAATGGCCACTCCATAGCCTTGGATCAGCAAATGATACTTCCACACATGAGGAAGATTTATGAATATGACAAGAGGTTATTAACACTCTTGCATGCATTGGCAAAACTATGGAAGTTTTTGAGGAGAGATACCTTTCAAGAGAAGATTGACTTCCATGTACTCCAATCTTGTCTTGGACAAGATCAGTTGCAAGAGAGGTAGTAAAATTGGGGTAACATTACTCCAACATGTGGCTTTGGCATTGAGCATGTCAAAAAGGAGAGTTATGATGTGGTAAATACTTCATTTCAGATTTCTACAATGTTGTCATTGTTCGAAAGCCTAGATCCATATTGGGAGTCTCAACTATTGGTGGAATATTCCAAGAACCTCTTCACATGTAAGGTTCTTGATGGGCAAGTGATAGATGGGAGATATAGAGTGGTTGATGGAGTCATTTATTTTCATGATCAGATCTACTTGACTAGAGACTCAAAACTTAAGGATAAAATACTACATGCAGCCTATGAGATATTGCTTTCCAATCCAACTGGTTTCATTAGAACATACCATATTGTCTTGGAGGGATTCATGTGGGAATACTTCAAAGAGGAGATGCACTATCATGTGAGGAAGTGCATAGATTTTTTGGAGGGTGAGGAGAAACATAACTCTTGGGAAGAGTTATCATCACCACCTCCTTACTCATTGGGTGTGAGAGGGAGCTCATCCATGAGTTACCTCACTGATTTAAACCAAGTGTATGGTAAGGATTATATTTCTTAGCATCATGATACATTTACTATATACTTACATTTTATTAACACTCATGTACAGGGAATTGCTCCAAGAGGGGGCACTCTTTCTTATTGGCTTCATGGGCTACTTGGGGTCATGAGAAATGATGATGTTTACCATTCCCTAGAAGATTTGGGGAGATGATGTATTCTTCATGGTGTGCTTCAATAAAACCAACCATCATACACCTTCTCCAAGCATGCAAGAAGAATGGGACAACAAACAAGTGGTGGGGGAAACACTTTTTCTATCATATTATATGGCAGTTAGGAGTAAAACTAAGTTGGTTGCACATGAGGGACCATTGTCCTTCTCCTTTACTACACATGGTAGCTAGCATGAATTTGATTGTTATTCCATATGTTGATTATGCTCTTATTGTTGTTGGGAACATGATTGGAGGGAAGGCACATTGGTTGGATATGTCCATGGGGAAAGAAATTTCCCACACCTTTTATGCTTCATGCTTCAAGAGGAGTATGAAAGATGATATGGCCACTATGGTAGATCGCTTGTTTCTTTATGAGGTGGGCCATATGATTGTTTGGAGCACTTGGGATAAGCCTCTCATGAACATTTAGGAGGAGATTTTCTATGAATTACCATGTTGGGAGGTGATTCATTTCATTTGGATGATAGCATGGAGATGGGACTCCCTCTTTGGGAATGAGATCCCTTATTCTTATCATTACTCCTACTTTGAAGAGGCCATTGGACAACACAAAGGTTTCCATATAGACCTTCCATTTCCTCATGATGAGAGCCATTTGGTTTATCTGCCAAAGGCCAACTTACACACTTGGAAGGAACCATTGGGAGACAAAATTATTGTAGAATATCTGAAGCAATGGTGGGGAATATTGATGAGGAGGCCACAAGAGGAGGAGGGGAGGATTTTTCTCCACCTTTACAATTGCTTAAGGACAAGCACCATTTTGGAGGGGAGGACTGTAATATTCCTAAAATTTAGCTTTTAGCTAAATGGAATATTATAGATTATCTTGTCACTAGGTAGGTAAATAAATGGGTAGGGAGGCCCATAAATCTCCTTAGCAGCAATAAAGACACTTCAAGTGTGAAAGGAGACCTTCTAAGCAGCTAAATAAAGCACCTTTGAGTATGAACTGGGGTTGGATCATGTTGAATAGGTCAACTTTGACCAAATCAACAATCTTGTTATGGAGGAGTGGACATTTAATGAGGAATAACACAGTTTTGGAGGGAGATTGATTGCATGGAGGTAGTGGCCTAATTGAGTGGGGCCAAGGGTAAGGAAACTCATAACTTATATAAGGAAGAGGATGGCAGCCATATTGGTTATGTTTTGGCTTATTATTTTGTATATGGTTTGTTTAGACTTTTGGCATTCTTTAGTTGTTTAGTTGAGTTTGCAATGTTGTTTAGCACAGGGTGTTCCCGAGCGGGAATCCCATCTCCTTCCTTGAGAGGCCTCTTGGAGGATAATTGAACTACATTTCCACACTCAGGCTCAAGGCTAAGCTACAACTTTCTTCATCATCGCAGTTTCTGCAGAATATTATGTTGTGTTGCGGGGTGCAACAATGGAGAATCATATTGGGTGTCTTTAGAGCTAGTTTTGAATTGGAGGAAGGTTTACATCCATTGGGAGGCCTGTGAAGAAGCCACTCAAGCTTTACTGACACATTTAGCATCAGGCTAAGGAGGATTTATCCGCTACAACGTGGTTTCAGTCCAGATCTACGTTATTTTAGAGAGGAGTTGCAAGGTTAGTTGCAACGACTGTTTTTGGAGGTGATTTCTTCAGTGGAGGAGCCATTCTTTCCTCCGGAGGATATATTGGAGAAGATCTGTAGTTTCTACATCAGCTTCAGCCATATATTCTCATTTCTATTGTTGCAGCATACCTTCATCCCTAGGGCTGCAACTCACATTGGCACATTGTGTGAATTTTCCAGAAACCCTCTTGGGTTGTCTTGGAAAGTTGATCTAGTGTCTAGATTTGTATGTTTAGACTCTATTGGGGGCCTATATCAGTATTTTTATATCATTGTATCATCTCTAGCTATAGGTATGCTTAATATGACTACGTTTTAGTTTCTCTTCGACATTTTGTATTGTGACAACAACTCAATTTTTGAGAGTGATCGCTCATGGGAGGCTTGTTTCCTCATTGTATATGATTTATGCCTCACTATTTTGTATTGATTTACTATTATTATACATAATTTTATGACTCCATATTGGTCTCCTAGTTTCATGTGCTAAATGTTTGATGCTGCTTTCATTTTATGAGCTATATTGTTGCTTTCCCCATTTGGGAATATTACAGTTTTAAAGTGTTTTGTGAATGAAAAGGTGCAAAGGATTAAAATAAGAGGAAAAGGAGGGGAATGGAGGCATAAAGGAAAGGTTCAGAAGCATAACACAAAGATGGATAGGGACTGAAAAATGAATCGGAATGGCTTAATAATTTCTCTGGGGCTTTTGATGCTTATTCCTGCAAACAAAACTGCATATTCATGCACAGAAAATAGAGAAAATGCATGATAAAAACAGTGAATAGAAATCATTTTTTGGCCTGTGGGAAGGTCAACCCTGCTCGAACTCTATTGACAAATATGAGGGGGAGAAGGCTTGACCACAACTTTTGAATTTTTCCTCTACCCTATTACTCTCGTAAGAAAATTGAAAACTTGCGGCAACAATGTGAAACAACAAATTGAAACTATCAAAAGCAAGATTAACTAAATGGCGGAAACAAAAGTAGCTAGTTGACAGAAAAAAAAAAAGAAAAAAAAGGGAAGGAATGAAAACAATAGAGAAGTTGATGCACATGGGTTGGGCCCTAACCCATGAGCCCAGCTCTCTGGGACTAAATCAATAAAATGGAGTTTTTCTTCTCATTTTAGGAAGAGAATAGCCTCGTTACATTTCTGAAAGTTTAATCACTAAATACAATAAAAAGCTTAATAGTTTGCAACAGAAGTTCTAAATGGAATCCCATCGACTCTAATATCTTCATAAGCTTTATTTATCCTCAAGGGAAACTACTAACAGGTCCCTAAAATAATAGTGATTGAGTCCTCTTGACACCAAGTAAACATAGATTGAGTGCACTCCTCTTTGAGTCGCTTGGTTGCCTCTAGAACTAGAATTGCTGGAGAGAATATTTGGGGTGATTGAGTCCACTTAACTCCAAGTAAACATATAATGAGTTGCTCGACTGCCTCTGGAACTCGAATTGTAGGAGAGAATTTTTTGGGTGATCCACTTGACTCCAAGTAAATAGAGATTGAGTTGCTTGGATGCCTCTGAGAGTTAAGGGAGGTGGACAAATCCCTTGAATATCTCCAATATTTCTCAATAATTTACTGATATTGTGCTCATTTATTCTTCAATATTGATCTTCCAGTGGTAGGGAGCGAGTCCCTAAATTATATCCTTCTCCAAATCTACATAACCTGCCAAATATTCTCGCAATATTCTACAAAAATAACCAATATTAGGCACAAATATGCAATTACCTTTAAACCTTCCTAAGAAAATATTAAAGCATAAGAAAACATTATTAAGTGCATAAGGAGAGATTTAATATATATTTTCATGTGCATAAGGAAGGTAGATGAGTCTAAGAAAGGTTAGATGGGCCTTATTTTATGTCTAATTTAGAGGCCCATCACGTATACCCGTGGGTTCGTTTTGGAAAAAGCGCGTATGGAAGTTAAGGTTTTTATGAAGATTGGTGAAGAAAATGTGTGATCATTTCTGCTATACTTTTGTTGTTTGTCAATGGAGTCTTCATGTAGATCTAGATTGTTTGAATAATGTTTATGCTGCTAGTTGATTATGTATAAATATGATCAGTGATTGGGTGATTGAATATGATGGATGATGCTGACTGAATAAGGGGTTCTGTAAATATGACAAAGTATGCCTAAATGTCTCTGATCTGTTATAACTCTGGTCGGATTCCAAAATTCAATATATAAATATCTATACGTAGTTTCGTCCACAGGAAAGCACGTATTCACGCATGTTGCAGTAAGTAAAGCAGCATATACAATTGGTTTTATGAATGACCAGGGTTGAAGTTGATTCTACGTGTTAATACATAAGTCTCAGTTTAATGTTGTGATCTGGTTATAGTGATCTCAATGTTCTATTTATTGGTTGATGGCTATTAGTGTTGATCTACAAATTGTGTTGTGTTGAAATTGTTGGATCCAATGTGAAAATTTATGAAACGTGGTTTTCTCCTCACTCGGGTTTCCACCTTAAAATCTTGGTGTTGATGTGTGATGAATTTTTTGTTACGATTTACTATGTTATTACTACATATATCTACTACTTAAATATATGATGCATAATTGATGATCTGGGCTAAATAAAGTTTCTGAATATTTATTTGAACATTAAAATTTATCTCAGTGTACGCATGTTTCCTTTATAAAAACCACGTTCATATGCTAGTTTTAATAATTAGAGTTGCTTATAGAAATTAGTAAAATGAAAAGAAAATATTGTGATTATTGTGAATACTTACTCACCCCCCCCCCCTCTTAGTATTTTTTCCAACATCTCTTCCCCTTGTTTCCCTCTATCTCCCCTTCTATCTTGCTTCCCTCCTACTCTTTGTTACACTGTAATTTGTCACCATGCTCATTTTCCTGTCCCAGATCCTGGAATTTCGTGTGACAGATCATGTGCAATATTTCCACCATCAAGAAATATGTTAACATATTCCCTTGAAGATCCAAAGAAGACTGCCTTGGAATATCTATGAAGAAACTTGGCCAAATTTCTAGTTTCCTGGGTCAACGCCCTTCTGGTTCCATGACCGCTCTAAAGTCCTTTTCATGGTTCTAGATTAGCGCTATCTGCACCCTAATTTCTTAGAAAACCATGTTGATCCCCTTTCTGGAAGCGCTTCCTGAAATGGAGGAGAAGCTTCAACCTATAGAAGCTCAAGGGAGGCGATTTGGTTGTTAAACGGTGGTGATAATGTCAATCTCTCTAATTCTAGAGCCTTGATCTCATCCATGGGGGTTCATCGCTTAGAAATTGGTCCTTCCTCCTTTCATGGACTTCCAACCTCTTCTCCCTTTCTATAAATTCAAATCCCTCATTCCCACATGTTTAGAGCTTGGTTGATCATTTTCACACTCGTCTGAACTCTCATCCATTTGCATGCTAGCATTGTCATAAATCCTAAGTGTTCGGGAGAAGGAATTATTTTGAGCTTGGTGAAGGACTCATATTTTCACCAAAGGACGCCTCCAACATCAAGGCCTGGGTTTTAAGCTCATTTTGAAATTTAACAATAACAACATCTGATGTTTTCTTTCTATATTTGTCAAAATGTTTATGCAAATATTTTGGTACCCGATATGCTAGATAGCTAATGTTTATGTCTATTATGTATTATATTATGTTTTTTGTTATCTCTTGATCATCTGCAGGTATTCGCGTGCCATCAGTAGCAGGAAGCGGGCCTATAAGTATCATGGATCAAGGTCACCATCAACGAATTTAGGTGTAGCATTTGGAAAAATGTATTTATGTCTCTTTCCTCATTTCATTGTAAACATTATTTATAAGGGATTTACACTAGAAAGAATCTCGTGTTGCTAGACCCACTCTAGGGCTAGAGAGATTGCCTTAGTCCACAGAGGGGATTTATCTTGATAACAGAACTGGTGACTCCACTGGGGAGCTTTATCCTTTTAGTCGTCCTTCCCTGAATTGATATTAGATCAATTTCACCGATTTTTGAAATTTAGATCTGCTTAGGACTCTTTCATCTTGTGTAAGGATTGATAGTCACTTCACTGTGTTAGGTCTGGTGTTTTTGTGAGACTCTTTTTATTTTTTCCTTGTTTTTAGCGACCAACGTGCTTTCTGTCTGCACAATAGTGATGGCAACGCTATTCTATATAGTACAACCGCGATGATTTTCCTTTCAACATCCTTCTTCTTAGCACATAAGCGCTGATCTTAGACCTAGAAAAATTTGAGTTTCCCTTCTGACTTTCCAGTGTGTCTTGACCCTTGAAGGGAGTCTATAAAATCTCAGTGATCTCCTTGCTATCTGTTGGACTTACTTGTCTTCTCTGAGCAACTATTTTTCATCTCATTGATTTGTTTTCAATTTTGGGAATTCTTCACCATTTCAAACACCCTTTGTTGCATTATACTTGTCTTGCTTTGCAGTGAATTTTTGTATGCTCTGGTCATATCTACATCCTTGATCTTCCCTTTAGTTTAGTGTCAAACATAGGATCATGAATTTTTTGGTGCACAAGTATAGAAGAGTGTGATTTTTGTCTAAATTCAAAGGAAATTGGAAGTGATTTTCATTTTGGTTTTGATTTAGATTTTCTCTATCGTTTGAAGAAGAGTGAAAAGAATTTCATTCGTGCATTTAAAGTGATTTTTTTTTTTGATTGAAAGAAAAGTGAAAGGATTTGCATTTCTTGTTTCATTCATTTGTTTTTATTTTGATTATATTTCAAAGTGAAAAACAAAAAAACAAAAAATTGTGCATCTTAGTGAAAGGAAAAGAATTTTAATTTTTCAATAAGTTGCATTTGTTTGGGAAAAGTGAATTTGATTGAAAATCATCACATTTCGTAACTTTGAACTAGTTTAGGGGGCATTTTTATTTCTCCATTGATTGAATTTTTTCTTGTCTCTCTTCCCTAAATAGTTTAGGATTCATCGAAATGGAAAGCTTTCTTTTATGCATTTAGTCTGCAATTTAAGGATACAGGTGACACTCATTTTGAGCCTTGAAACTGAAAATTTATTCAATATCAACTTAAAATGAACCCAATTTACCTTAAGGAACATTGGAACTAATGAGAATATTTAGTGGTCTAGGCTAGAGACATGTTCCGACGTCGTTAAACGTAGCAATTGTCGCTAACGATCTGCATTACAACCTGAGGGTGGTATCTCGTCCCACGTATGGAAGTATAGTGATGTATGATAAGTATATTTGGGGTGCTCTCATTGAACGATTATGCATTAGACAACACTACAACAGAATGTAATCCCACGTACCATTGCATATATTTAGGGAGACACCACTAGGTTGCAAGCCTGCTATAGGTAACCCAGTCAGTCACCTTGTAAATATGATCCACCGAACACAACATTCGGGGAGATTGGTTGTCGTACGTTAAGTCCTTAGTCATTTTTCTATCATTTATCACCAAGGTGTATATTGCAGTTCACGTATACTTGGTAACGCTTTATGCCTAGCACACCCATTTTATTTATTTTCTGTTAATTCTAAAAAAGTAACTTCCCACGAAAACATCTTACCCATGCATTTCTCCGGTCTCATTATTTCTTGGTAAATTGTGATTTTTTTCACCTTTTCCTTATTTGGTCTTATTTTGGAAGGTCATCGTGGCTGAATCGTCAAATTCACACATTCCCTCCTTTGACGGATATCAAGAACCTCCTCCTTAGGTCCCGTAGTTTCTGGTTGGACCCCTTGAAGCGCAAGGTGAGGAACTTGGAATTGTCATCAGTGTTCAGCCCATATCATCTAGGCCACCTCCAGACAATTCTCCTTGGACAGCATTAGAATACTCTAAGTCAGAAAGCCTTGAAGCATCTACATAGTTATTGACCTTTCCTCTGAATCCTCTCTTTGATCCGATTGTGGTCTCGCCTCAAAAACCTTATAGCGCTTTTGATCAACTCGAAATCCCTTTTCGTGCTTCTCTAGTAGCATCTCGCTCTACTATCCGTCAGTTTTTTCCTAATGAAATAGCATCCAATGCTGATGATGTTCCATTCTTGAGCGCTCCTCAAGGCATTCTTAAGGAAACCACCGGCTCTTATATCCCAGAAGCCGCTTCTTCGGTGTTTCCCTCTGAAGGCGAGCTGTTCGGTTCCACACCTCATCATTTAGGCAGTGGGACTGAAATAACTTCTAGTCATGTTACATTTACGCTCGTGCACAGTTATACCTTTTTGGGAAACCTTATTTTTGGAGCTTTTTGTGGTACACCTTTATTTTCTGATCCCGTTTGGTTAACGGGTATTCCTCCATCTTCCAGCCCATTATTTTCGAATGTGGTTGTTGTGGCTCAACCTGTTGTTCGACCTATGATCAGCATTGGTCAAAGGAATGTGTCGATTAGATATTTTGTCCCCTATTTTCCATCTACAATTACTATAGTTCCACCACTAAGTGGGAAATCCACTATTTTGGCCATTCTTGGGGGGAATTCTAACCATCTTTATAGACCTCCCCTGTTATGTGTGGGGTATCCAAGTTCTAGGTCTATTCCTAGGGAAAGACAACATCATGTTCAATATTCTCAAGTTCAGCAGCCCCTTAAGCAACCAAACGTATCGTATTCATATGTTCAGCAACCTAACATCCCTTATGTTGAACATCCGAACGTACAATATCAATATGCTCCTCAATTGGATGTATCTCAACAGTACGCCCAACAACCCTAGCCTTTTGCATGTGTTGTTGCGACTAATCCTTAGTTTGGTTCTTATGCCCAAGCTAGTATGAATCTCCTTCTAGGTCAATATTGTCCTTTCCCCAATCATCCTGGTACTCAATACCAGCCATTTCCTTAAGGTCAGTACCAGAAACCCCAGTATGGGCCTTAACCTAGTGCTTCATATAGGCATATTCCTCAGTACCAGCAAGCTCAATAAGGACCTCAGGCTGGACCCTATGTTTAGCAAGGACCACATGCTAGACCCTATGTTTAGCAGGACCTCGAGCTGGACCCTATGTTCAGAAGGGACTGCAGGCTGCACCCTACGTTCAAAAAGGGCCACTAAATGGAACTCATGTTCAACAAGGACCTTATCCTGGATCCTATGTCCAACAAGGTCCGCAGCCTTAGTTTCCGTAGGGGTCTTATCAACAACCCCAACAAGGTACCTACCAACAATATCTACAGCAAGGTCCTTACCATCCATGGGGGAAATATGCATATCCGGGACAAAATATACCCTATTGGGGGCAGAATTCATATCAATCAGGTTGGAACCCCCACCTTTTCACCTCATCATATGCCCTTTCTATTCCTGGCTACATTGGAATTGTTGGATGTGTCAAAGCTTACAAATGACCCCATCCACCAGCAGTTGCATTAGCCGCCAATTACAACTAATATTCTAGGAGATTGTCCAAAGTTTGAAGGAAAATATGGGGAAGACCCTGTTGGAAATGTTGTCATTGATGGCAAAGGAAGTGGCACGAAAGAGCTTCTGAACAGCAACAAGGCAAAGAGAGAATAAAGGAGCAGCATTAGACAAGAAACAGAGAGAGCAATAGCGAGATAGCAGAAGCAGCAGAGAGGAAGCAAGGCAGATAAGGTATTGAGGTAGTAGACAACGCAGAGACAATGAATAGAAGTAGAATGCATAATTGAAGTAGAACTGTCCAGAGACAGAGTGGGAGAAAAAGGCCATCAAACAGAAAAAGGTTCTGCATTTTCTGTGAATTATATGTATAGTCTTGATGGAATTCAAAAGGAGGGATAGTTGAGTCCCTGCGGAAAACTATGAATCATTTTCCGTAAACATCATAAACCCTGTGGCAAGGATTTGAAATTAAATATTTAGTGTATAAATTGAAGGAATTAATGGTTTCAGAGACATGATGAATGGAGCAAAGATTATAATTGAGATGGACCATAGTACAGTAATCAGCTTGCGGGATCAAGAACTTGAATGTGCAGTTAGAAGCGTAACTGCGTCAGGATAGAACTCTAAACTCAGCAATGGAACTGTAATAAAAGGAAAAACATTAAAACGCAACGTAATTATAATAATACATTTAAAAGGCGACGGAACACTGCGTGGAATAATGGAACCATGACTAAGTGAACATTGAAGCTGGTTTATGGTTTTCATCGCACCATCTATGCGGAGTAAGCGGTATTTGAGGAGTTGGGATCGATTCCATAAATCACTCGACACGTGGCAAGGAGGACCCATGGAAAATCGCTTGTCACTGTGCGCCATCGCGCGTTATAGTTCGACCCAGGATGCCCAGCGATATCGTTGAGCGTCGTTGATCTAGGAAGGGGTCGTCGGACGGTCATCATTTGTTGAAGGTGCGCGAAGATTAACACAGGTATGGTGGGCCATCGCACGTTAACATTCGACATCGGAGGTCGAGCGATATGCATATACGCCGTTGATTTGGAAGCTGGCTAATCTAACGGTGATCGGATGATGGACTTGCGCGAAATTTACTTATGGTACCGTGCGCGTATTTGATTGGCTATTGACTATATTTTTGGGCCCAGGGTCAAAGGCTTATCATTTTGTTTGAAAGCATTAAAATGCGAAAGGTTAACATTAATCCTAAAGTTAAGTTCAAAAGTATTAAATTAATTATTTAATTACCAAGATCAATAGAACAGTGTGAGTTATGGTGACCCCGCTGGATTATCTATTTTGACCCCGTCCAAAAATACCATTAGCAATTGAATGGTTTTGACCCAAGGTTTTAATAAAGGCGAAAACTATATAAGGTGATGAGAATCATGAAGAACTGTGTGCATGCGAAAAGGTGGTGAACGAAGAAATTTCTCTAAGGAATATCTGCATGGATGAACCCTGTTCATAATTGATAAATCTGAATCTACGATGCACCTATGGATATGTTCTAGAAACGAATAATCTCTACTATGATTGGAAAAAAGAAATGATGAAGACCTGAGGGAAGTCTGATGAAGAAACTGAAGAAATCTGGTGAATCTGAGGGTTGAAGCTTTCTATATCAAAGTGGAAGTATCCTGCCAGTTAAAGCTGGTATGAAAATCAGGGGGTTGGAGCTCCCTTCCAGTAGTGGCTGGGGAATGAGGAAAAGGTTGTAGCCTTTCTGCAGGTGGGTGTCTGCGTGCTGGTATAAGTCTACACCAGCATAAATTGTAAGAAGTTTTCTTTATAATAAAAAATTGAAGACTGAGATTACAGTAGCGGTGTTTTTCTCCCGAATTGGGTTTCCACCTTAAATACTGGTGTTCATATGTGTTACTTATGTTTGATGGTTTGTTCTATTATTTATGTTCATGCTTACTGCTTACTAAACATCTGATGAGTGAATGATGCAATAAGATCTTTGGACATACAAGTTGGATTTAGTAATGTAACATATGGTTTTAAAGAGAAAAGAAAAAGTAAAATTTTCAGTTAAGCTCTAAATACTGATTCACCTCCCCTCTCAGTATTTTTCCCAACAATTGGTGTTAGAGCAGGTCCTTCTGAAAAATCTTTGCCGCTAGAAGGAAGATCAAGCAAGATGAGAAATCAAGATGGAACAGCATCTATCAGGCCTCCGCTCTTTAACGGAAACAATTTAATCTTCTGAAAAACAATGATGAGATCCTATCTTCAGTCTCTGGGAGTAGATGTATGAGCAACTGTTGAACAAGGATATCAATATCTAGTTGCAGTACCAACAGATCTGACGGAAAGAAAGAATTATGAAACAAATTCAAAGGTGGTCAATGCTCTATTGGGAAGTCTAACTGAATCATAATTTGTCAAAGTCATGCAGCTGAATACAACAAAGGAAATATGGGACAAAATCATTCTAAGTTATGAAGGTGATGCAAAGTTAAAAAGTGCTAAACTCCAAACTCTCAGAATTCAGTATGAGAATCTAAAAATGGATAATGAGGAGAGCATTGCCAATTTATTTTTACGTCTTGATGATATTGTAAATCGTATGAGAAATTTGGGAGAAACAATAACCGAATCTACTTTGGTTGAGAAAGTCTTAAGTTCACTAACAACAAAATTTGAGTCAAAAGTTTCTGCTCTTGAAGAAAAGCAGAATCTTCAAAATCTTACTGTGGTGCAACTTCATGGCATACTAACTGCATATGAAATGAGAAGAGGAGGACCATTTGAAGTCAAAGAAGCAGTCTTTAGAACTTCTACAAAAGGGAAGGAAGTACAAAAACCAGAAGGATCAGGATATATCTCAGAAGAAGATGAGATAAACTTTGTAAAGAAACTTCAACTTGGCACAGGACGGTTCAGAGGTAAGCTTCCTTTCAAATGTTTTGATTGTGGAATAGTTGGTCATTATGCTGCTAAGTGTCCTTATAAAGAAACACATAAAAAGGGGAAGGAAGTAGCAAGAAGGAATAAGAATCGTTTTAGCACTAGAAAGAGTTACTATACTCATGAAGACAGTGATGGGTTATCTGATAGTGAGGAAGAATGTGAACAAGATATTAGACTTCTCATGGCATTTGAAAAAGAATCTAGAGAAGAAAAGGATACTTTTGTGGATGCTCTAGAAGACAGTGATTTTCTTGATGAAAACAATAAACTCAAAATTTGCTTAGAAGAGAGTAAAATAACCATAGAAACTCTGAAAAATCAGCTTGAAGAAAAAAAGAAACACAATGAGAAATTAGAGTGCGAAGTAGTAAGTCTAAGAAAAGAACTTGAGAAAGTAAAGACTCTGAATCTTAGATTTGCTAAAGGATCTGAAACCTTAGATGAGATTATCAAGGTACAATGTTCTCCTCTTATAAAGACAGGTCTCGGATATATCGGAGAATCTTCTCAGGCTTCAGCACCAAGTTATCTAAAAGCAGTTACAACTGGTTTACAACATGCTGCCACTCAGCAAGGGAATAAAGAATCTTCACATGTAAAGCATGATCATCTCAATTCAAAGAACACTAACAGGAATGTCTTTCAAAGAAACACCAATCAACAGGTAAATTCAAGTAGAAGATTTTATGATCGCAGAAATTTCTTCTTCAATGGACAATGTTTCTCATGTCACAATTTTGGTCATAAAGTTGTTCAATGTGTTGCATATAAAACCATCATGAAAAGAGAAGCAAGAAAGAAAAGGATTGATATTGAAACAAAGAAGAATACTTATAACAAATTTTCTCCTCTTCAAAATGAAGTTGAATGTGCTTATTGCAATAACTTTGGCCATGAAGAATCTAAATGCAGCAGCAAAGTTCAGCCAAAAGAACATGTTCCCTCAAGCTCCAAAGTATGGAAAAAGAAGGAATTACAGGTTGAAAATTGTGGCATAGCGTTATTTGCAGAAGATGAAGAAAACCAATGGTACATTGATAGTGGATGCTCAAGACACATGACAGGTGACAAAAACAAACTTCTAGCATATAGTGCCTTAAAAAAAAAAAAAATGTTACATTTGGAAATGATACGCCTGCGGTCATTAAGGGAAAAGGGTCTGTTTTTCTAAAAGAAAAGGTGAAAGCTAATGAAGTTATGTATGTGGATGGATTAAAGCATAACCTGTTAAGTGTAAGTCAAATGTGTGATCAAGGAATTGAAGTTGTATTTAGTTCAAAAGAATGTGTGGTACGTGATCTTGATACAGGTAAAGAAATTATAAAAGGAAAAAGAACTCCAAGCAACCTGTGTGTATTGAAGAACTGCAAAGAACAATGTTACTTGAGTAAATCTTTAGAAAATTGGCTATGGCATAGAAGGTTGGGGCATCTGAGCTTCTCTAAAATCAAAAAATCAAGCAGACTTAAAGTTGTTCGTGATCTTCCCAATATTACTCTACCTGAAAATATCATATGCAAATCTTGCCAATTCGGTAAGCAAACTAGAGTACAATTTAATGCCAAGGAAGGATCATCAAGTAAGCCTCTTGAACTCATTCATACTGACATATGTGGACCTATGAGAAAAAATTCACCACGTGGTGAAGAATACTATATCTTATTCATTGATGATTTCTCTAGAATGTGTTGGATTGGGCTGCTTAAACACAAAGATGAAGCATTTGAGAAATTTCAGATATTCAAAGCACTAGTTGAGAATGAATTAGATCTAAAAATCAAGTGCCTCAGATCTGATCAAGGAGGAGAATATACATCAAATGAATTCCTTGAATTTTGTGAACAACATGGCATAAAAAGACAGTTCTCTGTAGCTGGCACTCCACAACAAAATGGTGTTGCAGAAAGAATGAATAGAACAGTTCAACAAATGGCTAGAGCTATGCTTGATGATTCCATAACACTTGATACATTTTGGGGAGAAGCATCACATACAGCAGTAAATATTCCTAACAAGGCACATGTTCATATAAATAGTGATAAAACTCCATATCAACTCTGGTATGGTAATTCTCCTACTATAAAGCATTTTAGAATTTTTGGAAGCAAATGCTTTATCAAAAATAATGATGAAAAACTTGGCAATTTTGAACCTAGAGTAGATGAAGGAATATTTCTTGGTTACTCCTCTAGGAGTAAAGCTTATAAATGTTACAATAAAAGACTTCGAAATATTGTTGAATGTATTGATGTGGTTATTGATGAGTCTTCTGCAGCTCCAAAAGAAGAAAAACAAACAACAAATGAAGACGATGATGATGACATATATCCTTCTACATTAAATAGTAATGATACAAACAGTGAACCCAGTGAAGAAACCGAAGATGATTTGTCTGAAAAGGCTCCATCCAGATATGTTCAAAAGAATCATCCAGAATCTCAAATTTTGGGAGAAAAGGGATCAGGTGTACAATCAAGAAGGACTCTTGTGGGATCTTCTAGCAATCTGGCATTTATGTCCACTATTGAACCTCACAATGTCAGTCAAGCTAGCAAAGATGAATGTTGGATTCAAGCCATGAATGAAGAGCTTGATCAAATTGAAAAGAATCACACTTGGGAATTAGTACCAAGACCTCATGACAAAAATGTCTTTGGAACTAAATGGATATTCAAAAATAAGTTAAATGAGAATGGGGAGGTTATAAGAAATAAAGCTAGACTTGTTTGCAAGGGGTATGCTCAACAAGAAGGTATAGACTTTGAAGAAAATTTTGCTCCTGTAGCTAGACTTGAAGCCATAAGAATTTTTCTTGCTTTTTCAAGCTTCCAACAAATCAAAGTTTATCAAATGGATGTTAAATCTGTGTTTCTCAATGGTGATCTAGAAGAAGAAGTTTATATAGAACAACCAGAAGGATTCATTTTGGGAAATGATGAAAAACTTTTTTGTAGACTTAAAAAGGCTCTATATGGTCTCAAACAAGCTCCAAGGGCATGGTACTATCATCTTGACAAATATCTTCATCAACAAGGATTTTCAAAAGGGTCTGCTGATAGCAACTAATACACAAAAACTGAAAATGACAAACTATTGATTGTGGTTGTATATGTTGATGATATCATTTTTTGAAGTAATGAAGAGTCTATGAGTCAGAAATTTTCTTCTGATATGAAGCAAGAATTTGAAATGTCTTTACTTAGGGAACTAACATTCTTTCTTGGCTTGCATGTGCAACAAGCAACAAATGGCATATTCTTATCACAAGCAAAATACCTCAAGTAAATCCTGAAGAATTATGGCATGGAAGATTGCAAACCTGTAAGTACACCAGTGATAACTGGATGTAATATCAGTTCTAATGATGATTCCCCCACGGTGAATCAACCAGAATACAGATCTATGATAGGAAGTCTAATTTATCTCACTGGGACAAGACCATACATCATGCATGCAGTTGGGATTGTTGGATGATTCCAAGCTAATCCAAAAGAGTCTCACCTTCAGGCTGTGAAAAGAATGTTTAAATATCTACAAGGAACTCAAGACTTTGGACTATGGTATCCAAAGAATGTTGATCTTACTCTTCATGCATACACTGATGCAGATTGGGCTGGAAGTGTTGATGACCGGAAAAGCACTAGTGGTGGTGCATTCTATATGGGGCCCCGGTTAGTATCTTGGTTCAGCAAGAAGCAAAGCTCTATTGCCTTATCTATAGTAGAAGAAGAATATGTGGCTGCAGCATCATGTTGCACTCAACTTCTTTGGATGATGCAAACCTTACAAGACTTTCAAATCAAATGTTCACCTCCTATCTCCATTATGTGTGACAATACAAGTGCCATCAGTATCTCAAAGAATCCTGTTATGCATTCCAATACCAAGCACATTCCCATCAAATATCACTTCTTACGTGAACAAGTGCTTGAACAAAAGGTGAAGTTGGAGTATGTTCCCTCCAAAGAACAAGTTGTTGATATATTTACCAAACCTCTACCCAGGGAAGCGTTCGAATATCTTAGACAACAACTAGGAGTAGTCTCTGCCATGCAGAGGATCAGGTCTACTTAAATACAGAAGATTAAATTGGTTGTGAGGTGTTAGGAATCTCTAATTGCACAAGCTAAGGGGGAGCATTGGTCATATAAAAAGGATGCATTGTTGGTCATATTATGTTTGAAAATGTAGCATGATCTCAGGGGGAGCATGATTCTGTCAGTTCAAAGGATCTTGATCAAACTCTTTGCATTGATGTCAAAGGGGGAGGAACAGAAAATAGAGGAAGAGTATTGCCATCAATGCCAAAGGGGGAGATTTTTGGAAATGTTGTCATTGATGGCAAAGGAAGTGGCATGAAGGAGCATCTGAACAGCAATAAGGCAAAGAGAGAAGCACGGAGCAGCATTAGACAAGAAACAGAGAGAGAAATAACGAGATAGCAGAAGCAGTAGAGAGGAAGCAAGGTAGATACGATATTGAGGTAGCAGACAACGCAGAGACAATGAATAGAAGTAGAATGCATAATTGAAGCAGAATTGTCCGGAGACAGAGTGGGATAAAAAGGCCATCAAACAGAAAAAGGTTCCACATTTTCTGTGAATTATATGTATATTCTTGATAGAATTCAGAAGGAAGGATAGTTGAGTCCCTGCGGACAACTATGAATCATTTTCCGTAAACATCATAAACCCTGTGGCATGGATTTGAAATTAAAGATTTAGTGTATAAATTGAAGGAATTAATGGTTGCAGAGACATGATGAATGGAGCAAAGATTATAATTGCGATGGACCATAGTACAGTAATCAGCTTGCGGAATCAAGAACTTGAATGTGCAGTTAGAAGCAGAACTGCATCAGGATAGAACTCTAAACTCAACAATGGAACTGTAATAAAAGGAAAAACATTAAAACGCAACGTAATTATAATAATACATTGAAAAGGCGACGGAACACTGCGTGGAAGAATGGAACCATGACCGAGTGAAAAATGAAGCTGGTTTATGGTTTTCATCGCACCACCTATGCGGAGTAAGCGGTATTTGAGGAGTTGGGAGCGATTCCATAAATCACTCAACACGTGGCAAGGAGGACCCACAGAAAACCGCTTGTCACTATGCGCCATCGCGCGTTATAGTTCGACCCAGGATGCCCAGCGATATTGTTGAGCATCGTTGATCTGGGAAGGGGTCATCAGATGGTCATCATTTGTTGAAGGTGAGCGAAGATTAACACAGGTACGGTGGGCCATCACACGTTAAAGTTCGGCATCATAGGTCGAGCGATATTCATATACATCGTTGATCTGGAAGCTGGCTAATCTAACAGTGATTGGATGTTGGACTTGCGCAAAATTTACTTATGGTACCGCGCGCGTATTTGATTGGCTATTGACTATATTTGTGTGCCCAGGGTCAAAGGTTTATCATTTTGTTTGAAAGCGTTAAAATGTGAAAGGTTAACCTTAATCCTAAAGTTAAGTTTAAAAGTATTAAATTAATTATTTAATTACCAAGATCAATAGAACAGTGTGAGTTATGGAGACCCCGCTGGATTATCTATTTTGACCCCGTCCACAAATACCATTAGCAATTGAATGGTTTTGACCCAAGGTTTTAATAAAGGCGAAAACTATATAAGGTGATGAGAATCATGAAGAACTGTGTGCATGCGAAAAGGTGGTGAACGAAGAAATTTCTCTAAGGAATATCTGCATGGACGAACCCTGTTCATAATTGATAAATATGAATCTACGATGCACCTATGGATATGATCTAGAAATGATGAATCTCTACTATGATTGGCGAAAATAAATGATGAAGATCTGACGAAATTCTGATGAAGAAACTGAAGTAATCTGGTGAATCTGAGGGTTGAAGCTTTCTGTATGAAAGTGGAAGTATCCTGCCAGTTAAAGATGGTATGAAAATTAGGGGGTTGGAGCTCCCTTCCAGTAGTGGCTGGGGAACGAGGAAAAGGTTGTAGCATTTTTGCAGGTGGGTGCCTGCGTGCTGGTATAAGTCTGCACCAACATAAATTGTAAGAAGTTTTCTTTATAATAAAAAATTGAAGACTGAGATTACAACAGCGGTGGTTTTCTCCCGAATTGGGTTTCCACCTTAAATACTAGTGTTCATATGTGTTACTTATGTTTGATGGTTTGTTCTGTTATTTCTGTTCATGCTTACTTCTTACTAAACATCTGATGAGTGAATGATGCAATAGGATATCTGGACATACAAGTTGGATTCAGTAATTTAACATATGGTTTTAAAGAGAAAATAAAAAGCAAAATTTTCAGTTAAGCTCTAAATACTGATTCACCCCCCCTCTCAGTATTTTTCCCAATAGACCCCCAAACCCATGTTATGACATACCCCTTTTGGTGTTCCTCTAATTCTTGGGTCGATCATTCTATTCGTATTCATCTTTTCTAGCGTACTTTGACCAGTACCGCGACCAAATGGTATATTGAGCTCCCTCGAGGAATTTTCTTCAATTTCAATTCCTTGGTTGTGGCTTGCCCCCATCTCACTCGGCTAGTGATTACGCTAATTCCAACTAATAGGTCAAAAGAATTGTCCACTTCCTTAATAAAAATATGGGGAAGACCCCAAACCTATATGAGGACATACCACTATGTTCCTCTTATTCTTGGGTCGATGATTCTATTCTTTGCCTGTCTTTTCTAGCATACTTTATCTAGGTCATAGCTTAAAATGTATATTGAGCTCCCCTCGAGACCTTAATTTCACTCCTCGCTATATTTTCCTCACTAATTTCCAACTACCTGTCTAGTATGATACCAGAACCCATATTCTCACTTCGCTGAAGTAGTCAAACACTATGCATATTTCGGATCACATTCGTGACTAGCGGCATCGTCTTCGCCTCATCAAATTTGAGATCCCTGATTAGTTGTTGACCGAATGGCTTACAAAATAATTCATTCCTAGGATTGTTAAAGATCTTTCCATGGATGGGTGTTTAACAGAAGAGAAGGTCATTTCCAGAGCTCAATACCTCGATTTGGTTTATTCCCGGCCTGGGACTCTATATGAGTTATTACCTGATGCGCCACAACCTTCGACTGATACCGCATCATCTCAGTCTCCTATTACTCCTCCGGTGGATGGTGTTATTGGGATAGTGGCTCATACTGATAGTAGTGCGCCTAAAAATTATTTGAAGTCTAAATCCACTGTTGTTACTGGCCCCCCTACTCCTTCAAATAAACAGAAGAATCCTGGTAAAACCTCAAAGGTAAATTTTGTCCAATTTACCACAGCAGATAAATCCTCAAAAGGTAGGAAAAAGGGTAAAGGCAAGTCTAAATCCAAAAACCCTAAACAAGATTCAAAGAAGTTATTTTTTGACGATTCTTCAACACGTAAGCCCAAACATCTTTGTCTGATATGTGATGATGATCATTACACCAAGTATTGTCATCGGTGTGCTGAATTTAGCTGTCTTCTAAAGGGCATAGTTGGGAATCTGATCATTTTGAAAGAAACTTTCCCTTCTCAGCAGATGCATATGGTAGATCAAGCTCAATCATCTAGAATCTCTCAGGTTTTCATGATTGGAACTCAATCTATTTCCATTACCAAGAGAACGAAATATTATCCCATTTCGTCCAAGGCTTCTGTGGAATCAGAGGTTACAGATAGCCCTTCCTCTTCCGCACCCCCTACCTCTGGTCCTCTCCATAGTGAGAAACCGAGTAGTGACTCCATCATCCGACCACCCCCAAAAGGTGTTCTTCATAAATCATCTTATAATTTGAATGTGAGAGCACCACAACACTTAAATATTGTAGAAGATCTGGCTCAAGTGCCTTCAACGATGTCGGATTTGGAGGTCCTTCAATCATGCCCATCACAACGGAAGGTACTACTATCCGCTATTGGAGGGATTGATCCTATAGATTCTAATCTAATTACTTTCAATCTTGATAATTTTGTTCCTCACCTCCCATATTAGGTATCTTTTCTGATTCAAGTTACCATTATGGGAAATAATATTCATTGGATTGTCATTGATGAAGGCGCTTTGACTTGCATCATGTCTGTCGCATTTTGGAAGGCCATCAACTCTACCCCATTGAGTCAGTCCCCAAATACCTTAGTATCTTTCGATGGTAGAGGTTCCAGGTCATACGGTATTTTCAAGGCATTGCCCATCCCATTGGAGGGGAAAATGGTAACCATGGAAGTTGAAGTGGTATATGCCAACTTGAAATATAATCTCCTTCTTGGACGTAGTTGGAAAAACGTTATGGTTTATGTGGTCTCCACACTCTTTCACATCCTCTATTTCCCTCATCAATGGAAGATAGTGATTGTCAATCAGTTGGATTTATTCCCCTTTGATTCCTCCGCGGGAAAGACTTTGTATGTTGGAAATACTGCTACTCCTTGTTTTATTGATTAGTGCGCTTTGAGTTGATTTTTGGTGTGATTGTTTGCCTTGTAGACATGTTTCCTCTGCTCACCTTGTGTTCCACTTTGTTTGCAGATGTCTTTGAATCATTATGTTGGTTTTTTTATGGCACTTTCCGTAGCATACAGAACCTATCTTCTGCAGCATGGAAACTCTTTTCTCCTGATGGTGATGTTATCCTTGATAAAAACTAGATTTGTTTAGGTTAGTCTTAGGTAAGTTATGTTAGGTCATTAGGATGAAATAAATTCATGAAATTGATTAAATTTCATGTTTTGTATATAGTTTCAAAAGCTTTAAATGGTCATTGGTCATTTGATTAAGGTCTTGTAAAAGTAAAAATAAAAAATTTGAATGCATGGGTTAATAGAGTCATTTTTTGACACTTGGCACCTTTTTCCTAAGTCTGTAGCATTTTCTATGTAAAACAACATGTTTTCACTACGAATTCACCTGACAATTCCGTAGCGAATCTACCATCCAACTAACTGAAATCATTATGAACTTTGGTTTTCTGCTAATGGTGAGGTGATCGATATGTTGTCATCATTTCACTGGTCAGAGCTCAGTTTTTCATCATGGTACATAACTATTATGAGTCATCATTTTTCATATTGCATGTTTTGTAATCATCACACCCTTCATCATTTCATTTTCCCTCCCACCTTTCTTTCCTAATTTAGACTTACCTTATTCGAATTGCAACACTTACCTTTCATCCTTGTAAGTTGCTTGATCTTGTGCCACCAATATTTGCTTTTATTTCTTGTCTGGTTGTTCTCTTAGGTTAGCTATTACCTCTCTCAAACAAGTTGCTTGATATCTTAGATAGTTTTTGCAGGTGTCAAAAGCTTGAAGTTGGTGAACATTGTATTAGAGGGCATGGCTTCACATAAAAATCCCAACAAAGGTGGTTTTGTAGTCATATACGAGCCCATGGAGATGAAGTTAGTTATGGAAGACCCAAGCTTTGCACAAGCTTTCAGAAATGTTAGTTGTTTGAGGTTTTTCCAAAAATTGCAGGGATACCATGCACAGGTGTCAAAGGATTTTTTTGTCAACTTCATTGACACAACTTCAAAGGTGTGCATCTTAAGTTTTAATGTTTCTCCTGAGACCATTGCACATGCAGCTGAAATTACTAGGTCTGGAGAGGAATGGTTCAAGGCAACAAAATTCAAACTTCAGAACTATGATGAATTTATGAAGTAGGAGCATATAGGATTTGACATGACCTCAAGCATACCCAGGATTTGCCTCAAATATAGCTACTCAAAGTGACTTATGGTGATCCAAAAATATTTTACCTATGAAGGTAGATTTCACATGATCCCAACATCATTTCAGAATCTTACTCCATTTCACAAGTAAACAACTTCTTGATATTTCATTCTTTTTGTTCAAAATTTTAGGCAAGATTCCTAACAAGGTATAAGCCAAACCTAAGAGTAGTGATACATCCATATTTCATTATGGCTTAATAAAATTGTTAATTATGGAATAATTGAAAAAAATGAATAGAGATTGGGCTACTTTTCTGTTTTTGAGTGGCTATTATGTAGATGTTCTTACTCCAAGAAAGACACCCAAGTCAAAGACAAACACTCCCAAGAAGGACAAAGAACCAATAGTTGAAGCAGAGGTTGAACTTGAGGTAGAGGTGCAACCTATACTGGAGTGAATTGAGGTAGAGAATGAATAGTTGTAGGAGAAAGTGGCACGTCAAAAAGCCCCTACCAGTAGCAAGCCCAAAATTGATACAAGATCTCATAGAAGAATCACCAGGAGTCAAACAGAGGGGAAATGAAAACTTGAATACATATTGCAAGAAGTTTATATTGAAGAAACCCCTGTTGTAAATCCTGTAGAGATTAAAGGAACAAAAATGAAGAAGAAGGGTCTTACAATAAAGAAGCTTGATTTTTCTAGTGAAGATTTAGGATTTGTCTTAAAACCTAGGAAACCATTTACTAGGTCACAACTCTCAAAGGGAGGCAAGCCCGATAAATTTCATAAAAAGACAGAAAAGAAGAAGCAACCAATAAGGGAAGAAATCAAATAGCTATCCCCAGTTGAAGAAGAAATCATCAAGACAAAGAAAGGAAAAGAAAAGGTCCAAGAAAAGTGTGAAGTGGAGCTTCTAAGATAACAACTTAAGAAATCCAGAGAAGAAGTTTTAGAAGCTAAACTAGAGTTGGAGGATTTTAAGCAAGAAAGGAAGGATTTCACGGATTTCAAAAAGGAAGTCAGCAAACAAATTTATTTATATGATTAAGTGGCAGAAAGTTCAAGGAAGATGATGAGAAGCACACTTCCACTGCACTGGATGATGAAGCATACATTGAGGAGAAATAGATGGTTGCATGCAGACAGGAGAAAGCTACAAAACTAAGTCAAAGATTTAGAATTTCAAATGGAGATGGTGTAGACATAATTGAAGAAAAAGGGTTTGGAAATGGTAGTTGTGGATGACCCTAGTGCTCCTTGAAAGAGGGTAAGACATTATTTTTGGCCAATTTTGTCTTAGGAAACTCCATATAATCAGTTAGCATAGCTCTAGACAAGTTTTTCGAGGTAAATAGTGAAAATTTTAAATTCTGGAAAAATGAGGCAAGTTCGTAGCGTACTCTAGGCTTAAAGTCCAGTTTTCGCTACAAACTCATTGAAGAAAATTTTGAAGTATAATTTCCAGAATATATCATAACAGAGGTGGGTAACATTGTGTATTTACCTCATTTCACCTAATGAATACCCTCAAATAAGCAGAAAATTTAGAAAGGGTGCAAAAAGTGCTAAATGGAAAACACTACAAAAACTACGCTCCGCCCTTGCCTTAAAATGCTCTGATTTTACAACGAGGTGAAATTTTGATATTTATGTAGCACTTAATGTTTCTTGGGAGCAGATGAGTCATCAGGAGAGGTTGAAGTGTATAAGTGAAGACACCTGTTGGTAAGGTCACTCAGCAAGAAGGTGACATGTCTGCTAGCTCACCATTTTTTTCACATCATCAGACACAACAACACATCCTCAAATTCCGAGCATCAGAACCTAGATTCTAGTATGGCAGTTCATCACTTGGTGATGGTCATTTCCACCTTAAGAAAAGTTGTTTGACTCAATAAGCATAATCATGTATGGGTTATTTAAAAGTTGTTAATGAAGTTAATGGTGTTAGAGTCCTTTTAGGTTTCAGACTCCTTCTAAACATAAGTATCTCTATTTTCTCTCTATGTAATCAATTTGTTTTTGGATTAGATCTCTTCAGCAGTTTCAAGGGTCTAGCCCAGGTGGTAGACTTCACGTAAAAGGAATTTCACTCTATAAATAGGGGGATTTAAGAGTTAGAGAGGGTTGATTAATGTTATGACCAAGGCTACTTTTGTAATATTTTCTCTACTCAGTTAATATAAAGTTGCAAAAAACCTTTTTTAGACCTAAGATTCTTTGTGGGATCTTATGTGTTTGTCTCATTTACCTATTCAATGTCAATTTAGCTTACTTCATGCATAATTACTTGGAATTCATAAATTAATATGCTTCAACTTCCTTTATGCTTCTTGTTTGTTGTCAAAGTTATTTTTGTAAGAGTTTACATGCCTCAGCTTCCATGAATCATGTTTTTATGTAATTGAGTTTCAGACTGACTCCATGCCCAATGGTAGCCATCACACATCCTTCACCTGAAAAAAAACCATCCAAAATACATATGATAATTAGTTGTCTTATTTTTAAACTTCATTATTGAATATCATACATTTTCTTGAGAGAGACCTCTCTGGTTGGAAGGGCTAACTTCCAACCCTAAGTGGTTTGAAACAGTTACACTAAATTGACTGTTGAGCAACCCAATCATTCTCAGTTTGGTGATAACAGGCGATTTGATTAATTTACAAGGTATTTGTTTGTGTCAAACAACTAAAAATATTGCCGAGTATAGTGCGGTGATCGAACTATTATCAGATGTCATTGATCTTGGGATTAGATATTTGGTTGTTAAGTTAGACTCACAACTCGTTGTGTTACAATTAATGGCCATTAATCTGTGCACAATCCTCAAATTTTGCGTATGTATTTGTGTGTTAGATTATTGGAATTTTATTTTATTTTCTCACATATCAACATATTCCAAGACGTTTAAATAAATTAACATAGAAATTATCAAACCATGTATTAGATATAATTTTGCACAATATGTAAAATCAAGACATCATCATGATACACAAGTAGTCATAGAAGCATGCATATATATAGATATAGATATGTCAAGTGTGTTACATCCAAAATCTCAAAAATTATGTGTTCTATTACAAGAATGGATTTTTGAACCTACATTAGTACAAAAATGTAAAAGTAGGGTAGTTATCCACCCACATGGTACTCATGGTAGCAGGTGACTGCTCGAATCACTCGCTAGAGTAATCGACATAGTCTTCCCGGAACTCCGAATGTATGCCTCTGAAGGTGTAGAGGAATCTCATCAAATGTAGCATACTTTGGAATGCCTATCATAAGGCCAACCAGGTTCCTCTCCAGCTCCGATAGTGTATCTGCTTCCTTCTCATAAGTGACATCCTCTTCTGAACAGGCTACCCTTCACGCAATCGGTGACATGAAAAGAGGTCTCTGAGGACCCATATCTATAAACACATCATAATTTTATGTGTTAGAATACATAACAAAAAAAATTTAAAAAGTAAAAATGTTAAAAAATATTTTTTACCTGCATCGGTCCACTATGTTCTTGGTGGAATAGGAAGATACATATCTCCTCGGAAGTCAATGTTGGCATATGCGTAGTCCTCAACTACGATAACTTGGTGCCGCAACCAAATAAAAAAGGATGTGGGGAAATTCATTTGTTGGCCTCCACCCTGTTGGGGCATAATGTCGCACCATCTCATTAGCCTCAGATCCCTCGGGGTTGGATCATGGATCTCTAGCCACTGGTACTGAAATAGGGGTACTCTCTCCAGAAAGAAGGTCACCAGAATTGACTCGTACCCGAAATATTTTAGTCTCCCTTTCTTGCATTTAATTATTTGGCTCTTCATGTTATCCAGTAACCCCCCGCACAAGTTGAACATCGTTGGGGCCAAGCAGTCCATCGCATATTGAAACTGAGATTTCGTTGCCTCATGCAACGCTTAGGCTCCTGCCACTCTTATGGTACAATGTAGAATCGTGCGCAGGGGAAGCACTCTGATGGAATAAATGTCTACCTTCCCACTATCTATTTTCCGAGCACCAGGACAGTATCTCTGGATGAGCATGTTGGTACTCTCACCCCCTACACAAGCTCTGGAGAGTTGGATCCTCTCCCCTCTCCTAGATAGTATAGTGATGAAATAGATGTCCATCACATATATCTCTAACTCTTGGTCCCCAACTACAAACAACTATCGGTCTATGTCCCATATATTGATTAAGTATTGGAGTAGCTCCAGTTGAGCACTTAACCTAAATGTTTGAAATAATTTCAACAACCCGCAATTTTAAAAAGTATTAACGCTATTTTGATCCTACAAAGCTTCGTGGTATTCCACCTCATGGCCTCATTCTTTCCATTCAACCGACATCTTTGATGAAAGCACCTACAAAAAATATCCAATTGGATTTTTAGGATTTTTCATTGGAGTAATTTTAGAAATTAAATGTGAATTTGGGTGGATTTCTTGTTTTAAAATCCTGCCCATGGCAATCGTGTCTATTCAAATTAATTTGGTGTTGGTGGCATTCTACCCTAATGTGCTAAAGGTGACCAGCATGACCTCGATAGCTCGAAATCGTGCTGGTCGCAGATGATTATAAAATTTGAAATTATCCCCTTAATATCCATATTTCTGAAGTAAAATGACAAATGAATGGGATCAAAATGAAAAGGAGGTTTAGAGCTCTTACCTGATGTTGACGGATCGACGAATGGTGTCTTGGATCGACTACACTGCTGATTTGAAATTCAAAGGGAAAATGGAAAAAATTCTCTTCTCAAAATAGAAAGGTGAAAATGAATTATTTTTTTGGTCTATTTATATATTTTTGAAAAAAAAGGCCAATATTTTATTATTTTTCCTCGATATCTGTGATTTTGTTTGTTTCTGAGCAATACAGGACTTCCATATTGCTAATCATTATTTTCGATGCAAACGAGTTGTATTTTATCTCTTTTATGGGCTCGTTAAACGTTTATGAAAAAGGAACCCCCCCCCCCCCCCCCGAAGTCAACTTTCAGCTCTTTTCTAACTCTCAAAAAATGAAAATATTGCAGAGTACTTGTCATTTCGAACTCGTTAAAGTGAATGAATTGGCGTAATATCAGTATTCTTTTACCACTTTTTTAGGATGATATTTACTATTTACAAAAAAGGAATACCTTGAACGAACATGGTCAAGAGGTTCTCTCGGATATTGTTTTCTACCTTTTCATATTTGAGAGATGATTTACGAGAAGGGACATGATGCAGTTTCCTTTTTTTTTTCTTTTCAAACTCCTTAAACGCGAAAAGTTACCAAGTTTCCCTTTCGTTGGATCGTTAAATATTAAATGACGAAAGACTTGTCACCATGATGAGATCGAGTTCCTCCTTCTTAGGGCTCATTAAAATTACTAGGATGGATTCATTCAAAGAATGAACTTACACCCTCAACATATGCTATCCTCTTCATGTTGGCTATAAAAAATAAAGAGGTACTTGTTAGCAATAACGGGGGAAAATTGAAAGTGAACACCCTATGTGTATTTTTGGCAGTTTGTTGCTCTTGAACATGACACTTATCTGCAGTTCGTGTCAAGATGGGGACATATTACATTCGTCACATTTCCTCCATGGGTTTGGGAAATCTGTTTACCTCTCATTTGATTACCAATTTTTGTCAACATAGCTTCTCATCCTATTTGAGTCAAATGTTGCCACATTCCGAAGTCATTTCGCCAATATGTTCAAGAGAAGTCCTTTTTGTCAAACATCCTCTGCTTATTTGACCTATTCCCTTACAATCTTGAATCACTCATACCATCTTAAGGTATATGTTGTTTCATGTCGATGATGTGGGAATCATCATGGCCCTCCTTCGATGAATCATTTCCTGTCGACTTCAGCTTATTATCCGGAAAGGTGGTTTAGAAACTTCTGTTTAGCACCTTGGAGCTTGCATGCCTCAATGGCAAGTTCTTTGTTTTTTATGATAGGTTCACATCATTGGCCTGTGATCGAATTAGTTTGCAAGTGTTCTAATTTGACACATTCATTCACACGTGTAGATTGTGTTGTAGTACCTTGAGGTCCATCTTCATTATTGGTGGTCTCTCTCATGCCTATTAATGGTTTTTATCATTGAATGGTAATCAGGAGGCTTCTACCATGTTCGACACAAACACATTTATTCACATGGCTAGATTCTTACATTGGGTTGATTGAGATCGCGATGATGACCTTGGGCCACATTTGATTTTTGATCCAAGATGCGAGGAGTTATTGAATATTCATAACTGTATACATGACCATATCAATACGGATGGATACATCCATAACACGGATCCATTTCTATGATCTCTTAGACGGTTGGCTATGACCATGTCATGGGTTCATGTGTCATTTGATGCCTAGTGCAGCATTATGTGGTTAGGCATATTCATACCAGAGATGTCATATATTGTAAAATGTTCCATTTGGCAGGTTTTCCTAAGGTAGTCTGTGTTCTTTGCCTTGGTTCATAAAGAATTTCATCCATAACTCTCTATTTTTCCTTCATGCTTTAGCGGGCATCTGTTACACAATAATTGGTCACCATGCTCATTTTCCCATCCCTGATCCTGGAATGCCTCATGACAGATCTTGTGCAATGTTTCCACCATCAAGAAATATGTTAACATATCCCCTTGAATATCCAAATAAGACTACCTTGGAATATTGTTGAAGAAACTTGGCCAAATTCCTAGTTTCATGGGTCAACACCCTTCCTGGTGTCATGACCGTGTTGATGTCCTTTTCACAGTTTTGGCTTAGCGCTGTCCGCGCCCTAATTTCCTGGAAATTCGCATTGATCCCCTTTCTGGAATTTCTTCCTCAAATGAAGGAGAAGCTTCGACCTATAGAAGCTTAAGGGCGGCGATTTGGTTGTTAAATAGAGGTGATAAGGTCGAGCTCTCAGATTTTAGAGCCTTGATCTCATCCATGGGGGTTCATCCCTTAGAAAGTGGGCCTTCCTCCTCCTTTCGTGGGCTCCCAACGTCTTCTCCCTTCCTATAAATTCACATCCCTCATTTCCCTAAGTTTAGAGCTTGGTTTTCATTGTCAAACTCATCTGAACTCTCATCCCTTTGCATGTTAGCATTGTGATAAAGTTTAAGTGTTAGGGAGAAGGAATTCTTTTGAGCATGGTGAAGGACTAATATTTTCACCAAAGGATGCTTCCAACATCAAGGCCTGGGTTGTAAGCTCTCCTTTTGTAATTTATCAATGATAACATATGATGTTTTCTTTCTATATTTGTCTAAATGTTTATGTAAATATTATGGTACTCCTTGATCTACTAGATAGCTAATGTTTACGTTTATTATGTATTGTATTATGTTTTCTGTTGTCTCTTGATCATCTGCAAGTATTCATATGCCATTAGTAGCAGGAAGAGGGCCTACAAGGATTGTGGATCGAGGTCACCATCAACAGATTCGGGCATAGTGTTTAGAAAAATGTATTTATGTCTCTTTCCTCATTTCATTGTACACATTAGTTAAGAGGAGTTTACATTAGAAAGAATATCGTGTTGCTAGACCCACTCTAAGACTAGAGAGATCACCTATGTTTGAAGAGGGGATTTATCTTGACAACGCTCTCCTCTCTCCCTCTCTCCCTCTCTCTATCTCCCTTGTCACTCTCTCCCTCACTTTCTCTCCATATCCCTTGCAACTCCCTCTCTCGCTCTCTCCACCTTTCTCTCACTATTTCTTTCTTCTTACCTCCCTCTCTCTCCCACTCCAACTCCATCTTTGTCTCTCTCTCCCTCTCACGTCCTCTCTCTCTTCCTTTCTCTCACCTCCCTCTATCTCTCCCCCACGTCACTCTCTCTCATGCTTCATCCTACAACTTTGTTGACTATCTCCCTCCCTCTCTCATTCTCCCCCCCTTTCTCTCCATCTCCCCTTATTTGTCTTTCTATCTTACCCAAAAAAATACACACTCTCTCTCCATCCACCCCTTGTCACTCTCTCTCTCTCTCTCTCTCTCTCTCTCTCTCTCTCCACCTTTCTCTCTCTATATGTCTTGAACTTCTCCCTTCCCTATATTTTACTCCAACTCCATCTCTCGAGCTCCCTGTATTTTTCGGAGACTCACTCCTCCTCTCCTTCTCTCCATATTTGTGTTCCCCCCCCTCTCTCTCTTACCCTTCTCTCCCACTCTCTCTCACTCTATATTTCAAAAAACTAAATACTTTGACAATTAAAATATTACGTTTCAATCAATATATATATATATATATATATATTGTACAATTTCTTTTTTTTTTATATAATACATATTTAAAATGTAATATTTCAAATGTGTGTTGTACATTCACCTAGATGGAAAATTATAACTTTCCATAGAAATATTATCTAATTTTCTCTAAAATATTAATGTTTCAGCTACCTCCATCAAAGATACATAGAGCACTTCATGTATTCCAATTGAAACTGTTTAGGTTTTATTTCTTTAAAGGTACCTTTAGGTTTTTATTACATCGCGATTTTAAAAATATTATATATTTTATTATGTTAGATTTAAAAAAAAAAATAGGTTAAATAAAAATAGGTTATATTGAGTGAGCTTTTATGACTCTTTTTGTGTTAATGGTCACACTCTCTTGTTAACTCCTATCGCGCATATCAACCACATTTTTTAATGTGGTTGTGCTAGTATATGTTATAATATAATAAATTTTATACTATATTAAATTTAATAATATTATACTAATCCCCAATTAATAAATTTAATATTAACATTAAAATATATAAATATTATATTTTTATATTAATATTATTTCATCATTTAATTTAATCTAATAATAATGTTATTATTATTATTTTAATATTAATATTAAATTTAATAAAGTTTTTACATGACATTATAACAAAAATTCTAATAAGATTTGGAATTTTAAAATTTTTAATTTTAGATAATTCAAAAAAATATTATAAAGGACCGATCAAGCCATAACTCTTGATTGAACTCCTGTTAACCATGTAAATGGCTTAATTGAGGGTTTACAAAACCCTTAATCGAGCTATTGAAATTTCAAAATTAGGTTCTCGATCGAGCCCCTTAAGTCCTAAAATCGGCATATTCAACACCCATTCTGCAAAATTTCCTACAACTCCATTTTGTACCCTAGTGGATTTAGGGAATTTGTCCTCATGTGACGAAATTGATCACGTTCGATTCATGAAGGAATACTCTATCCAATGGCATGTGGGTTTGACATTTTTGAATTCATATGATATTTTTCATCTAACTCCTTTTAAACATAATGCTTGGATTTTTTTTAAACTATTTTAAAGAAGTTGAATAAAAAATCAAAATCGTAAAATATACACAACGAAAAAAAATTCAAAAAATATTATTATCTCCATTTATGAGTCCTCTTCAAATTGGTACTTTTCGTTTTTCAATTTATTTAAATAGTCGAAAAAAACCTTACATGAACACGTGTTTCCAAAATGCAATTAAAATATTACTTCACCAACTTCAAAAAACAATTAAAAAAAAAAATTTCATTAAAAAAAATTATTACGCAAATCTTAGCTCTGTTTTTGTAGATCATATATATATATATATATTAAATTACACATTTTAGACTAAGTTAGGCCACATGAACACACACATACCTCTTAAGATGTGTGAAAATTGCGAGGACAAGAATTTCATTTGATGGAAAATTGAAATATTATACGACACTAAATATTATTGCAAAAAATAGCATTAGGACAACACCATAATTCTCCACATTTTTTGTTTTTTACTCTGAATCAAAATTCACATTGTTTATTTGAATTGAGGGCTTCAATTTAATAAAAGAGAAAAAACTAGAAATTTCATCGCCACATTTGACCTAAAAGTGTAACCCGTCTTCATGATTTCACCCTATAATCATTTTTTTTAAAATCAAATTTTTATCACAATTATGCAATAATGTTGGTTTTCATATCCCTCGATGATGCTTAATTTTTTTCCATGTTTTTGAAAAAAATTGAATGTGCACACAACAGTGTTGTTCTATATTTAATGCATGGTCTGCAAACTCAATTGAGTGAATTGATCACTGGTCTTGGAGTTCAATATTTAGCTCCTATGAGCTTAGGTATCTCCCACATCCTTTCAATATTTAAGATTTAATTTATTCCCAATAAGGAAAGTGTTCTATTCTACTCGAAATTTAACCAAATATGTTTCAACATTCTTGTGCTCTCTATATGCCTGTTGAAATACATACACTAATTTTTATCTTCCTTTGATATGTGCAAGTTTTGGCCGAATCATTTTGTTATATTTTAATATTTAATAATTTTGATTTCATATATAGATACCCTCATTGGAATTTACAACACATTGAATTATTTACTTCAATAGATTTGTACTTGATCTTTTTGTTCTTAAACTCTTACTATTTTCCATACATCATTTTTTTGATGAGGTCATTTCACTCGAATGATGTTATAACATGAGTTGTTTTTTGATATGCACATAATAACTGCCATTTCAAATTATTATATCTTACCATCCAGGTGGATATAATTCTCATCCAAGAAATTAGTCTACTTGATGATCTCAACAAAGAGCTTAATATGTAAGAGATGAGGGTACGAGAGCGGTATGGATGGCATTTTCCTTAAGTACAAAAAAAGACCCAATACACTATACAATATTCTAAAGTAGTAAAGCTTATGGGTAGTCAAATAAATGTTGTTGATCTAGATTTTTCAAAGGTAGCATTTTTTATAATTAATGGCATTTGAGTTTATTTATAAAAACATGTAAAACACATAATATTACTATTTCATCAATTTATTTTACTGATAATATTTTCATTTTCTAATATATTTTTTTGATACTTCGAGAAAGTTGAATCGGAGTTAAAAGGGGCAACAATGATATCCATGGGGACTAGAGTAGTGATCATTACATGCTAAACATTAAATATTTTTGTACCCAAGTTATATTATTATCAGAGTATACATCACAACTCTTTGATTATATTGAATTTGATAACTCTCCATTGTGTCCAAAAGAAATATACATTTGAGGTATCTCCCAACATGCAAACCTACATACACCCCCTGGTTTATATATATTTCTGGTCTTGGAGAAGTTGCTTCTGAAGGGGGGATACAATTATCTTCCTTCTGCTATGTTGCTCCACTTTTTCTCTCTTGGTTGTAACTTTCTATGTAATAGTTGTGGTCATATTTTTAGACTTTAGGAGCTACTAGGTCTTTTGAGTCTTAGAGTGTTATTCTAAAAGAAATTTTTTTAGTTGTAGTCACCCTAGGATCATGAGGATCCATGTTGTTGGTGTATAATATTCCTTGTTTTGTTCCCAAAAAATATGTTTCCATGTCATTGATGAGCCTGGGAGTGATGTTCCATAGATGAGTTTTTAGTGTACGAGAGACCAAGAGGGATATTATTGTTTTTAAATTTTATCTTGTGTTGAGTTTTGATCATTTACATGAGCTAATTTAACACTTGAATATGCGCCAATTAAATTTGGAAATAAATTTTGTAGCTATTGTTATTTCTCTCACTCAAATCATGCAGCAATATTTTGGGGTGGTATTTGAGACTCAAGAGAGAATTCTAGTAGACAATCATTTCCCTTGTTGTTTCATAGCAAGGCCTAGGGTGGTGTTCATAATGGATGCATACAGATGGGAGGAAAAATGTTACTACATAACTAGTCCACATGAGCGTATTTTCATATAGATAAGTATTTTCAATGATGATTATGAATATTTTGTTTTAATATTTATTGTATGTTATGTTTGAATGATGAATTTTTAAAGAGAAAAAATGTATTGTACATTACTTCTATATATAAATCATGGTTGGGAATGAGAATTGTTCAATTAGTTGTGCCTTTTACCATTGTGCATAAGTTAAATGAATGTGCCATTTTGTATGAGATGAATGAAAGATAAATTGAGATATACTATGTTTGGTTATAATTCTGCATTAGGATGTTATGGAAACTTGTAAATGAGTTATTGAAAGCTCTTAATAGGAGGAATTTTTTCTTTTATGATGAAATTTGTGAGCCAATTGTCATACATTATTTATAATACGTTGTCTTTTTCTTTCCATTTGTTTTCACACGTTATCTACAACCTGAGCTTTTTTTCATGTAACTTAGTTGCCATGATTGTTCCTAAGTTTTTCCAAAAGGTCGAGTATTACGTTCCTAAGGTGTTATTTTCTATGTTGAAATTTTATTTTCTTTGTTTATACATGTCATCTAACCACATAGTGACCACTAGCACTTGTTGAAGAAAATTGTTCAAGTTTATTACTTTTTTGGGGAAAAATGACATTGACATATTGATATTCAAGTATATTTCATATAAATATTTTATAGTATAGTTTATTTTATATTCAATTTTTCATCACCTTTCATATCTTATACTTTTCATTGTATCTTTTTTCATTTTCATAAGAGGAACTCAATATTTATGGTAAGAAGTAGGAATTGAAGAAAGACGAAAAAAATAACACCAGAGCGAAAAAATGTCGAAAGAGATAGAGAAGATAATCGGTCTAGTGATACCTTTAAATCCAATATCCTGCATGAGACACACACACATACAAACTGATGGTAAAGTATTTAGAGTTGATGAATTCACCTGAAATGTCTTGGCAACACAATGATATTATTTTGAAGTGATGAAACAACATTTCATGTTTAAATTGTAGTCAAACCAATATTAAGTTGGAAACTCATATTGTAATACTTTCATATAATATAATTTATGTGGTTGAAATTATGTCTAGTTGTACTTGATATTATTTAATATTGTAATTAACATATATAATTTTTTGTTTTCATATTAGATGAACACGCACATTGTACAACATTTTTTAAATTTAGTCACAAAATCATATTAATTAATTTATGTTCACTAATAATGAATATATAAAATCAATTTAAAACTACTAAATTAGTATTTTATATTGATTAATTATGAACATAAATAAAATGAATATATAATGACTAAATTGGTCATTTTTAATGATTATTAATTAATATAAATAAAATGAATATAAACTACTAAATTAGTCATTTATATAATGAATATGAGACTACAAAAAAAAGACTTGTGAGTGATAAATTTGTAATAATAAATAATGACTAAATTTTTCATATACACAATTATTAATAGCTAATTTATAGTATCTTATAACACGATTGAAATTTGGTCATATTTCTTTGGTCATTAATTGATTTCAAATGATGACTAAAATTTTCATATATGTGACTATTAGTAGGTAATTTAGAGTATCTTATAACGCGACCAACATTTTGGTCATATTTCTTTGGTCATTAATTGATTTTCTCAGGTGATCATGTAGTGGCATATTTTGTTTTGTATTTGGTCATTAATTGTGACACTTAATAACTAAATCAATGACTAAATTAATGACCAAATTTATGACTAAATATACTACAAGATGATAAAATTGATACAACCAATTAATGACTAGGTTAAATATGAATACATGTTGGTCGCATTATAAGATATTATAAATTAGCTACTATTGGTCATTAGTTGAAAAATGGTCATTTATATGCAAATTTTAGTCCCTTTTTTGTAACTAATTAGCCATTTTTTACTAGTGAACTATCTCCCAAGATCTGATTGCATCAACTGAAACTGATCATTTTGCTAGTGAATATTGTGGCCCCCTATAGCAAGGGTAATGCTCCATGAGAAGAGTATATTACAATTGTTTTTTTTTATCCTATGGGCCATGTCCAAATCTTTGCAACTCTGGGACTAAGGCTCTACATTGCCCCTCCTCACTCCTAGAGGTATGGTTGCATACATGGTGAATCTACCTCCATCTTTTAGAGATTTTTTACTCAAACACAAATTTGTTTTACTTTTCTAATAGCATCATGTTTTAGATATGTCTTCTCTCTACTGAACACCACATCATATCCTCTATCTCCAAGTACAACTATAGAAACTATATTTTTCTTCAAACAACGCACATACATTACTTTTTTTAGGTGAAGATGGGAGTATGACTCCCTCTTAAAGGTAACGGTGCCAATCCCTTTGGTACTATACCTTCCATATTCTCCAAGATCTATGTGTAATTGTAGGTCATTATTCTCTGAGTTGTTGAAGAACCGTTTATTTATTTTCATATCAAATAAATCACTAGAGTCTAGGTACCATTCACTCCCTCCTACTGTGATTTCCATGCAAGCAATGAGGGTGAAATCCAAATTTAATGGTGATGTGAGAGCATTTTTTCCTATTATCGTTGTGGATTCTTTACTGGATTTCTTATGTGGAAACTTGGTTGCATAGTTACCATACTCATGGTAGTGAAAGCATTTAATTTTATTGAGGCCTTTCTTCTTGCATGGTTTTGGTTGTATTATGCATCACCTTGGGCCTTTATGCCTTTGGAATTCTTTCATTTTCCAACTAGAAGAAAGTATTTTTCCTCATCAGTTCTGGATGAGACTGCATCTCTAGTGTTTCTTCTAGTATCCTCTTGCACCAAGTCATACCAAAGTCTCTCCCAGTTTCAGGGTTTGTCTCTTCCATTAACAAAATCTTGATATTTATGCTAGGACTTAGAAATACCAAGGAGTTCTAATATAACTAGTTCATATGGTGGCATAGTATCTCCAACTCCTCTAATTTCATATCTGACTTGAGTGAATCTAGATAGGTACTAAACAATGGTTTCATTTTTCTGTGTTCAAATGTTCCTGAGCTTATCTTTCATTGCATCATTGTTGCTTTCAAATAAGTCTGTGATGGTTTTCCACATTACTTAAGTAGTCTTATTTCCATGAAAAATAGAAACCACATGGTATATGGCTCCCTGCAGGATAATCCTCCTGGATTTTTTTGTATCTTCCTTCCACTAAGCCAATTTTTTGTGCATCTGATGTTGTTGGTTTTAGAATATCAATTTGGGTGTAGTCCAAGAATCCATTGTCATCCAACACATCTTCCATTATATATTTCCACGCTATGAAATTCAAATTTCCCTCCAATGCATACTCAAGTCTCAACCCATAGAAATACATTGTTCATGTACTAAAGAAAATTTCTGCACCACAAATATGTTATTATAATTTTCTTTTAGAGAAGATCAAGAACCTGGTTTCTATGTAGTTTTCAATAGCTCTGATACCATGTAGAAATAGCTCAAAATTTTCAACCTCTAATGAATTCAGACTAAAAACAATAGAGATATATTTCTTCTACTCAATCTTCGGAAAGGAAAACATACAATAGAAACATATGCAATCATCCAATCATAATGAACACAATATTTTTACTAGGGAATGAACTGGGAAAAACCCCTACTCTATTTTTCTTATATCAAATGATAATATATATTTATTATAATGATAACTCCAGTCCTTGAAGTTCAACCTACACAACATTACTAATCTCGACCTCCTGAGTATGTGCTGGCAAATACTTGGCCAAATCTAGGCCTCCTCCTAAAAAATAGGGAAGCTCCTATTACCTTGTGCAAATCCCAAGTAAACTAGCTCACCTTATCAATGAAAACTGATCCAAGTGGATATTGGTGACCACCCACCTATTCCATTTGGACCTGCACCATCAATTCTTTCAGTTTTTTAGTTTCAGCACAACTTACTAGTTTTAGCAGTTTTTTGGGTCATGAACTTCCGGAGCCATTTTGAGGCCCTAATGATCCAGGTGGATATTGATGGCCACCCACATATTCCATTTAAACCCCAACCATCGGTTCTTTCATTTTTCAGTTTCAACACAACTTACTATTTTAGTAGTTTTCCGGGTCCTGAACTTTCAGAGCCATTTTGAGGCCCTAAACGACGTTTTTGGGAAAATCGGGAGCAACAAGGGTCCATGGACCAATGTTTCTCACTCAAAACTTGTATTCTTCGGATAGATATTTCTAAAGAGGTATTGAGAACATAAAACGGATATCATATGCCAAAGTTACATCCCTGGAAAGATTGATGTACCAATTTACCCAAACGAGGCACACAGTTTTGGCGATTCATCTCCTAGGGTTATATTTTTGGATGTTTAGGGTTTTTTATTGTTTCTAAACAATAAATAGGCCTTTGAGCTTCATTGTAACATAGTTCAGAGTTCTGTATCCGCCACATCTCTTCTCAGAGATAAGCTACCAATGCTCTAGCTAGTTTATTTCCATTATGTCCGTAGGCGTATTTCAATTATTTGATATGAATGAAATGAAGTATTATTTCCACTGCATCTCTATGTGTATGTCTATTTATATATTTTATTGTGTTCCTATATAAATCTGGATCAGTGGTATTAGAATGGTCTGCTCTTTCTCTATTTTTCGTTGCATGTCCTCAACGAGGTCAGGGTATAAGGAGTTAGGGCTCAATCTGGTTAAACCTTGTAAGATTAGCCTCGCAAACCCCAACGACCTCCCATGGCAGAAGAAACGAAAGATGAGGAAGTAATATATCCTATCAAAATATTTCTCGAGGAGGCCCTCGAGAAACAAAGGAACGCGATGATGGATAACTTTTCTCAGATCCTTCAATAGTTGCCCACCTACAACGCATCTGCATCCAACAACCACTCTAGAGGCACCACTCCCTTCAAGGTACAAGTAAAATTTGACATTCATGTATTTGAAGGACAGATAGATGCATCCACCATATATAAATGATTGAATTTTCTAGAAGGGTATTTCTTAGTCCATAATTTCTCTGACTGAGAAAAGATTATTTTTTCACTCCTTAAAGTCGCCCCCCATATCAAAGACTGGTGGGAAACCTACTCTGAGAAAAAGGAAGAGAGGGAACCCTCTCTCTTCTCGGTTGCACCCACCTGGAATTCATTCCAAGACGGTATCAAGGAACAATATTACCCCGTGGGGAGCTATGAGGACAAGTACATCCAATGGACCACACTACGACATCAAAGGGATCAAGATGTGCACGAAGTGACGAATTTGTTCCATACCCTGTGCAAAAATTTGGGTATTAAAGATTCAGAGAGACAATTTGTTCTCAAGTACCGCAACTATCTTCACAGACACATTTAGGATGAAATTGAGGTCCTCTAAATTACCTCGCTTGGCACGGCATATCGCTATGCCTCCAAGATCGAGCATAAATTTAAGCAAAAGAAGTGAGACTTTGGATCTGCGAATCCGAAGCTAGGGAAAGGCACCCCTGAACCACAAAAAAAGGGGTGTAGCCAAAGTAGGGTGACTCAGAACACCATCAAAAACCAAGGAAGGATATGGGGAAGTAGTGTGAATTTCATAACAGCCCCACTCACAACACTAACGAGTGTCAGGCCAAATAGTCATTGGTACCTGAACTGAAAGCACCTGAATTAGATGCATGTTCTAATCCTGAGCCAGAACTAGACAAGGGAGATGAAAAAGGGAAGAATATCATTGATGCAGACCCCAGTGCCATTGTTGCCACCACCAAGCTCCAGAGGGAGTATCCCGAGGATCCAGACAAGGGGGGGCACCTCTTCCATTCGCAGATGTGGGTGAAGGGTTCTCCACTGCAATTTCTTGTCGATAACAGAAGCCAAAAGAACCTCATTTTAGCAGAGGTCGTGAAGCGGCTCAGCCTACTGACCATAGCACACCTGCATTCATATACCATCATTTGGCTTCACCCAGGGAAAGGTCTCTGCATCCACCAACAGTGTTGCCTTCCGTACAACATCAAGTCATTCACGGATGAGGTATTGTTTGATGTTGCTCCTCTTGATGTAGATCATGTATTATTGGGTCAAACATACTTGTGGAGGTGACATGTTGTGTATGAGTCTAGGCCTTGTTTTGTTGTTATTACGTTGGGAAAAAAATTGTATAGGATACCAGAGGTAGTACGCCTCCTGCCATCTCCTTGACTATTGCAAAACAACGCAATAAGAATTTTTCCCAAACCAAGAAATATATTTTCCTTACAACTTGCTCACATGGAAAGAAGAATATTGTGGCCATAGCCTTGGAACAAGGCTCCCCTGCATGGTTGCAGGAGATGGACAAAGTCATGGAGGAATACGAGGACATTTTCTCCTTACCCAAAAAGCTTCCTCTACACTATCAGGACAAGCACTTCATTCATCTGAACCTTGGTGCACCACTGCCTGATGTTGCTATACCTCAGGAAACTACACAGAAAGAATCCACACATGTATTTTCTAAGGGAACCAGATTTATTGAATGCATCCAGCATGTCTGCCAGCAGCTCCACGACATCCTGGACAAATCCAATACCAAGTTCAACAAAATTTTCCTCTCATGGAGGAACTTAACACAATGGGGACCATTTCTTCCTGAGGAGGGAGGAATGATCCAGGTGGATATTGGTGGCCACCTACCTATTCCATTTGGACCCTCACCATCAATTCTTTCATTTTTTCAGTTTCAGCACAACTTACTATTTTTAGCAGTTTTTCGGGCCATGAACTTCTGGAGCCGTTTTGTGGCCCTAATGATCCAGGTGGATATTGGTGGCCACCCACCTATTCCATTTGAAACCCCACCATCGTTTCTTTTAGTTTTTTAGTTTCATCACAACTTACTATTTTTAGCATTTTTTCGGATCCTAAACTTGCAAAGCTGTTTTTGAGGACCTAAACGACTCAAAAGTTGTAGTCCTCAGACAGATATTTATAACAAGGTATTGAGCGTGTAAATCGGATATTGTATGCCAAAGTTACATCCCCAGGAAGATTGATGTACCAATTTACCCAAACGGGGCCCACATTTTTGGCGCTTCATCTCCTAGGGTTAGGTTTTTTTATGTTTAGGGTTTTCTATTGTTTCTCAACAATAAATAGGCCTTCGAGCCTCGTTGTAACACAGTTCAGAGGCTTGTAGCCACAACATCTCTTCTCAAAGATAAGCTACCAATGCCCTAGATAGTTTATTTCCATTATGTCTGTAAGCATATTTCTGTTATTTGATATTAATGAAATGAAGTATTATTTCCGCTGCAACTCTATGTTTATGTTTATTTCTGTATTTTATTGTGTTCCTACATAAATATGGATCACAAACTCTATACGCTCACTAGTATTTAATAATAATTACATTAATGCCTTTTTATTCCACTCATCTAGGAAATTCGAATTCCATGCATGACTAGGGATATTTTTAGTAAATTGACTAGTTAACTGAGATACCAATGAGTTAACAATAGTTGAAACTAGTCAACTAAACTCCTACAAACTCTATTCATGACTAAAGCTCAGATAACTGAGTTTCACTAACGATAACTCCATTATATTTCTAGATCTTAGCAATCAACTCATTGAAAACTCTACTTCTTTCCCACAAACTTGAACTGACTGACTTAACTAAGTGAATTGGCAATGTAACTCTTGCTAACTAGAAATCAAGTCACCTTGCTGATGTGGAAATTAAAATTTATCCATTTAACTAAGGCATAAGTCAAATGAATCATTTTCTTTCTACAATTTAACATATTTCAAGGAATTTTTTTGTTGGTGTGTAAGTTGATTTGATCCCAAAGACTTGATCTATTAAGTTTTATTTATAGAATAATAACCTTGTTCTATTAATTCCTAGGTTTTTTAGAAATATGATGAGTTTATTGGAGCCAAATAGGAAACATAGGGGCTTCATTCAATGAACCTCTGACATATCACGTGTGTTCATGGTGTACTAAACAATACCCGAAATTTAACTACATATTGGATAATACATATAAAAATAAAATTATTTAACCCCCTACCAATATGAACCCAATACACCTTCCCAATTTAAAAATCCCCTACATTCATCAAATATTGTAGTAATCCATTTTTTCATTAACATTTTTATACCCCTTTATATTTTTTCAATAACTTTTAGCTCCATTTTTTATACCTACCAATATAAAAAACATGTTAGCCCCTAATATATGCTCAATATATTATGTCATTTTTTCCTCAATATATATCCCCTAATATGAACACACATGGCATGGTATTTCTCCTCCACTGAAGCCCCTGTGATAAACAACTCAAATTTCTTGATGTCGATGCATTCCTTAATTTTTAGGGTGGCTAAACAAATATTATTCAAGACTTCATTCTTCAATATACACATTTTTGTGACAACCTCTCCTACATTGATATTTCATTATTAGCGATACCTTATAGATAATCTTCATTGTTGTTCACCCATGTCATGGGGAAAAAATTGAAATCTCATACCTAAGACAATTATTTACATACTATATTTTTCTTTTAAAAAGGATGTTATATATGATTGGGTGGAGGCCACTTCCAACGAAATTTCCTTCCAATTTTCTAATATCCACAAGACCCATATATTTTCATGATAGCCTACCTAGTTATGGCCATTATTTTTTGTAATTTTTTTAACGAACTACCCCTTAAGGGAAAGATGAACCCAAAAATAGAACTAGTACAATTATAGCACCATGTTCTATGGAGACACAAATATCTATTTCATTTTTTCTTTATCAAAGAACAATTTGTTAGATGATTCAGACACATGTAAATAGGAAATGAACCTCAAAGAATATATTCAATAGATTAAGTGTGTTTTAGAGGAAAAGAAGTGCATGTGGAAGAAGAAAAGCATACACATATTAGGTTTTATGGATATAATGATAGACCATTGTTGTTGCTTGTATTTGTGTTAGAAATGTATTTTGTTGCAGAAGCCAGTAGGAAATGTCATTCCTATTCAAATATGTTTGAAATGGAAATAAGAAACATTTTATTACACTATCATTCACTATTTTGGATTTTACAATGAAGATTTTTTCACATCTCACAAATGTTTTTGGAATATTGAAGCCTTTCAATTTAACTAAAGTTGAACCCACCCAAGGATTCAATCCTGAGGGGACATTTTCTAATTATTTGGTGATTGTACCACACGATAATTTATTCACAAAGGCTAATGAAGAAAGTGAGGAAAATGAAGCATAAATGTTGAAGGAAAAGGATATAGTAATGCCTAAAGATGTTGTGGCAACTGATTCTAAGGAAAAGACAAAACAATGGGGGAAATCCTACTAATTCTCAACCATATTCATCACCATAGTCCATTCATAGTTCCTCCTTGGCTCATAAAATAAATGAAAATTTCACAATTTGAGGAGAGAGTAATGAAAGAAAAGCTAATGGAATTTAAGGGGAAGAACCACCCCCTCATTTCAGTGTGAAAATACCCCATATTTTTATTTCTTCCTAGATTACAATTTATAGTAAAATAGGGTCACAACAATTATAAGGACACAAAAATATGGAAGTGTAAATTCCTACCATCCTTGATTGGGTAGAATCATGTTTGGCTGAGAGTTAGAAAATAGTGAAAGAGTTTTTTTTTTTTTAAGAGCCAATCATTTTTTAAGAACAATCATTGAACATGCAAAACACACACTACAACAAGGCTAGTAGAAAGTTATAGTCTGAAAAGATGCATGTAAAAAACAAAAAAATTACTAAAATGTGGAAATAAAAAGTTGAGTCTTGGGAGTAGGACCTACTAGTGTCTTGAAGTTAAACATGAATAGTAGGGAATGCACTTTCTCACTCTGTCATGGAGAACACGTTGAGAATATGATTTTAAAAGGAAAAATAGTGAACTGGAGGAAGCTCCTTGTCTTAAACCTCTATTTATGCCCCTTTTAGTTATTCAAGAACCTCAATAATTACACGTGGAACACCTCATAAATTTAAGAAAGTAAAAAAAAAAAATGGTATCATATCCTATTTCATAGTATATATTAATAAGAAACCACAATAATTGAGGAAGCGTGTGAAATTTCTTTTCATTTAAGAATTTTTTCCCATAGAATTTATTCATTCTCTTAATATTTGAAGAACTATTACTAGCATGATCAACAATTTATTGAAAATGATTTGATTAATTTCATTATTAAAATTAATAAACTTAGTGATATCTAGAAGAACCAACAAGGTATTCTATTAGGGAAGAGAATCAAGAAAATCAAGGTAGGATGGAATGCAAGGATTAAAATGTTAGAAGATTTTGTTTCTAAATGTTGGAGTATTGATAAATAATTTATTCAAGGATATAAAAGTCGTCAATGAATTGCAAGGACCAGGAATGATAAGATATTTTGTGTTGATTCCAAAGACGTGTTACAAGAATAGTTGAATATTATCAAAGCATCATGGGCCCTTGATTTCAACAGCTTTACTGATTCTCTGAAAGATGATATCAAGAAATGGTTTGATACAATTATGAATGATAATTAAAACAAACTAGAAACTACTACGAAACTATAGTCAGATGCAAAGGACATCGAGGAGGAAATATTTACACTAAGAATAAAACAAGACGTAACCATCCCACCAATTAAAAAATACAATGAATATTGACTTGGATAGCTTTAAACGAGATTGTTAATCCTAAATAACTATCTTAGTGGTTAGATTAACATAAATTTTGGCCCATCAAGGTTTGGTCTTGTGGCCAGCGGACGCTTGCTAAGGCATTCATGCTGTTGTGCAGGTCACGAGTTCGAGTCTTGGATTACCCGAGGGTCCTGATGTCGAGTGCGGTGGTTCCTCCTAGGAGTATAGTGGTAGCCAGCAAGATTCGACACCGTGTAAGGCAAGCACGATACCGATGTTGTTGTCGATTCTCCTGTAAAAAACAAAAAAAATAAATTTGAAAGCCAATATATACTCTAATAGTATCTTTTCCAAAGATGAGAGAGGATTTGTTTGATTAGTTTTCCTTCTACAATTTTATGAATTCCTTTTACTTATTCTAAAGAATTTCCTTTCTTTCTCCTTAGTCTTTGAACATCAATCTTTATGAATTCTCTTGTATATGTGTAAAGATGATCCCTGATTGCAGTTTATTTTTTTCTTCCAAGTGTCGTGATATTATTTGGTCCATGGGATCTTTATCCCAATCTCATCTTGGTTACAAAAACCTTTACTTTTATTCTTAAGTATCATAATTTTGTAAAAAAATTTAGGCACTTTATTCAAAACTTAATTTATGTAAAATTATAGTTTGAATCTCTCATAGATCTATCTTAAGGATTGCATGTCATTTTTTGTTTCAAAACTTTTAAATGAGCAGTGAAATCACGTGATTGATCTCCTATGAATCTTTATGATATTTGAAAGAATGAAATATTGTTATTCTCTAAATATCTAGACTCTTTCTCTATTTTCTATCTATCAATTTGCTTCAAATATGTTTTGAACCTCATAATATATGAATGGATGTGTATTGAGGAATGAATAACCATATCATATTTATTAATGATATCATGGTTTTGTTTTACTTTTAAAACATTTGGTCCACTCACACGTGAATGTGCTAAATTATTTTGTTCCTATGATTTATGTCATTTTAATATTTGATTGAATGAAAAGTAGAGTACCAGCTCCATAAAAATGCCAAAGGGAACCTAAAAAAATCCCTATGAGGTTGAATATTTTCCTTGACATCAACAAAAATTGAAAAATGTTGTTCTCAAATAGTATTATAATAAATTAGTTCTTTTCAAAAGAAAATACATACCAGTGTCTCATTATTATTATTATGCATTGATGATTCATGAACCCATGAGAAAATTCAAAAACATAACATTTTTGGCACTAAAACATGTTAGTGGTTATTGGTGTGCTATTAGTTTTCCATGCACGTTGATATCTAATAAAGATTTTTTTAATTTAAACTGACAATAACGAGGTTTTTTATCCAATGCAACGACTGATCCCATTGAAATTGATACCAAACAATCCATGTATAAGTAAATATACGATAAAATAATTATATAAATGTCCAAAAAATGACCACAAAAGTAAAGAAACCCTATAAAAATTCATTTCTTCAAAAGGAAAAAATGTTCTCATGAAATAGAGAGAGGGACTGAGACAAACAAAAAATAAAGGACTTCCAAGAGAATGCATTGAAGGTACATACTTGAAGGTGGTATTTGTTGGAAAATATCTCTTGCAAAAATCTCCCTTGTAAATTTTAACAAATGAATAACATAATGATTAGAGTTTTATTTTATAAACCCATTACAAAAAAAAAAAAAGTGTGAATCAAATTGTTTGAGATGATTAGTAGGATGAAGTGACATGCTTGAGATTTTGATTTCTTACAAAATTGGATTTTCAAAAAAATATGCCCCATCCAAATCATTTGTTTTTTTTTCCCGAGAAAAAATAGAACTTTCTATTATCAAAACAAAAAGTTACATCACATATGCCATATCATTCCACAAGTCCTTGCCCCCAAAAGGAGAACATGGAAAAATACCAGCCATCCAACACCCATGGGTGAAAGACAAAAAATTGTGATACCATGGTCACTCAGAGGCCACTTTAGGCAAAAACTACTAAAATGGTAAGTGAGTGTAGCAACCATAAGCAATTCAACACTAACGGGCCTCTGAACAAGGATAAACACCCGACAGATAAGACGATGGCAAGAACCATCCAAAACCCGGCCTCTTCAAAAACACATACCAGTCAGAAGATCATAAAAATATTGTGTTTAAATATATGTAAAGTCCAAAAAAAAAAACTGATATGTTTGTTGTTAAACAGTAAGAAAAAAATATTTACATCAGCTCTAAGAGATATAGCAGTGCTGGAGAAAATAAGGAAATATATAAAAATAAGATACTACAGGATGAGGAGATTCCCTACATCAGTATGGTCTTGTATCCGACACATGGACCACCAGACCATATTTTTATTCTATCGACCATGAGCCCTGAACCTTTCTAAGACCGATCTTAGACAAATCGTCAGCATGTTGGTTCTATTCCTTGTAAATATGGCAAACAGAAATCCATGTAAAATGTGTTTTTAGTGATAGAATCTCATCAAGAATAGGAAAAAATAAATAATTTTTTCATCTCTGGGAGTTGTTAAAACAATTTATGACATTCAAGGAGTCCCCAAAAATTTGTATTGAAGAGATTTCCAGGTGAAGAAGCCATCATAACAAGAGCTTTAAATTTTTTAGCTTTGCATAATTGTTTGTCCCCACGCCAAGACCCATAGAGGCTGCAAATGAAATATTTGCATTTTTTTGAATGACCATGCCCGCCCCACACAGATCCTGAGAAGTCACTCTGTCAAAATAGGCCCAAGGAATATCAGGAATAATGACTTCGTTCAACACTTGTCTGGGATGAACTGTCCAAGAAGGGGAAGAGGAAGTCGAGTAGATGGCAGCACTTTCACCTGCCACTAGGGCCAGGGAGGAAAGGGTGTCTTTAAATAAACATTTGTTCCTGGAAAGCCATATGCACCAAGAGATAATCAGTGGAAGACATCTGTGTTCTGGATCTTTACACTTCTCCCACCAGGATTTCCATGCGTTGTTGCAATTATTTCCTACCCAGAGAAAATCCACATCACAGAGTATAAGGGTACATTCACAAACCTTCCTAGCGAAGGGGCAAGAAATGAATAATTTTTCAATAGATTCCTCTGCCTTGTTGCAAAGACAGCACCACCCGGGACCATTGAGAAATCATTTTTGGAGGGAGTCCCAGGTCGGCACTTTCCAGAAAAGAATGTTCCAGAAGGAAAGCTTGGATTTTGCAGGGCATCTGAGTTCCCATAGAGCCGTATATCACCATTATTTATTCCCACCCTCCCTGGAGGCCATAATATAAGCATATCCAGACTTGGGGAAATATAAACCAGATTTTGAATGAATCCAGACAAGACTATCAGTAGACTCTTCTAAGCGAACGCGAGTATTTTCTAGCTCCTATATGTAGGCCTTCCATTCGTCAACCCACTGATATTCCAGTCCAATCTCATCCACATTTTTCCATTCCTGAGCCCAAATGGTGGTCTGACCAGGTGCATTGATCTGAGCAAGTGTACTAAAGCCTTTCTGGTGTAGGGATTCCCTAAGGCCCACCGAGAGTAAGTAGTTTTCATTGCAACCAACCCAAGGATTCAAACCAATCCTGTAATGATCCCCATTACCAATATTCCAGGCAAGTCCTTGACCTACCATTTCAAAGACAAGTATGGTAGCTTTCCAAATGTTGGAGACTCTCTTTATTTATTTAACCAAGGTTCTAATCCAGTCGTACAGAGGAGTAGGATCAATATATTTTCTTCTGACCACTGTAGTCCATAAATTATTTCGGAAATAATCCTCCAAATATATTTGGCAATCAGCACCGAGGTGAAGTGGTTTATGTTGGGTGTGGAGTCGGATTATCTTCTTTCCTTAGATGTATCATAGAGTTGGATCCCCACTCTTAATGGGGCCACAACGCCACCCATAATTAAACCTTTCTTGGGGGATCCAGGGGGGGGCTATGACTTTATGGAGCACTCACCCTGGCAGGGGGTTTCGGGGGTAGCTCCCCATAAGCTAAAAACAAATGTAAAATTGCCTTATAAAAGTATAGTAATTTCTAGTCAATCTAGGTTGTTCATTAGGCAGATGATCTAACGGTAGAAGTTATGTTTAGTTTAGGGTTTTTTTCCCTAGAACGAAACCCCTCGCTTTGTATGAGGGTATTTTATTGTGGCTGTGCAATGTATGTGTATTCTCAGAGCGAGAAACATATAGGGAGATGTGAGAGAACACAGGATATTACAGCAGATCTGCTGTAGGTTGTGTCTCTTCATTTTGCTGGATAATAGAAAGGAAGGATTGGATGTTTGTGGTGGATGTAGCCCAAACTGGGTGAACCATGTATATTTTTGTCTCTCTAGTTTTATGTGTTTATTGTGTTTGTGTTTCTTCATATATTTTATTTGTTCCATTGCTCTGTAATATATAGTTTTCTAATAGTTTAGCTGTTTGATACCCCAACCCCCCATTCCTTAGGTTTTGCAATCTTATCCCAAGCCACCCATAGTAACGTTTTCTTGTCCTCCTTGCTCGACTAGAGGAACTTGCTATAGATGCATCTGATTTTATTAAGAATGCCAATAGGAACCCATGCCAGATTGATCTAGTAGATTGGGATGGCTAGTAAAATAGATTTTATTAGGATTAATATCCCTTCTCTATAGAGCCACTTATGACTCCAAATATTAATTATTTTTTCAATTTTCGATACCAGCCAGAACTAGTCCTATTTACGATACCCATCTAGCTTCAGAAAAAATCCTAAGTACTTTATACAAGTTCCCAAAGGCGCCTGTAAGAAAGGAAGGAGACCAAAAGTCCATAAGAGATCATCTTTGGGGATGCCTTCATGAGCAAGGGAATACTTTTGATTGTTGATAGTTAAGCCCGTTGCCTTCATAAATAGATTCAAAATATATTTTAAAGTTTTAACTTCGTACCAATTTCCATTACTGAATAACATAATATCATACACAAAAAGGATATGTGTGATGATAATATTTGAAGCCACTTCAATACCCCCAAGGTCCCCAGATCTTTTGGCCTGGTGAATGAGTTGAATAAGGCCTTCAGCCTCCAAGAGGAAGAGTAATGGAGACAAAGGACATCCATGTCTTAGTCCTCTTTGCTTTGTAAAGAATTGTGAAGCTGCTCCATTAATAAGAACAACAAAAGAGATATTAGTGATACAACTCATAACCCAATTAATAAAATAAATATGGAACCCAAGATGGGTCAGTAGAAGTCTAAGATAGAGCCAATTGATTATTTCATATGCCTTGGAGAGGTCAATCTTGACCAGCATACATATTTTTTGGGATAGTTTAATACTATGGAGAGTCTCTTGTGCCACCCCGATGGCTTCATGAATTTGCCTACCATCCAGGAAGCCAAATTTTTCTTTTGAGATGGAACTTGAAAGGATATGCTTTAATCGATTGGAAATCATTTTAGAAATAACTTTATAGATGCAATTACAAAGGGAAATAGGGTGAAAATCATCAAAATAGGACGAGGCAAAAATTTTAGGAATGAGGGCCAAGAAAGTAGTTTTGATGACGTCGTGAATGTGGCCATGAGAGCGAGATTCCTCCACCACATTCGTAATGGCGTCCCCCATCATATCAAAAAAATGTTGAAATAATTCCACAGCCCAACCATCAGGCCCAAGGATTTTGTCAGCTTGCATAGACTAGAGGATTTTGAAGTGATTTCTCCCCATGGTTGAAAGATATTTGAAGGTCTTCATCTTAACCCCTGCTGAGTTTTCCATTTCCTAGATGGTACTGGTGTTTTTTGCCCCTTAGCATAATTATGAAATAATTTTGTGTTTTCGTCTCCTGCAGCAAGCCATATGACCTGACTTCTTAAACGCCAAAGCTCTTCTCCATCACTAAGAATTTTCTTCCTTCTAGTTTTCAGCTCTTTGATCTTATTCTGTGCATCCTTATCCACAAAACCTCTCTCCCCATCACCGTACAAGGAGCCCATGGACTCATTTATAATCTTAATAGATTCCATATCTTTTTGCGCCTTTTATTTTGCCTAGAGAATGGTCGATTTTTTGATGTTTTTCATATTTTCAATGAAAGCTTGGGCATGTGAGTATCCCTCTTCAATCAGGGGGTAGTTCCAATGATCAACCACCAATTGGTGGCATTCCACCTCCTTAAGCCAACCAACATTAAACTTGAAAGGTGTAGAAGGCTTCTTGAAAGGACCCACCAGCTCCAAGAGTAGATGGGAATGGTCAGATATCCCTCTAGAACCAACCCAATACTGAAAGAAAATATAACTGTTAGAAAAATCATCACTTAAAAGGAAGTGGTCAAATATTTTAGCAATGTGAACCTCCCCAACTTGATTGTTCCTCTAAATGGGAATTAATTTAGTAAGAGAGGGGTCAAAAAGGGACCCTTCCCGTATCATCTTCAGAAAATAGTCGGCAAGTGGGTCAACCCGAGCACATGGGCCCTAGGCTTTAGAACGACCCATGGAGAAATTTAATTCATCCCCCACAATCAAATTTGGGCCATTCATAAAGGATTTACCCCTCAGATTATTCCAAAAAGAAACTCTCTCCACACAAGGACCATAAATGTTAAGCACCGGAAAAATAGAGCCCAATTCCATAGATTAAACCTCCATGCTAATCAAATATTCTAAGGTTGATCATATTGACCGAATTATCCACATCATTTGTTGATAGGTCTATCTTACATAATTTTATTCCCTGGATTTTGGAAAAAAGAACAAAATAATGATTAGGTTTTCATTTATGAGCACACATTTTAAATAATAAATAAAAACTTCCCTATCATTTTTTTATGAATATTTTTATGCATTGATGATCAAAGTGCACTTAATTTTTTCAAATTACCTTTTCAATGTGCTTTATATAGAACAGTGCATTGATGCATATGTAAAAAAAACACATTGTTAAAATATTTTATTTAAAAAAAATGCAAACTTTGAAGGTTTTTCTTTGAGGATTTTCAAATGAAGGAAACTATTTAGTGCACTTCATTAATACATAAACTAGTTTGCTTTTTGTACTAATAAGTACCATTGCATTAAAGTGTTATTTGGTACGCTGAGAATTTTTTATATGAAATTGAAATTATGTTTGAATTTTATTATTTGGTGATTGAAAAACTTTCTTGTGAGAATTTATTGAAGTGCCAATGATGGGTGGGTTTGGATCAAATGTAGGGAAAAAATGTTACAATATTAAATGGTCAATTATTCAAATTCTAGTTCATTACATGTTGTCACAAGTTATTCAATTTATCCCCCACTAATTATATTAAGTCTAGATTTTTATTTATGATTCATTTATATAATCAAATTATGTTATTTATGCATGTTTATTTAAATAAGAATTTATTTAATTTTTTAGAATCAAATATTTAGGATCAAGTTTGGATGTACATGATATTCCTCAAAGTCCCAAAATGGTGCAAACTTTTATCAAAAGAATGATATCACAGACAATTGTTTCATGACATTCCATCTTCTAGTAACCAACCTAGATAAATTATACAACATTGTGAATTGGATCTCTTTATGACACTCTGGTAGCATCGATTAAAAAAAATCCATTCTTCTAATAAATATTTGGTATAGGGTTTGAGCATGCTAAATGCATCGTGTTACTAATATTATTGATGCAGTGTTCAATATTCTTACAATAAGGATTTCAATGACAAATGACCTATCTACCATTTACCACAACACCCCACTATGATGTCAAAAGTAGAAAAACAAATTAAATGAGCACAACTCAAAGAGGAAGCATACCAATTATTAAATCAACCACCTATTCACTTCCCACTACATCTAGAGTCACCAATTCAAAACCTCTATAGTAACACTAGTTCTTCGCATTTTGATGATGAATTTGATTATATAGGGGTTGGTATGGATGAGTTATTATGGGATACCCATTCCATGGAAGGAATGTTGCTACATGCATCCAACAAAATGAACTAGGGGGTGATGTTGATATTGTTGTTAACTTCTTCGAAATCTTGAAATATGTTTCCTCTAGTGCTCTCTTTAGACATGGGTCAACGAGATATGCCCAAGTAGGGAAAGCAGTGTTACTATACAACTTGAAAGTAATGTATGATATTTCAGACATATGTTTCTTGTCATTTTTTAGGTAACTAACCATTAAGTCCCCTAATTTATTTAGGAAATCATCTCACACAATTAACATTGAAAATGGTTAATTTTTATATGCATGCTTGATGACAATGTACATTTATATTTCCCGTTAACTATAGATTATTCAAAGATAAGATACTTGGTGATAATTTCTTTCCCAAAATTTGTGCAAAGAAAAAGAAAATGTTGAAAATGTTAGGTTTTGAGTACATATCATACCACACATGTCCCAATGATTATATTCTATACCAAGATCAACAAGTGGACAAAAAGATGTATCCAAAATTTGGGCATGATAGTTACCAAAAATAAAAATAAATAAAAATAAATAGGGCACATGGTCCTACTCATAAGACATTTAGGTAGATGCCTATAATTCCAAGAATTCAAAGGCTCTTTTGTTGCAAACAATTATCCGAGTTGAAAAGGTTCCATGCTTCACATAGAAGTGATCCATGAATTAAACTATTACTAGAAATTTCAATAGCCATGAAACATATAGAGGATATATGACTGAATAAATTCAAGGATGAAGTATGAAGCCTTCAATTGAGCATAGCCATGGATTGAGTTAACTGATATTCCCTCCATAAAACCAACCATTCTATTTGAAAAAGGGTAGTGATAAATAACAATATCCCTCCATCATTGTCTGTAAAGAATGAGCATCTTATGTTGGCTCTTATATTATAGTTATGGTTAGAAGTGAAGGATATGGATGTCTACTCGTAATTATTGATCGATGAATTTAAGAAATTATAGGAAGGGATACATCTATATGATATATCAGTACTCATTCTAGTGGAAATATATTTTACATTTTATGGCATATGTGCATACACATTTCTTGATTATCCAGAACTAGGAGAATGCTATAAAGACCTAGTTAGAGAAAACATGAATCAATGGCTTAATTCAACTCTACATCAACGTTAAAATTTAAGTTATTATGATGTGTTACAAGTCGGCCTTCAAATAGCTTATAAGTCAGCCTACATGCTAAAGTGGTGGTCGGCCTAAAAGATAGTAAGACTGTCTCTATATATATACCTGGTCTGCGGGTCATTTGAGAGGAAGACATTCGGTCATCTCTGAAATAGTTTTTTGAAGTGTAGTGTGGATCGTAATTTTGAAGTGCAGTGCCGAACATATCACTGAAGCACAGTGCGGATCATAATTTTGAAGTGCAGTACGGACCATATCACTGAAGCATAGTGCGGATCATATCTTTGAATTGCAGTGTGGATCATAGGACGAAGTACAGTGCGAAAGTTTTGAAGGGTTGCATAACTGGCCTATATATATATATATATATATATATATATATATATATATATATAGTAGGATTGACAACTGAATCGGAAACCCTAGGGAGCTGTGAGCGCGCAGGTGTGATGGTAACGCTTGATTTCCCTAGTTAGAGCATGGATTTGGGGGACGATTGGCCATTGCTTGGACACCAGAAGTCGGAGATATAAGTATTATTCGGCAACGGGCTCCTTTTCCTATCTCCTGACGGGGGTTTGTTATCGTTTTTTTTTTATCCCTTGTCTCATTACCGACAGGTTTGGTCCTACTGTTTCTCATGGGTATCATTACTTTGGACACCTGATATTGTGGTGACTTTGGTTATGGTGAACTGCTTACTCTTTGCCACCTGTGAAGACCGGAACCTGCTTTGTGTTTGGCGGGACTTGTGGTGACTATTTGTTTTTGTATTCTGTCAGTTATTGTGCTGGGGTTTTTTCTGATAATCACCTAACACTATTTCACCTCCCCAAGAGCAGCATGAGTATTTACGAGGAAGAGGTTGACTATACCGAGGACCCACTACTAGGTGTGGACATCTGGGGACTAAAAGACAAGGAGGCGGTTGATGATGGTTTGGTATCGGGTCCTACTCCGGAGATGTTGGCACCCTCTCACACATCCCCGGGATCTGAGGCGCACTGCTCACCGTCCATTGGTGATGATTTGGAGACCTTAAATTTTTCTACGCCATCACCCTCGAGCAACTGCCTCTGGGGTTTCCAGACACCGGTTAGCAACTTTACTCAAGAGACCAGTTTGGTGTCGTTAGAACCTTTTTTTGAGGCGGTATTGAATGGTCTTAGAGTGGTGAATATCGATTTGGAACAGCTCAACATCAGGGGCCTTGGGTCGACTTCAAATGTGAATGGCAGGGGCCCAACTTTTGCATCTGGGGTCTTTGCAAATATTCCAGGTGTGGTCCGAGCTGGAGACATAAACGCTGCCCCTTCCGACTCTGAGGACTCGGTTACCCCTGTGCCTGCAATATAAATTTCCCAGTGGGGTCATAGAACCTGTTCCACAAAAAACAAGCACAACCAGAATACCAATTTTGGGTGGGATAGAGGAATGGAAGACCTAGAAAAGTCTACGACCATTACTTTTGTTGGAAGAGTCTGTGGTAGAAAATATTTGACTGTGCAACTCAAACTCTGGATGGTTGAGATTTGGGGGCGGGTGTATTGGAGTCCCTCCCGGAGGTGTCGCTCCTCACGAGGGGTTGGTTCTCTCTCACCTTTGCGCTCCCCTCGCAGGTTGATTGGATCTTGAACCAGTATTGGCATTTGGAAATGCTTCCAGTGCTACTTAAAAGGTGGTCTCCTCTGTTTGACTCGCACAAGGAAAATGAAAGAGCTGGACCCATTTGGATGTGACTTCCAGGTTTCCCACTACAATTCTGGAACAACGTGGATTTGCGCAACATAGGGGAGGATTTTGGCCATTATTTGGACCATGAAAAATCCTATCTGGTTACAGGAAACAAGGCAGTGGCTGGCATCCTTATTTTCTTGAATACGAGAGATGGTCTACATGAAAACTACAACATTTTTTTTGAGGGCATGATGTGGAAACAGGTTTTGGATTACAAGGGTGTACCTTTCAGATGCCGAAAGTGCCATGAGGTGGGTCACCTGTGTTAGCCACCTATAAATTTTTGTCAAGAAAATAGGTGGCTAAAATTTTCTGAGCCTTCAAGAGAAACATTTCCCTTGAAAATATTTCATCCTTGAAGCCTCTTTGTGTCTTTTTCCTTTGAAAAGACCTTCACTACTGTTTCCACAGAAAAAGCCCTACTGTTTTGTGAAAAAGAATGTTTCAAAAGGTCTCTGTAATTTGCCCATTTTCACTAATTTCGCTTCATTTCCATTAAGCCTCTTTTTCCCCCTTGAGAACCTCCATATCCCTATAAAGGCCTCCAAAATCCTTTTAAGTCCCTAAAAATCCCTTTTACAGGCTTAAAACCCCTTTTTCCCCTTTACCGAAAGCCAAAACATTCCTTGAAAAACACTCATTTTGGCTTAAAAACCCCCATTTACATTTGAGCCCTTAAGCCCCTTTCGGCTAAGCCCCTAACCACTTCCCCACATATGACCCACACCCAAGACTAGGCGCTAAAGCCCCGAGCGCTAATCGCAATCGGAAGTTTATGGTGAGTGCATTTCCTTTGTCAATTGAAATCCTCCGATGCGATTGTCTTTTGTTCTGTACACCTCCGCAGCAATATTAGCCGTTGATCTGTATAGATCTAATGGCTAGCGCTGACTTCTCACTGCACCTCACCACATCTCTTCAATGACCTCCAATCGCATATCTGTCGTTGATCCCTTCCACGATCCGACGGCTGGCACAAAATCGTATCGCGCCGACCCAATGACTCCACTTTTCTTTTTCCCGATTGGCCAATCTTCGATTCAATCCTGGCCATTGAATCCACAAGAACCAATGACCAGGATTCAATCATACACTGCCCCTGTGCCCTCCATCATTTCCCCTCTGAAATAATTTCCACTGTTGATCATCCATACAGATCCGACGGCCTGCGTTGTCTCGCATCACCGCCAATCGCAAAAGGTTTTATGTGCCACCGTGTTCCCTCCAATTGGAAATCTCTGATCAAATCGCAACCGTCGATCTCCCCACTGATCCAATAGTCCACACGTAATCACAACATCAACAATCAAATTTTTTTCCCCCTGCCTTGCTCCGATGCGATTAGATCTCCACCGTTGATCTCCTGAGATCAAACGGCTCCTATTCTTCCCACCCATTCACTTGCTCCTCTGCCTTCGCTTTCTCTTTTTAGATCTCAGTCATTCATTCCATAGATTTGATGGCCTGTATTCAAACATCCTTTTACTTGGCTCCCCACTTCCACCCGTGCATCTTGTCCTCATCGCGCTCGCTTCTCTACCGCCAGATCTCCCCGTCCCATATCCAATGGCCGAGAACCATATCGCGTAACTTTGGTGTCTAAGCTTTACCATTTTGAAATTGCACGATATGGGAAGTTTTGTTTTGCCACGTGTTGAGTGGGAAAGCATATCGCATTCAAAAAGTGAAAACTACTTACCACCTCTGACCCCACGCAAAAACCGTTGTTGGTTTTCATCTTACCACCCTTCACAATGCTTTTCCCTTTTTAATCCTAGCCGTCTGTTGATCCAATCTGATGACCTACATTGCATCGCGTTCCATCTGCATCCCTTTCATCAGGCCTTCTTCAGAACTTCATCCGAAGATCTCCTCCTGAGATCCAACGGTCCACATTTAATCGCCCTCCGTCGTCTCGGTCCCACTATCCAATTACCCCGCTTTCATTCATTTGCATCATTTTCCTTTGTAATTAGCCCAACATTAAACTTTGGAGTTTTAAACACTAAAGTTATTTTTCATCTGCCTAATCTTCTAAAACAACCCCCCTGGAAAATCTCGACCATCGATTATCATCTGCCAGTCTAATCCAACGGTCTAGAACCATTTTTTCACCCGACCACCATTAGATTAGTTTCTCGCCATTCTTTCATGATTTCAGCCGTTTTTTCGCTGTTTCCACCATTTCCATTGCCGCGACACCATTTCCACCGGCCTCCATAGCATCCATATCCACTCCCATGGATTCTTCTTAACAATTTTATTGTGTTTTGCAGGGTTATAGACGGTGAAAGCCGTTCTTCTCCACACAGTCACTGTTAGTGTAATACAGTGGCGCAGAATGCCATTTTTCAGAGCCAGAGATTGTAGAGAAACGCCTAGGAAATTTTTAACCGAAATATTTCATTAAAACACCAGTGTTTAACTCTGTCAAAACCTCCAACACCATTAAAACTGCACATCTACAGACAGAGACAGTCACTAGGAGCGGCAAAGAGTATCAATGAAGGTTTAAAGTGATTTAAATGCCTATTATTGAAGATTTAATGCCTTAATCCAGTGTTAGAGGGAAAATATGCAGATTTAAGACCTTATGAAAGACACAAAAAGCCTAATAAGGCCTGAAGCACATAAAAAAAATATTATCAGTGTTTCACATCAGCAGAAGGTTCTTTCCCAAGAAAGGGCAAGTTCCCATAATATTTTATTCTCCATCAAACGTTCCTGAGAAGATCACCACCCTGACAGTAAGTCCTAAGATTGACAGAGCATTTGTTACACAGTATGGCAGGCTTGAAGTCATTTATCTGCCTTACTCGTCCCAGAGTACTAATAGAGTACTAACAGCTAGAAGTACAACAAAGAACATACCTCGGAATTTATTACCAGTCTGTCGAAGAGCACTCTTTCATCCAAAGAGTACTGAAAGTCAATGTAGTGATATTAATATAGAATTGGCCTTGAGAACTCTTCTTCCTCTATTTTGATGTTTCATTTAAATTTCTATCTACCTCTTCTTCCTCTCTTTCAGCTATAAAACTCATGAAAAATACATTGTAAATGTTGTTGATCGGATAACTGTGGACTGTAAGTTGTTCCTTAGAGATAGAGTTCTGTTTTTTAGTTGTAAAATAGGCTGAGGAGATGATTTCAGACTGAATATCAAGATGTTGGACAATGTTGTATATGACTAGTGTTGCTCTTTAATATGACAAGCATGTTCATTGGATCATGATTTAAAGTAGTGGTGATGTGTTCTATCTTTGTCAATGTTTTCTCTCTGTTATTCATCATATCTCATTTCTCTGATAAGAATTCGTAATCTGGTTTAGGATATACCCCTGTATGGTACCCTAATGCTTCCTGCTCTTCTTATCTTTGATGTTTTCTACCAATTGTGCAATATAAGAACTAATTCAAGATAATTTAGCCAGTATAGTAGTTGGTTTTCCCTGCTTACTGATGCATGAATTTAGAGTCTGTTCTTAGATTTTCTTGTCTGGTTTTAATTGAAATAATTGGGATACTGGGAGATTAGAGTTGATTTTGTCTCACTAGGGTCCTTGTCTAACAGTTAAGATTTTCTAAGATCCCTTAAGTTGAATGTCAAAGCATTGAAATTTCAAAGTCTTTCTCTAATCTCAGGCTTCACCTTTGCGTTAAATCTTTAATGTTTTCTATTGTCTGAAAAGTTACCCTCATTAGGATTTTGATCACAGACGGTTAAGGCATGCCCTGTCCCTAGATTAGATCTTAAGGTGGTCACCTTGGAAGGTTTCCTTGTCATTCACTTTCATTCCTTATAAATACCACACTACCATCTTGAGAGATCCTCTGTTTTAGATGACTAGCCCATTTGAAAGCCTTGGATATTGAATTGCAAGTAAACCCTTTTATGACCCCATTGCCTAATGGAATTGAGTTTTCTTTGAATTATCTCCCCATTGCCAAAATCCTTCTTTACTCATTTCTTTATCTTACATTGAACCCTTCCTTCATGTTTCCCAACAACCAAACAAACAAACAAAACAAAACAACAACCCTTGTGCCTTACAGCTAGCCTAATACCTTAAATTTGAACTTCAAAGACATATATTTCTTTGCCTTTATAGAGAGATCCCTCTCTGGACCCAGGAGGGCTAGATCCTGAGGTCCCAAAGTGGTTTGATGTTGTCTTGTCTTTTGGTATTGCCAAATCTGCCAAAACACAGGAACCCCAACAACCTGTACAAAGAATTCCCTCTCTTGGGTGCTGTTAACACTCAAAAGAAGAAGATCTTTCATGTTGGGACTCAGACCGAACCTATCACTTCTATTTCCTGCGCTGAGGAGGTACCACTCTGTGCTACGTAGGTGACATCTGGGTCGATGATTTCGAAATGGCCGATCACCCAAGCGAGAACCCATTTCGTGTCGACGCCCACCCTTCTGAGCAGAGCCTCTACGGTGTCAGGTACCGCTCTCTCCCCTACTTCCCTTAATGTTATTGAATCTTTCACTTTGTCATCATCTGTTTTTCTATTTGAGTTTTCATTTCCTTCTCTCAGCTATACTATTGCATCTGCCCCCTACTATCCTGCCTACCAATCCCCAGACTATGATTAATCAAATTTGTGACTCCTCTGATCATACCTCTGCGGCTTCCTCCTCCCGACACTCTTATTTCCTCCGATCCATCTCTAATGCCGCCTCCAAGTCTACCATTGGAATTGGTCTGGACCTGATCACCAACCCCTCAAAGTCTCGCTGTAGGCCTTCAGCTTTGGAAAAGGCTATCTTACGAGCTAACTTGGAGCTGGACGCGGGCACCCAATCATCTATTCTCAGGGTTCTTAGTGCAAGAAAGCCCACTTGTGAAGTTACACAATGATATGTACCACATTTAACTATAGGGGACTAGCCAACCCCGCTAAAATATTGGCTCTCAGAGACCTCTTGTCAAAATACAACTCCGATGCTCTTTTTCTTCAAGAAACACTGGGGGAGGGTTATGATATTCAAGCCATTCTCGCTTCTATTTTTCCCAATTGGACTTTCATTACTCTGGATGCCCGAGGGAGATCCGGTGGTTGTGCACTGGGGATCAATAATTAGACCTCCCGGATGAACTGCTATTGGGGCAAAGAGGGTGTCATTAGGATGGACATTTAGTTTGGGGATTTTTCCCTCCCAATTACCTTGATTAATGTGTATGGGCCTTGTACTAACCGGGTGCAGTTCTGGAACTCGTTGATGTGTTTTTCACTCCTATCTACTCTGCACATCATCTTGGGTGGAGACCTAAATTTCTCGATGGGTTTAACTAAATCCTAGGGGGGAAAACGTTGTCCCGGATCCACTTACTGAGTATTTTGCTACTTTGTTATAAAATGGAGAGTTTATAGACCATCATTTGGCCAAGACTCAACCCACTTGGAGGAACAGAAGAGTTGGGGATGCGGCTCTGGCCCGCAAACTCGACAGATTCTTGATCAAATAGCAACTACATTCTTTATTGAATCAGATCAGACAATGGGTTGGAAAGGGTGGATTATCCGATCATTCACCTGTTTATTTGGATATTGTATTTGGTGTCACCCACACGTGGCCACCATTCAAATTTAACTCCAGGTGGCTCCTGGACCAGGATTACGGTAATCTGGTGATCTAGGAGTGGCAACATTGTCATCATCATCCGGACAAAGAACCGGCCAGGGTGATTAGTGACAACCTTACCAGAATCAAGGCTCTAACTATCAAATGGGCCAAAAAGAAGAAAAGGGAAGAGGATGAGGAGCTTTGCAGAATTCAGCTGGAAATCTCTCAACTAAATGATTCTGATCTCCTAGGCTATCTCTCTGCTGACACAAAGAATCATCTCATTAACCTGGAAGCTACAAAAACCAAGCTACTTCGTCAAAAAGAGGAGGAATGGAGATTAAAAATTCGGGCGATTTGGTTACAAGCTAGAGATGAAAACATAAAATTATTTCAGCAGCATGCAAATGGTAGACAGATTAACAATACCATTTGGGAACTCACTAACCAAAACGAGCTTGTGGCTAGTACCCACACTCAGCTTATGGAGATGGGGATCCAACATTTTTCCAGAAAGCACAGGGCCCCTCTCAACTATCACCTTCTGGAGATCATGAACATTGCTAGATCTTTCCACAGATTCGTGGATCATGAATAGGTGGAGGAACTTACTGCCCCTGTCTCTTTGGCAGAGATTGAAGGGGTTCTCAAATGGTTCAAAAAGGATAAGAGCCCCGGACCTGATGGTTGGCCGATAGAATTCTACCTTCATTTCTTTGAGCTGATTGGTAGGGATCTTCTCCTTACTATTGAGGATAGTCAGCTGCAAGGTAGGATCTATGATGGTTTCAACTCGACCTTTATTTCTCTGATTCCTAAGATAGAGCACCCGTCCTCCTTTAATGATTATCAACCCATTTCCTTATGCAATTGTATCTATAAGGTTATTTCCAAATTATTTCTAACCATTTAAAACCCATTTTATTTGCCAACATTGCCAAGGAACAATTTCCCTTTCTCCATCATAGGCAGATCCATGAAGCTATTGGTACTGCTCAGGAAGCCCTTCACTCCATCAAGACAAAGAACCCGGAATGCACCATTCTTAAAATTTACCTTGCAAAAGCTTTTGATCATGTCAATTGGCACTATCTCCACTTCATCCTCATTCAAACTCTTTTCCCCCGTTTGTTCATTGATTGGATTATGGGTTGTATTTTCCATGCTTCTTTCAGCATTCTTCTTAATGGCTCAGCTTCAGATTTCTTCCATGCTAGTAGGGGTCTGAGACAAGGTTGTCCGCTCTCCCCCCTACTATTTGTTTTGGTGATGGAGGGCCTCTCGGCTCTCATAAAAAAGGTTAAATCTGAAGGGGATATCCATGGATTAAATTTAAATGATTTATTGTATCTGACTCATTTACTTTTCATTGATGATGTTCTAATTTTATTAGATGGCTCCTGCCAGGATGCTACTCAGTTTGAAATAATTCTCCAATTTTTCTATAAGGCTACTGGATTGGCTCCTAACTACAGAAATTCATCCATCATTATGACTAACTTCTCTATGCAGGAACTTGTCTGGGCTGCCGCCCTCTTCCCTTTTGTTCATCATACCATCAGGGATGGATTGAAGTACCTGGGATTCCATTTAAAGCCAAATTATTATCTGATAAAGGACCGGAACTGGATGATCGCTAAAGTTGAGAGACATATTAATCTCTGGCATCATCGGTGGCTATCTAGGGCAGGGCGCCTGGTTCTCATCAAATATGTCCTTGAGACCACTCTGGTTTACTGGATGTCTCTTGCTTGGCTCCCTAAAGGGGTCACCAACCGCATATAGAAAACATGCAGAGATTTCATATGGCGCAATCAAAAGAAGAATAGGCACTATGCATGGCTTGCCTAGGACCGCATCAACATGCCGAAACATTGGGGTGGCTAGGGTATAACAGATCTCCATTCTTTTGTTGTTGCCCTTGCAGCCAAAATGTGTTGGCATCTCATCAATGGGAATAGCCTATTGAAGGATGTCATTATGGCCAAGTATATTGCACCTCGAGATACTCTTAGCTGGATATGTGGAATCATTAATCCATGTCCTGGATCCTCCATAATTTGGAAAGCGATCACTTTGGCCTCTCACCTGATTCAAAAAGGGTTATGTTGGCTTGTTGGTTCGGGCATATCTCTTTGAATTGGAGCTAACTCTTGGTCGGGGTGCAGAGTACATTACAAACTCTCTGATTGGATCATTGATTATTTGGCTGATAATGGATACCACCATCTCACCCAAATTTTCGACCCGGTGCATACTACTTGGCATTCTCAGTTTTCGTTAACTACTCATGATCTTGGCATTCCTAGGTAGGGACATGGGGCTTGGTCAAACTACATCAGAGCACTTCATATTTCTCATATCAGACTAACGGATCAGGAGGACATACTGAATTGGGCTTTAGCTCCTAATGGTTATTATTCCCCCAAAGCTGGTTATTTGATTCTGTGTCAACCCAGAGAGCCTCCTAAAAAAAAATGGTGGTGGCGACCCATCTGGAAATTAAAGGCACCTCATAAAAGCAGGATTTTAATGTGGTGCATTCTCAAAAATCGCAAACCTACTATGGAAAATCTCCATTGTCGGGCTATCCATGGCCCCTCAAGGTGCAACTTCTGTTTGCAAATGAGGAATCGGCCCATCATTTATTTATGGACTGCATTATCGTTCAAAATATCTGGACATCGGTCACGTAGTGTTTAGGCTTCTCTATCAGATGGCATGGACCTAATATCACTGCGGCCTAGACTACCTGGTGGGGGATGACTGAATATAACACCAAGCTCAGAAACCTTCCACTCATTATGGCCTGGGTTATATGAACTAGCCGTAATAGACAAATTTTCGACAATAGGCCTATAAGCGAGGAAAATATAGCCTATACTTGCACCGCCACCTTCAACCTTATTCCCGACAAACCTTCTCAATCCCATATCAGAAATATCACTCCTGAAACAATTGATTTCACCAACCTGTGGGCTTATTTCGATGGCGCGGTGAACCATAATAGCCGTGGGGGCGATGATGTATCAGATTTATCAGATCAGCACTACTATCATATCATAATGGGATTAGGCCCATGATCTAATAATTGGGCTGAGCTCTCTAGTCTTTGACTGCTTCTTCCTTTTGCCTGTGAAAAAAATTGAAAAAACATACAAATATTTGGGGATTCTCTTGTTATTGTAAATTGGTTCAACTCTCAAACACAATGTTACTCTCACACACTTACTGCACTTTTGTGGGAAGTTTTACACGTCAAATCTCTTTTTGACTCTATACATGTCACTCATATTTACAGGAAAAGGAACCAAATGGCAGACAAATTATCCAAGGAAGCCGCAGATCTAGATTAGGGCAGCTGGCACATTACTGAACATGTTGATGCTCAGGTCTATAGATATTTCCACAAACCCTTCATTGATGGTTCACAGGATGGGGACGCAGTTGATACATGATTGCATTTTGACTCCAAAGACGCTTTTTTGATAGATAATTATTTTGTATATATCGGTTGCTAGTCTGTTATCTTCTTTTTGATATTTACTTCTTATGTAACACTGGTAAAGTTCATGCACCAAAACTTACCTGATGGAATGCTATAAGGCATGAATAGGTATTAGATAGTATTTTGGCACTGTTTTGTAATGTGGACTGAACTTATGCTATAGGAAATACTGGACAGTACACTTTAAAATGTTATATGTAATTTTTCCTTGATAATGAAAGATTACAAATTTTTTCCCCGTGAAAAAAAGGAGAATGCTATAGTAAGTATGTTGATTTATTATTTTATAACTATAATTTTATTCAGCATAATTAATTTGGTTTAACTATTTTTTTTTATGCTAAAGAGATATGCATACAATAACAATGTGGGTCCCATAACAAAAGGGTATCATGGATCTAAATTTTTTCTACCTTCTACTAATACTAGGTGGTCTAATCGCCTATGAAAATAACTTTTCCACTACTTAAAGATATTTCTCCTAGAAGACCACCTTTATAGAAGATTTGCATATACTTTCATTGGTAAACCAAAGATAACCCAGAGACCTGAAATAATTACACCAACAAATTGGATCAAGTAATATGACATAGAGAAGAAGAATTAATTTATAGAGTTATTTGATTCAAATGGGGAACCTATGTTCAATTATCCAAGTTTTTTTGACACATTATTAAGAAAATTCCTATTAGGATGAAAAGAAAAGCTATATGAGGTTAGATATTGGGAGTGCCTTGATATTTATCACTTATTAGATCCCATGCACATATTAAAAAAAAAATCTTCTTTATATAGTAACATATCATAAAAAAAATAACACATTGGCTCTTAGGAGAGATATTGTTTTTTCAAATCCTAAAAAGAGACAATGGCCAAGAAAAGAAAGTAGAGGAGAGGTTGGTTACTCCTAGTATTTTGAAGAAGGAGATGTTCCATCGATGTTAAAGAAAGATTATATTTCTATGGCAAATGATATTATATTGGGTGTGAAGGAAATTTGTTTATATGGATCAACTCTACAACATTGTATAACTACACATGGACATTTATCGTGGTTGAAATCACATGATCATCTAAACAATTTAAGGTATGATATCAAACACATTATTTTTTTCTATTATGTAGGTTAAAATATATTATTCACTCACAATTTTATGTCAATTAACTATGTATGTAACACTTGATTGTGCATGATTGTGTGAACCATGATTTCCCCTAAGACCCACGACATGCCATATTAGAATTATTTGCATGTGTGCATAGGATCACATCAAATGATATTCCTATGGATACAATTTTGTAGTGGAATAGATATATAGTTGAGATTGTTTATATATTTTAGAAGGATCTCCCCACAATATTTATGGACTTTCAAGTCCATCTTTTTATTCAGATATACATGAAAAATTTGAAGGGGCATTCTTGAAAAAAGGTAAAATACAGGGATTTATGGTAGAGAGGTACATATTGTACAAATAATTCTATTGTGAAAATGAGTACATCAATAAAATTGATGACACACTAGGGTTAGTGGTTTGGGAGAACCAATTGGATGGTGACAAAATGGAAAGGAAGCTACTCCAAATGAATTGAAAAATGAACATGATAAAGAGTAATCCACTTATCCTTTGTTAACGTTATATAGAGATATTTATTACATTGAAGTTCATAATATATATTTTATCTCATACTAATCATCTTGAATTCTTATATACATCAATGAATTCAAAATTGGATGCCATGAATAAATTCATTATCTACAACAAAGAGGGAACACAACTATGGGTCACATTGTATGAAGAGAAAAGAAGGAAATGGGATAGTGACATGAAAGATTTTAGATGGTTAAATGATAGAATTGTGCGTTATCTTGGTCATTTAAAAGAAAATATTCAAAAAATATACCCCAATGGTTGGGATGTCGACAAAATCATAGAGAAATATGACATGTCCAGTCATTACCCCTAAGAGAATATGAAGAATTAAACATGGGTATCGAGTATAGTGGTTTTGGTAGTAAACTCTATGAGTACTACATTCTATTTATACTTCATATTTAAATTGTAACATCTATTACGATTTTCTAAATGATGGGATTATTAGATGTATGAAACCATCCTTTGTTCACATATTTTGTAGGAGCATTTGTTCCCATTTATGTGGACATATGAACATCATTTTCACAATGACGATGCTAATGATGGATATGTATCATAATATTATGGATTGGAGGTCGAGTTATAATTGTGCTAACCACCATGATCCAAGCTTAATAGACAGGAACTTAGGTTACATTGTAAAAATATAAAATATCATGCAAGCGGACTTCTCATCTTTTCAACGTGTTAGTTTTACTTGCAAGTGGTGGGATACCTTTGACCAAGGTATTGTAAAGGAAGATCGTGACTGTGGGATATTATGTATTAAATCCAGAAAAAATGTTGGTTGAACCATAGAGCCTTATGTTTTCAAAAAACACTACTATCAAATGTTATTTCACCCTAATGTGTTAAGTTAGGATTGGTGGTTCATACTAAGACATGATCCAAGGTCAAAACATTTTTTGAAAACAACAATGTTATAATTCCAAGTGAGGAACATAATAAGGGTGATGGTAATGAACAATGATATGTTGATCTATAAATGGATGTGGATATTCCACTAAACAATTTGTCACAATAGATCTAATAAACACAGATTGAAAGCTATATTGTGAGGGTTAATTTCTTATATTCTAGGTTTTTTAATTATTGTTTTCTTCTTATGCATGAAATAGATAAAATGTGGAAAATAGAGAACAGTAAAACACAATCACACATCAACCACAATGAACATAATATATTCTCTATAAATAATTTACGAGAGAAAACCTAACTAGAAGGTGAGGTTTCTTTGCTCTCTCTTTCTATGGAATGGAAATCATGTAAGTAAAAAATGAGAAGGAAGTATTTGTGGTTGGAAAGGCTACTACAAACACTAAAGCTCTTTTTTTATAATCTCTTGCTCCCACTGCCATTTTGTTATAATTTATTTTCGAATAGCACACAATCAAAATGAATGGAACCATGTTTCCTTCTAGTGGTATGGATATAAAATTCTGATATCCAACTAGGGGTCATATTTGACTCCTTCAACTCTAAACTATAGTGACAACTTTGATCCTTCTAGAGTCTTCTCCATAATAAATCACGTGACTAGCTCATTTTCCATGAGTAACGGAAGATGTTGTGGCATCATCTCACATTATGGTGGTTAAACATGATATGTAAATCTCTATAAGGAATAACTTTTGCATGTGAACTCCAATTGACATTGCTCTTGCATCATTAGAAAGGTATTTGAGTGTAGAACAAGATCACATAGTTTGGTGATTAAGAAATAAATTTTTACCCTACATAGAATATTATTCAAGGCATTAAAATGGCCATTGAAGGTTTCAGACCTCATTTATCCAAAATGGGTCCCACTGACAAAGTTCCTCCAACTAGTTGATTCCTCCACTTTTTCCACTCTAAAAACATCAAAATTAATGAGAAATAATATAATGATCTAATCTTAATTATATGTAACTTTTTTATTTTAGTATTTATATTGTAAATGTGTTATTTACTATGGGTATCTATAATTGTCCAATTGTATTTTGTTTTTTCATTTTATAACCTGAAATGTGAATAATTAACAACGAAAATTTACAATGAACATATTAATAATATATTGAAGAGTACAAGCATAAAATGTTGTTTTTCTTAATTATATACCAAATGTTATCTATTAATATTAATCTATCTCAATCCTACAATATATTAAAATATTAACATTAGTTTATTTTGGTTTATATTAAGATTTGTTATGTAGATTGAATCAAATGTCTTTTATATATATAAAAAAATAAAAATAAAATAATTTCAAAAAAATAAATAACACATATAAAATATTTATAAATAAGTTAATATAATCCAAACCTAGATTAAAGAATGCATAGTTTTGTATTTATTTTGTAATCTATATAAATTACATGTAAAATGTTAAATTCAACATAATTTTAATTTTTTTTTATTCTATTATATTTCAATTATATACAAAAATTTAAGTATTAATAGTCGTTATGAAATTTTATTTTCACAATGAAAAAATTATCACTTGACATAACAATCAATGAAACATTTATAAATTAATTAACTTAATAAAAATAATTATATGTAAATGATGCACACATTTCTCATAACCATACGTCACATATTTGATAAATCACAAACCACACACTACTACTATTACATTTTACATTCTTATATTCCTCATTGGTTATTCAAAGTAATAATTTAAGAAACTAGGCCACATTACAACTATGTAAAACTCATATTCATATTGAATTACTCATACATTTCTCAATGACCCATGTTCATCTAGTTCATTACTTATGCCACATTACAACTATATCAAACTCATATTCATCTTTGATGAATCATACATTTCTCAATCACACAATATATTTAGTATATTGTGTGTTAAATATTGATTTACTAACCATTAATTAAGATATCATATGATGTGTTGGTGATATAATACAATACCAAATATTTATTTTAAAGTAAAATTTATTTTAATAATTAATGTTATTAAAAAATCGAACCTTATTGTTTGAAAAGTTGAAGTAAATATTTTTTCATACAGAAAAAAAAAAATAACTTTATCTTGTTATTCACATATGAATCAAAGAGGAAAATTACATCATCTTTAGGAAACAAGGAGTAACATGATAACTCTACTATGAAGAGAGAAGACTACTTAATACTAGAATTTTAATAAAAGTAGCTAGCTCGATAAATACAAAACAAAATTGTTTAAACTTTCGTTACAGCAATTCTACCTAGAAAAACAACAGAAATATACACCCCCACACCAAACCAAAATGTTGAAGTAAATGGATACTTATTTTGATGGAACTTTTATTAACCACATATATTTTCAATTATATCAAACAAAGAAACTCAGAATCAATGTCTAATTGTGGACTGGACCAGACCATTTTGCAGTTCATTAATATTAATATCCTAAATAATCATTTATTTATACTTAACTATTATACACTTAAAATTTATTAATATTAATAAAAAAAAATTAGTAAAAATATTAAGGAATAAATTCATGAAATTTCGTTTAATAAAAGAATTTGGTTGAACTAATTAATCAAAACATGCAATTTTTTATTGAATAATTTAATCATCTTCGTAAATATGTTTAATCAACATATTTAATTTTACTAGACAACAAACAATTCACGCCGAAGAAGAGGTAAACATTATATAGCTTTAATGGTTTTAGGTTTGCAATCATAATACAAATTAAATGAATGATGCCTCTGAAATTTAATTTAAATATAGATAAATCATTATTAATCCTAATCATTAGCATATTCAAAATACATTTTATAAATTAAACAACAACAACATCAATGCGATGAAAAAACATCATATATATATGAGCAATATACTTGTCAAATATACAATATATCATCAAAAGTGATAAACATGTCGAATAAACATCTTGTCATAATCAATAAGCATCCCATATCTGCATCTCAAGTCAAATTTACATCAATGAGTATATATAATGTTGAATTCCACTACTACATAGGACCACCACCAAAGCCATCGACATCAATGGATGGATAGAAAAATGTTGCAAATGGTGACACATGAGGAGGAGGAGAAAGAGGAAAAGTGAGTGGAATAGTGGATGTTTCCTTTGGCGATGTATGTGGAGGAGAAGAAACATGAGGAAGAAGTGGATTAATGGATGGTGCTGCTACTGACTCATGTTGAATAGGTGAAGGAATATGATTAGATGTTGTAGCTCATAATGCATGTTGGAGAGAATGTGGGGATGATGGTAGGCCTACGAAAGGATTGGTTGGTAGAGAATCATGATGTTAAGGACCAAGTGATGGAGAAGCATGATGTGGAGGACCATGTGGTGGAGAAGCACGACATGGTGGACTAGGTTGTGGAGCATCAAGATGTGGAGGATCGGGTGTTGGAGAATCGTGATGGAGAGGACTCAAAGAATCATCTTTAGAAGATGATGTGTTTTGAGAAATAATCCCTCATCCTCTAGATGTGGTTGAGGGGATTGAAAATATGATGCATCAATAATTTTATGTCATAAAGAAGTACCAACCATATTTCTATAAACTCTAGGACATGAAATATACTAGCATGTATAGGTGTCACTCCCCCTCTAACAAATAGATAATATATATGATTTGTCAACTCAATCTGAACCCTCTGATCAAACCTACTTGGCATGGTAGGTATGTGTGCTAGAGGCTCTTGGACAAAGTCATCCATCTTTCATCTTATTGGGGAGACTAGTCCCCGACATGTATGACTAAATCTAGAAACTAGTAAGCAATAATAATAAGATAATTAAAACACAATTTTACACTAAATTAGATGCATATTAAATTATAAGACAAAAAAACTGAAACTAGTTTTATAAAAACAAAAGGATAATATTACATTTATCATTCGAATTATGCATGATGTTAGGAAATACTCTCCAATCCATCACCATGTGATTAATATACAGTATTGAGCAAAGCATCACCCTCTCTAGCCAAAAAAGTGTGAGTCTCTCTGTTGGCATGAGTACATGCCCACTCTAATTAGTTAGCCATGAGCAAAAACTACCCCCACATGCGCATATGTGCATCAATTATAGGCCTATGAGAGAGGCCACAAGGAAATTTAGATCATGGCAGAGGAAACCTCTCAAGGAACAAAATATATATCTCTAATGCAAATGGGAAGAAAATTACTCCATCAAGAATCAAGCAAGAAATCTAATATAGATTTTTTTTTTTTTCACAAAAGTATAGGTAACCACCTAATCCGCCAAGGCTTATGAACTAAATTATATACATAATAAATCAAAAGGTGTTGGACACCTAATCCTCAACAGGTAGGTGTGGAAGGCTAATGGACAAATGGAGTCCAAGAGACCACTTGGAATGTGGAATCCAAGAGTCACACCATTGTATTATAAATGTACATCTATAATATATAATAACATAACTCACGCTTATCTTTCTCCTTGTGTGTTTGCTTTCTAGTTTACCATGTGTGTGTTTAACATAACATAGTATGAAAGCAAGCTATTGCTGGCCCTGCTCAAATTTGAGCCACTGATTTAGTGGTCTCTCTGTGCACCTTGCTATTACTCCATTGACAGCGCTGGTTTCTGACCATAAAAATCTGACAATTAATGTGGACCTCTGCACGCTGTGGATTGCACAGTCCACAGCCTGGAATACTGCGTATTGAGAGCGTTATGAATATCTATTGGTCTAATTTTGCTCTTCTGCTGTAATTTGGGTGTGTTCTACCCATTTGTGTGGTAGTCTGTCTAGACTCGTTTATTATTTTAGTGCTGTCGAGACATGTCTCCTATTCTGGCGATGTCAAGGTCTGTTTCTTATTATAGCATTGTTCAGATTCTTCTTTCATTCTAGCAAGCATTATACTCCTTGCACGCGTTATACTACTCAAAGGAAGGAAGAGGGTGAAAATTCCTACAGACTCCAGCATACGCTCCGCTCCACTCACCTCCCACTGTGCTCTGGTATCAACCTCTCCTATAACACTCTTTCCCGTGGCTCGGTCCCTCGGTCCGTGCGTCGACCTACTCCTCATGGTTTTTTGACAGCGATGACACTGAAAAGTCGTATATTGAATTTGCATGTATGTTCGATATGAGCATTGAAGCCGTATATTGAATTTGCATCGATATAACACTGAAATCATAAGTGTGTTGAAGTTGAAACAAAAATTCCATTGCCATTTTAAGTACGTTGAGGTTGAAACAGTGAGTGAATTGGAATCTGCGTTGAAAGAATTATGGCTATGCGCCTTGCTATATAAATTTTTGATGGGTATTTGTTGGCATTAAATACCCATGGAATTTCTTCGAGCAGTTTAATCTTGCATTACAATTATGATATGCATTGGAAGGTCCTAACAGTTTTTAAGATTCAATGCATATGTAGTAGTCGATTGAGTTGATCATGTGAATTTGGTAGCATATTCATGCTGTTTATTTAAATTCATTGTAGAGTTTGTGCAACAACATTTAAAACATTTAAAAGGTTGTAAGTTGCAATAATTTTCAGTCTAAGATATTAATTATAAGGTTGGACAGAATCTCTAGAATTAATGATAGTCAAATGGGAACTATTATCTTAAAATGAGAACTCTAACAAAAAAAAAAATAAAAAAACCATGAAAAAACAAGTCGAAAGGAAAAGTTGAATTCTGGAATAACTTTTTTTTTGGGGTAAATTTTCAACTTTTTAAAAAAAATTAAAGAAAATACCATTTTTTTAATGCAAAAAACACAAAGTTGTATTGTGGAATAACCTCTCTTTTTTGGGTGGTAAATTTTCAACATTTTTAAAAATAGAAGTAAAAAGCAAAAACACTCCAAAAACGAAAAGTGTTCAAACAAAAATTTTAGAATAATAAAAATTTATATTAAAAATTAAAAAAAAAAACATTTTAAAATAATTGAAAAAAAAAAAAACAAATTTCATTAATTTTTTTAATTAAAAAAATAAAAACAATTAAGAGAAAAAATTAATAAATAAATAAATACAAAGCATTTTAAAAATTAAATTTTAAAAATATATTAAAAATAAAATAAATAAAATAAAAATATTAAATTAAAAAAACAGATTAAAAAAATAAAAATAAATTTTAAAAACTAAAATAAAATTAAAATATACACATTAAATTTAAAAAATAATTTTTTATTAAATTAAAAACAGAAGAATTTAAATTTGAAAATAAAAAATTAAATTAAAAAAATATGTTAAATTTTAATAAATTGAAAAATAAAAAATTAAAATAAATATATTTAAATTAAAGTAAATAAAATTCAAAATTAAAAATGAAAAATAAATAAAATAAAAATATTAAGCTAAAAAATTATTAAAAAACAAATAAATTATAAAAAATAAATTATATGTATATATTAAATTAAATTAAAAATATATTCATCTATTAATTATATATATATATATATATATATATATATATATATATATATATATATATATATATATATATATATATATATATATATATATATTTTAATAAATAAATGAATAAATAAAAAATAAAAAATAAAAAATAAAACTAAAAAAACAAATTAATTTAAAATATAAAAAAATTAATTTAAATAAAAATATTAAATTTAAATAAATTAAAAAAAATTAACAAAATTTATTAAATTTTATTAAATTAAATTCAAAAATTAATATTAAATTTAATAAAATAAAACTAAAAAGCAAATATGAAATATAATAAATAACAATAAAAATTTAAAAAGAATATTAAAAACAAAAAAATTATTAAAATTTATTAAAAAATAAAAAAAATTGAATTAAAAACAAATTATTTAATTGCGTCGCTTAAGATACGACGGGGGCCTCCCCGCCTGCCCAATGGCCGACCCTTGTCGCCACTTGGGCAGGAGGTCGATTCCGGGAATCGACCTCCCGAGGTCGATTCCGGGAATCGACCTCCCGAGGTCGATTCCGGGAATCGACCTCCCGAGGTCGATTCCGGGAATCGACCTCCCTAGGCCGATTCCCAGAATCTACTTCCCCAGGCCGATTCCTGGAATCTATTTCCCCGGGTCGATTCCAAGAATCGCCCTCCCCAGATCGATTCCCAGAATCTACCTCCCCGGGTCGATTCCCAGAATCTACCTCCCCGGGTCAATTCCCGGAATCTACCTCCCTAGGTCGATTCTGGGAATCGACCTCCCAAAGTCAATTCCTGGAATCGACCTCTCGAGGTTGATTCGCAGAATCGACCACCCAAGGCCAATTCGCGGAATCGGCCTTCTGAGGATGATTCGCAAAATCGACCTGCTAAGGTCGATTCCCAGAGTCGGCCTCCTAAGGTCGATTCCTAGAATCAGCCTCCCCAGGCGGATTCATGGAATCGACCTCCCCAGGCCGATTCCGGGAATCGACCTCCCCAAGTCAATTCTGAGGATCGACCTCCTATCACCACCTAGGCGGCGCAATTAAATATTTTTTTTAATTCAATTTTTTTTATTTATGAAATTTTAATATTTTTTTGTTTTTAATAATTTTTGAATTTATTATTATTATTCATTATATTTCATATTTGTTTTTTAATTTAATTTAATATTCTATTCTAATTAAATATATATATATATATATATATATATATATATATATATATATATATATATATATATATATTATTAAATTTAATATATTTAGGTTTTTTTTAATTTATTTATTAAAATTTTTAAAATTTTACTTTGAATTTTTTTTTTGTTATTTTTTTTTTTTTTTTAAATTTCATTTTTAAATTTCTAAAATCATTTAATTTTTAAAAACAATTAGATTTTGTTTTTTTTTTTATTTGAAAATGTTTTTTCTCATTTTTTCTTTTTGTTTTTCAAACTTAATTTTTTATTTTAAAATTTCTATTTTAATTTTCTTTTTAATTTTTAATTTTGTTTTTTTATTTAATATTTTATTATTTTAAAAAAAATTATCGCTATTTTCTTATTAATTTTTTTTAAATTAAATTTTTTTTTATTTTTTAAGTTTTATATATATATATATATATATATATATATATATATATATATATATATATAATAACTTAGAAAAAAATGTTTTTATGTTTTTTTATTTTTACAAATTAATTTTGTTTTTCTTTTTTACATTTTTACTCGTTTTTTTATTATTTTTTTATATTTGAGTTTTTTTTCTCATGTTTTTCTAATTTTATTTTTATGTTTTATTACTAACATGAAAATTATCACTAAAAAAAAATGTTTGATGTTGTATCAACACTTTTCAAAATTAGCATGAAAATCACCATTCTAAAAAAAAATGGTTGATGGTGCATCAACACTTTTCAAAATTAGCATGAAAATCACTAACATTTTAAAACAAATGTTCATACTTCATAAATAAAAAAATTAAAGTGTCAAAAATATGCCCAAAAAAACGGAGTGATTCTGCATGACCACTTTGCAAAATCGGGTGCTTTTTTTGCTACCTCAAAAAAGTAGGTACCAGTTCAGTTACCTATTTGATCGGTAACTATGTTTGATGTGGTAGAGTTGTTAAATACTCTAATACATTCTACTGTTAATGGCATGGTTAAAATCAAGAAAGACACCCTCTTTGACATTCAAACCTGCCTGCATCATGCACAAGAAAAGATTGAATTTTTGCAACTCGAATCACAACTTCAGCAAGAAGAATTACAACAGTGGAGTCATCATTATGAACTTGTCTCTGTTCAGAACATTGAAATAGACTCCCATAAGCAGCAAGTAAATAATGTTGTAGTCGATTCGCATTCAAAGCCTAGTTCAAAAGAAGATTTGTATGCAGATGCAGATGTTCACACTTCACCTCCCAAGCCCATCATCAGACCTTAGGAAGAGCTTGTCCACAACAAGCACAGAACTGGTCTTGGATATGACAAGGATTTGTCCTTTCATATTCCAGACTACTCCAAGCCCATCAAATTTCAGAGTGTCGGATTTCTTCATGATAGCTCACCTACAATTGTTCTATATTTTGCTCCTCTTCCACAATAGCCACAACAAATTATAAAATGTCAACATTGTGATCGCATTGGCCATATGAAATATCATTGTTTCGATCTTCACCCATGCAATCACTATGGTCAACACACCCATTCTTCACACGAATGCTTCAGAAACAAGCCTCCTGCAAGAACAAAGATTCACCTTGGATGGATCACTTCTTGGCAATGGGCATTAACAACCAAGAAGATGTTTAAGTCACATGTCAGAACTTGTTCTAAAATATTGAGCAAACTTAGAGTTGAGTTTTCACCATAATCTCACCTTGTACCTAACAGGGGGAGAAATGGTGGTCATCTACAAGCTTCGAAACCACATCAAGTGAGCCTGAGCCACAATATCTCATTCCAGATTTAGAGTTGTAGCCAAAGACACAACAGTTCAAGCAAGCCTGAGCCACAACTTGTCATTCCAGATTTAGAGTTGTAGCCAGAGACACAGCAGTTCAAGCGTGCATGAGCCAAAAATTGTCATTCCAGATTCAGATTTGTAGCCACAGACACGGATGCCCATGAACATGCCTTTGGTTGATGGAAATCCTTAAACCATCTATGCGAAGTTCATATTCTTCCTCTTCAAAGAATTTGAAAAACTTCCTCTAGCAGAAGCCCTCAGCTTCTTGCCAGCTTTGGTAGAGTTCTGGGAAATGCATTAAGCATTCCAGTGTTGGTGTTCATCCTTAAACCATCACAGGTTGTAGACCTCCCTTCTTCTAGATTGAAGGTCTCCCTCTTCAAATATGAGGAACACTTCCTCTAGTAGAAGACCTCAGCTTCTTGCTAGATTTGGAAGAGTTCTGGAAACTGCACTAAATATTCCAGTGTTGATGGTCATCCTTAAACCACCTCTTTATGCCAACATTTCAGAGAGTTGATTCAGCCTAAGTGCTGCCATGCATACTTTGCAGATTTGTATTACAACTATCTTCTTGGACTCACACATACCCCTTTGGATTAAGGGGGGGGATGTTGGACACTTAATCCTCATCGGGTAGGTGTGGAAGGAAAATGGACAAATGGAGTTCAAGAGACCACTTGGAATTTGAAATCCAAGAATCACACCATTGTATTATAAATGTACATCTATGGTGAATAATAATATAACTCACGCTTATCTTTCTCCTTGTGTGTTTACTTTCTTGTTTACTATGCGTGTGTTTAACAAAAGGAAACTAATGTATTATGCATTAGAGGTATAGTGTGGTAATGTTTTCACAATAAGGTACATGTACCTACCTCTCTATTAAATGCATGTATTCTCAATTGACCACTCGCAACTTGGACCACTCAAAGGCAATGAATTTCATTCTTGACATAATTATGAAAATCGCTAGCTATGTCTTTATTTCAATGCAAACAAATAGTTCAAGGAAAGATGAAAAAGGGGCAATCCTCCCCCCTTCTAGATATCCCAATATGTATAAACATCCTCCTTTATAGGATGATACAACAAATTGGCACTAAATATAAATGCCTACCTATCATGGTCCTAATGACAGGTTAATTGTTGTAAAAATAAGGAGTTTACTAAGTTTTGTAGCCTCCTCATAAAAAGTAAGGAGGCCAATATTCCTAAAAATGGCTTGTTTTTTAGGTGTAATAGGGTGATGGAACATCTCCCTCTCCCTCTCATGTACCTCCCACTCACGGACAAAGTTGTACATTTTAAGTTGTTGTTGTTGCTTCTACTCTTTCTCAATTTGTTGACATCTTTGATTCACATATAATATTTGTTAGGTGCATATATGAAGATTAAATAAAATTTCAGTGATAAGAAGTACATATATATTACCATTTTGTATTTATATGTAAAGAAAATTACTTTTTTTTTGCAATAATATCATTGAAAAGCCTCCAGTGCGCTTATAATGGACAAGGTTCCCTTCTTACAGGGTGCTACAACAATACATAAGCATTAACAACATAGTGGACCTGATTTTTATTCTAAATACCCTTACGCATGTATTATAATGACAATAATGTTTTTATTAGAACAAAAAACATGTATAACTTATATGTGACCCATTGTTCTATGCGTTGAGAAGCATCGAATGGGTTATTGTTTTTCTAAGACAATTTGATATTTTAATTGTTGGTGCATCCTAAATAAGTGGGATAATGTGGCGGTTTACCAGTTGTGGTTGTCGGTAAGCTTTGACCATGGAAATAGATATGGATGAGGAGCTCCCCAAATTCACCGAAGACCCATATACCTCAACTGACATCTGGTCAAACCCTCCTCGGACTCCTACAGGTATGCCATGCACCCTACTAGTTGTTACAGTGTTTTCTTCTGACGGTGTATCTAGCGTTTCTCCAGTGCACCATACCTCATCTTACCCTCTTCTGTATTTCGACTCTTTCATTATGGTTGACCTCAATGTTGTTAGTCCCTCTGTTGTCTATACCTCTGTTGATTAAAACAATATTCTATCGCTAGATCTCCGTCCACTGTCACCATCTTCTCTTGCGTTCATGGCTCAAACATTCCCTCTGCCGTTTTGAGAACACTAGGTCCCTGTTCTCCCACATTGTGGCTTCCAGGGTCACCCCTCCCCTATTATTTCTAGACATGGGTATTTTGGGGCACTTCATCCAACCATCCCTATTTTGGTTTGCACTTCAACACCCCCCCCCCCCCCCGCACACGTACTGGCCCTATTTTGTCTCGCCCACCTTTTGGTAGATTCAACATTTTCCTTCCTGACCTCCATATCCCCGCAACCTCTGCCTCAGCCACTACTCCACCTTCTTCAGTTGCCTCAGAGCCGCTCTCAACTGTTACACACCCTCGTGTGTCCAAGAATACCAAGTGTGTCAGGGTCTACAATAAAGTCAGTCAACTCACCCTTGGTGAAGGTTTACACATGGTGGAAATTATGGGTATGGTGGAATGGGTGTTGGTGGGTCAGGTTCGTGGTCGGACCTAAAATGCAAAATGACTCAAATAATGGGCATATGAGATTTGGGGAAACACCTTGCAGGAACTCCCAACAGTTTTCATGCAAAGGAAGGGTTGATTTTCCACACAATTCACATCCAAGGACCTTACTGATTGGGTTCTATCTCCATTTTGGCCTATTGAACTTGCTCATGTGCATCTCAAGCGATGGAGCCCCCTATTTGATCTAGAGAGGCAACGTTTGGGTTTTGGCCCCATATGGGTTCACTTCCCTGGATTACCTTTGCATCTTTAGAAGGAGGAGATATTTATCAGTATTGGAAACATCATGGGCACCTACCTGGATCACGATAGATCCTTTATTGACACTAGTAAGATGGATTTTTCCCAAATTTTGGTTCACCTTGACACAAGGGAAGGATTACAGGAATCTCTTAAGATTCACTGGAGGAATAAATCCCAAATTCAAATTATGGATTATGAATAAGTTCCTTTCAGATGTAGACGATGCCACAAGGTTGGGTGTGTTTACAAGGATTGTCCGCTCCTCACAAAATCTACCTCTGCATCCACTACATCTAGACCTCGTGCTTCTCATGATATGTTCATTGTAACTCTGAACAGGCCAAATTTGATCCAGGTGGATATTGGTGGTCACCCACATATTCCACTTGGGGCCCCACCATTGTCTCTTTCAATTTTTCAGTTTCGGCACCACTTACTATTTTTAGCAGTTTTTCAGGTCCTGAACTTCCGGAGCCATTTTGAGGCCATAAACGACGTTTTTTAGGAAAACCAGGAGCAACATGGGTCCACGGACCGATGTTGCTCACATAAAAATTTATATTCCTCAGATAGATCTTTCTAACGAGGTATGATTCGTGTCAAACGGAGATCGTATGCCAAAGTTACGTCCCCGGGAAGTTGAAACACCAATTTACCCAAACGAGGCCCAAAGTTTTGGCGCTTCATCTCATAGGGTTAGGGTTTTGGATGTTTAGGGTTTATCATTGTTTCTAAATAATAAATAGGCCCTCGAGCCTCATTGTAACTAAGTTCAGAGGCCTGTAGCTACCACATCTCTTCTCAGAGATAGCTACCAGCGCCCCAACTAGTTTATTTCCATTCTGTCTGTAAGCAAATTTCAGTTCTTTGATATTAATGAAATGAAGTGATTTTTTCCGCTGCATCTTTGTATTTATGGTTATATGTTTATTCTGTTGAGTTCTTGCATAAATCTGGATCAGTGGTATCAGAGCGGACTGGTTTTTCTCGATCCTTCTTTGCATGTCCCCAACGAGGTCGGGGTATAAGGAGTTAGGGCTCGATCTGGTGGAACTTTTCAAGATCAGCCTTGCAAAACCCGACGGATGCCCATGGGGGACGAAAATAAAGATGACGGAGCAGGAGCTCCTATCAAAATATTGCTTGAGGAGGCCCTCAAAAAACAAAGGAACGCGATGATGGATAACTTTGCCTAGATCCTTCAACGGTTGCCCACCAGCGGCGCATCTGCATCCAACAGCCACTATGGAGGTGCGACTCCTTTTAAGGTACAAGTAAATTTTGACATTCCCATATTTGAGGGTCAAATAGATGCAGATGCCGTAGATGGATGGTTGAATCTATTAGAAGGATATTTCTCGGTTCATGACTTTTCCGACCAGGAGAAGATTATTTTTGCACTCCTCAAAGCTAACCCCCATGTTAAGGACTGGTGGTAAACCTATTGTGAGAACAAGGACAAGATAGAACCCTCTCTGTTATCGGTCGTACCAACTTGGAATTCTTTTCAAGACGCCATCAAGGAATAGTACTATCCCATGGGGAGCTATGAGGACAAGTACATCCAATGGACCACGCTGCGACAACAAAGGGATCAAGATGTGTATGAGCTGACGAATTTGTTCCATACCCTGCGCAAAAAGTTGGGTATCAAAGATTCAGAGAGACATCTGGTGCTAAAGTATCGCAGTTGTCTACACAGATACATTCAGGAGGAAATTGAGTTCCTCGACATCTCCTCGCTTGGTACGACATACCGGTATGCTGCCAAGATCGAGCAGAAATTCAAACAGAAGAAGAGAGACTTTGGATCTGCGAATCAAAAGTAAGGGAAAGGTGCTCCCAAACTACAGAACAAAGGATAGAGCCAAGGCATGGCGGTTCAAGACAACCTGTCAAAGCCACAAGCAAAGAACAACACCACAAAGCCAAAGAAGGACACGGGAAAGTGGTGTGAGTTCCATAAGAGCTCCACTCACAACACAAGTGAGTGTCAGGCCAAGCAGTCGCTAGTGGCCGAAATGAGGGCTTCTGAGTCAGATGCATGCTCCGACTCTGAATCAGAACCTAGCAAGGGGAATGAAAAATGGAAATAGATTATTGATGCAGAGCCCAACGCCACTATTACCACTACGAAGATCCAGAAGGAGGAACCGGAAGAGCCAGAGGAAGAGGAACGTCTCTTCCACTCCCAGATGTGGGTAAAGGGCTCCCCGGTATAGTTCATTGTTGACAATGGGAGCCAAAATAACCTCATTTCAGCAGACGTTGTGAAGCGGTTGGGCTTATCGACCACAAATCACCCACATCGATACACCATCAGGTGGCTTCACCAAGGACGAGATCTCCGCGTCAGCCAGCAGTGCCGCCTTCCCTATAGCATCAAGCCCTTCATGGATGAGGTATTATGTGACGTTTCTCCTATTGATGTTTTTGATGTATTATTAGGACAACCATACTTGTGGAAGCGTCATGCTATGTATGAGTCTCGACCTCGCGCTGTTATTTTTACTTTGGGAAATAATTTGTATAGGATACCAGAGGTACCACCTCCTACCGCTATCTCTTTGGTTACTACAAAACAATGCAGTAAGCTCATTTCCCAAACTAGGAAATTTTTTTTCCTGATGATCTGCCCCCAGGGCAAGAAGAAGACTGTGGCCATGACCTCCAGACAGGGCTCCTCTGCATGACAACAAAAAATGGACAAGGTTGTGGAGGAGTATGAGGACATCTTTGCCTCACCCACAGGGGTTCCTCTACACTATCAGGTCAAGCACCCGATTGATCTGACCCCAGGTGCGCCACTACCCAATGGACCGATCTATCGGCGCTCTGTTCTGGAGAACGATGAAATCAAGAGGCAGATTCAGGAGCTACTGCACAAAGGTCACATCCGACCAAGTTCATCACCCTGTGGGAGCCCGATCGTGTTGGTACAAAAGAAGAATGGGACGTGGAGACTGTGTATTGACTATCGGGTGCTGAACAAGATTACTGTCTGGAACAGGTACCTAATCCCACGGATTGATGACCTTCTGGACCAACTCAAAGGGGAAAAATATTTTAGCAAGATAGACTTGAAGTCTAGGTATCACCAGGTACCAATTGAACCCTCCGATGTGTGGAAGATTGCCTTCAAAGCCAACGAAGGCCTTTTCGAATGGCTAGTCATGCCTTTCGGGTTGACGAATGCCCCCGTAACCTTCATGAGGATGATGGAAAACATCTTGTGGCCATTCACCAACTCATTTGTAGTGGTGTACTTGGATGACATTCTGATCTTCAGCCAGACTTGGGAAGAGCACCTCTACCACATCTGACAAGTCCTCCAAACACTGCGGCAACACAAGTTGTGTGCCAATTTGGAGAAGTGCACTTTTGGCATAACCCAGGTTCAATATCTGGGATACATTATTTATGAATGTGGGGTGCATGTGGATCCAACCAAGATCTAAGTCATTCAGGATTGGCTAGCCCTAACCACTCTAACAGAGCTTCGCAGCTTTCTGGGTCTTGCTAATTTCTACCGTAGGTTTGTGTTGAGATTCTCTCATATCACTTTGCCCTTGAGTCAAGTCACCAAGGGAGGAGCGAGAGAAAAATTCTTTTGGTCGGAATCTCAATAGAAGATGTTTACAAAATTGAAAAATTGCCTCTGTTATGCCCCAGTGCTCAGATTACCAGACTTGCAACAGCCTTTTGAGATCGAGACAAATGCCTCTGCCTCTGCTATTAGGGTGGTTCTTACTCAATAGGGACATCCAGTGGCATATCACAGTGAGACATTGTCTGACACAGTTCGCAAGTACCCCACTTATGACAAAGAAATGCATTCCATTGTGCAAGCTTGTTGATAATGGAAGCATTACATTTTGGGGAAGGAAACAATCATCCACACAGACCACTGGCCCCTGCAGTTCATACAGACATAAGGGAAGTTGCAGAATGATTGCCATCAGAAGTGGTCCACATATCTGCAATAGTTTCATTTGAACATCAAGTACAAGAAGGGTAGCACCAATAATGTTGCAGACTGTCTCAGCCGACCATCGATTGTGTTGCTCACCACCGTTCTCAACTCTTGTGGGCACGAGACTTCTGATTGGCTTCTTCTCTATGAGAGAAACCCAGAATTCGGCCACACATACAAGGCACTCCTGGGGGGTACGCAAGTTACAAATTTTCACCTCCAAGATGCACTTTTATGTCACCTAGGACACCTTTATGTTCCTTCAAGCGAGCGCACCAAGCTGATATGGGAAGCGCACTACAGTCGAGTCGCTGGGCATTTCAGGGTCGAGAAAATAGTAGCAGTACTACAGAATTATTTATATTGGCCGAACATTCGAAAGGATGTCGGGAAGCACATCAGATCCTGCATTTCTTGTGCCATTGCCAAACTGACCATCAAGAAGCAAGGCCTATATGATCCGCTACCTACGCTTAGTCGACCTTGGGAATCCATCTCCATGGATTACATGTCAGGCCTGCCTTCTACTAAGCATGGAAATGACTGTGTTTTCGTGGTTGTCGACAGATTCTTGAAGATGGCCCTTATGGTGGCCTGCAAGAAGAATATCACAGTAGAAGCTACTGCTAAACTCTTCTTTGAACGAGTGTGGGTGCACTTTTGGATCCCACAGTCTATCATATCAGATCGGGATAGCAGGTTCCTCAGCACATTTTGGTCCAGCCTCTGGTCAATGCTGGACACCAAGCTCACCAAGTCCACAGCTTTCCATCCCCGAACAGATGGACAGACAGAGGTTGTCAACAGAATGATTGTACACATTCTACACATGTACAATTCCAATCATCCACGCACATGGGACAAGAGCCTTCCCTATGTACAACACAGTTATACCAGGCTCTCCACAGCTCAATCAGCCACAGCCCCTTTTAGGTGGGCTTGGGATTCCAGCCATTATGTCCCATTGATGTAGCCATGCCATTTGCGACTACTCAGGCTGATTCGGCTCATGTCTAGTCGGAAGTTGACAAAGCAAATAGCTTCATCGAGTGCATTCAACACATCCGCCAACAAGTTCATGACATATTAGATAGAGCTAATGCTAAGTACAAGCAATGCCATGATCAACATCAGGTGCCACACAACTTCCAGGTGGGCAACAAAGTGTGGCTACATTTACAAAAGGAGCGCCTCACTGGACCCCACCGCAAGCTTCGCCCGCTCCGATACAAGCCGTACACCATCACCAAGGCTGTAGGGAACAATGCCTTCGAGCTCAGTATTCCACCATTCCTTGGTCTGCACCCAGTATTCAATGTGGACTGCCTTCGTCCTTACTTCCCACCTCTACTGGAGACCTCTGACATTACAGAACAACTCACACCAACAGAGTTAAACCCAGACTACATGGAATAGGCCACCATAGATTGTATCATGGACATGCAAAATAAGAACACTCGCCAACATAAGATCCAACTGTATCAGGTTGTCAAAGCTAGCCAACTCCTGCACCAAGGAAAGTGGTTCACCAGGGACCAAGTTCAACAGAAGTTTCCTCATCTCATCTAGGAACTTAACGCAATGGGGACCATTGCTTTGATTTGTTTATGCGGCATCTTTTTATTTTGGTTATATGTTTATTCTGTTGCGTTCTTGCATAAATCTAGATCAGAATTAGTCGAAGGGTATACACTCATCTTCATAGGACATGCCACCCTTGGGGACTGGTAATGCTGCTGCTACCCTCTCCTCTACCAGGATTACCAGATCCATGATAGCGGGTGTAGCATCGGGACATCCTCCACACACTGTTACCTATCCTCTCCCTCCTTTTAATTTATCACCTCTCATGTCTTCCCTTGCATCGTTTATGTGTTCTGATTCTTTACCATCTGGTATTCGTGTTCATCAATTGTATGTTCCATTATATTGTCCCCAGAGTTATACTCTTCCCCTCCCTCCATCCATACCCCCCCCCTCCCTTCTCATCATCTCTTATGGAGATCCCATCTAAATCACTGACCAACCACTCCTATAACCTTCATCTTCGGAACACCTATGCTCATGCTGGATTGGGAACTGGACATATACCTCCCCATTTACCGGTTAAACACTCTCAGGGAAGACATTGAAACATTTCTAAGGCTATACTACAGGCTGGTATGGACACTGCAGTTAGCAGGAAACTTTCCATTGAAGGGTTTCTTGGAGAAATAATTCCCCCCCCCCCTTGTTACCCAATGAAGTGCCTTTCCTTAAATTGTCGAGGGCTTGCAAGCTCTGAAAAGCGCCTAGCTATTAGGTAACTTTTCGACTCTTTTAACATGATATATTGTTCCTTCAAGAGACCCTTTGACCTTCTGAGCTCACCATTGTTGCCCTCTCCTCTCTTTTCCCCTCTTGAATTTTTCATTCTCTATATGCCCGAGGGCAATCAGGGGGTGCTGCTTTGGGTTATAACCCTCTATTCATTTGACTTAATAGAATTTGGGGAAGGGACGATGTACTCGTGGAAGAAATTTTTTCTAAGCAAATCAGGTATGACTTAAGGATGGTAAATGTGTATGGACCCCTTCAAAATCGACATGATTTTTGGCTTTCTTTACTACAATCATCATTCATGCAAGTTGATAACATCATTTTGGGTGAACATCTCAATTTCTCCTTGGGTCTTGCTGAATATTTGGGACCCAATGCCCAAATGGATCCCCTAACAGATTTCTTTCGACATTTAATTTCTCTCCATCATCTGGTTGATCCCTCAATGGCTTCACCTAGGCCAACTTGGCACAACAAGCACACTGGAGGGCCTATGATTGCTCATAGATTAGATATATTTCTTATCAAGGAAGGATTGTTTCAAAATATGGTATCATAGATAATGGATTGGATTTGGGGGAATATCAGATCATTCCTCAATCTATCTGGAGCTCTCTAGAAATTCCTCCAAAGCAAAAACTCCGTACAAGTTCTGTTCAGTTTTGTTGCAGGATGAGGATTACATTAGAATGATTAATTTTGCCTGGAGGAGTGCTCTGATTACTCCTGACCTTTCTTGCTCAGCTACCTTTACAAATAAGCTTCATTTTGTAAAGAGGAAATACATTGAATGGGTAAAGGCCAAGAGAAGAGAAGATGGCCTTGATCTGGACAAGATTGAGCAGAAGATTGCTCACCTTGAGGGTCCTCTAAATGGTGGTTTTTCCTCCATTGAATCTAAAAAATATATCCTCAAACTGGAATCAGATCATCTCAGAATCCTCAAGGATAGGGAAGAAACTTGGAGGATCAAAATTCATGCCATATGGTTAAAATCAGGGGATGAAAACACCAAATTATTTTAGCAATTTTCTAGGGGTAGTAGGGCCATCAACACTATTTGGGAACTTGATAATGAGGATGGTACACCTACTTCCTCGTTTGAACATCTAGCCAATTTTGGCACCTCACACTTCAGGAATCTCTACAAAGCTCCACAGGATGAAAAATTGGTTGAAACCATCAAAATTGTTGGCCTATTCCCTATGTATGTGGACAAGTATACTGCCAAGGACCTATACAAACCTGTATCTATGGAATAACTTGAGGCGGTCCTCAAATGGTTCAAAAAGGATAAGAGTCCCGAGCTTGATGGATGGTCGATGGAATTCTACCTTCCCTTATTTGAATTGCTTGGACATGAGCTTCTGGAGGTGGTGGAAGAAACTAAAATTACTGGCCGAATGTACGATGCCTTCAACGCTACATTCATTGCTCTCATCCCCAAATCTGACCTCCCCACTACCTTCAAAGAATTCCAGCCCATATCACTGTGTAATTGTATCTACCAAATCATGGCCAAAATTATAGCCAACAGACTCTAACCAATCCTATATTAACATATCTCCCATGAGAAATTTCCCTTCCTGGAGAATAGAAAGATTCATGAAGTGATAGGAGTCACACAGAAGGGTCTACACTCTATTCATACTAAAAACATCAAAGAAATGATCCTTAAGATTGATCTTGCTAAAGCTTTTGATTAAACAAGTTGTTTGTACATCATAATGCTCCTCACACATCTTGGATTCCCCAAATCTGTAATCAACTGGATCATGTGTTACATAACTCTTGTCTCATACAGTGTCCTTATTAACGAGGCATATACCAATTTCTTCCATGCCGAACAAGGTCTCTGCCAAGGGTGTCCCCTGTCCCCTCTATTATTCCTACTAGTCATGGAAGGACTAAGCAAAACCCTGATTGATGAAAGGGATCGAGGTCGGTGAAATCCATTAAAATCACATAAAATTGTATCCTGACTCATCTGCTCTTTGTGGATGATGTCCATATACTTATGAATGGATCCCTTAGTGATAAAACTGTTATCAATTCTTCTCTGAAATTGTTCTGTAAAGCTATAGGTATGACATGAAATAATTCCAAATCCACCATCACCACTCATGGATGTACTCCTCATGAGATCCACTTTTTGATGCAGTGATTCCCTTTTGGCTCTATGATATTTGAGGAGGGTCTTAAATACCTCAGTTTCCATCTTAAACCATCCAACTACAAAATTTTTGATTGGACCTGGCTAGTTGCAAAGAGACTTAACACTTGCCATAATAGATGGCTCTCTCCGGCTTGCCGCCTTGTACTTATAAAATGGGTTTTGGAGGCAATCCTGGTATACTAGATGCCCTTGGCATGGATCCCCAAGGGAATTCTAACCAGGATTGAAAAAATTTGTTGTAGATTCCTTTGGAATGGCACTAAGGAATGACACACATTTTCTTGGGCTAGCTGGAATCTTATTGCACTACCTAAGAAGTGGGGGGCATGGTGTATTAAGGATTTGCCTTCATTATCCATGATGTTGGCTACAAAATTGGGGTGGCATATCCTCACAGATGAAAACCTATGGACTAAGGTGGTCATCCAAAAATACATTCATCCAACAAAGCTGGTTGAGCGGATCAGATTTGGTAATTGGCACTGAACAAATATTTCAACCATATGGAGGGCCATACTAAATTCCATTGAATACATAAGAACTGGTTTGGCTTGGAATCTTGGTTCTGGGAGGCTTGTTCGAATTGGATGTGACCCTTGGTCCAGTAGTGGCAATGCACACTTCCTATCTCCTAAATTTATTCTCTCACTGAACAATGATGGTTACCATACTCTTGATTAGGTTGTTGACCCAGCCAACTCGAATATTTTCTCACAGGGATGGAAAAACTACAATTATCTTCATATCCATAATCATTGGGAAGAAGAATGGGCACATTTCACATCTACACTGGCTGAAACTCATGTCTGAATAATGGGCATAGATGATGAGATCATTTGGGCGATCTCTAAACATGGACAATACACCCAAAAGTACGAATATCTGCATATATATGATCCCCACAGACCATTGGATCTCCATTGGTGGTGGAGCTCATTATGGAAGCTGAAGTGTCCTGCAAAGGTAAAATTATTAATGTGGTGCATTCTATCCAACAAGATCCCCACTGGTGCCTACCTACAAAAGCCTTCATTCATTGGTCCTTCTTGGTGCACACTCTGTAAAGGGGTTGTTGAGGACTTCGACCATATTTTCCTACATTGTTCTATCACCCTATACCTTTAGACACATGTGTTGTTTGCCCTCAATATCAACTTGATATGGTCAGGTCTATCTGTTTCATAAGCTTTGGAATCTTGGTGGCTATCCTCCTGCCCGCACAAACTCCGCAACCTTCCCATCCTAATTTGTTGGGGCATTTGGATTGCTTGAAATTGTTCCATATTCCATGATCACCACCCAACCTAGCCGGTCATACTTGCACACATCTCCACCTTATACCATTTGATTCTGGATGACCCTACACACCCTCCTCCCCGGTTTATCATTCCAGAATCTATTGATAAATATTTTCCCTAGGCCTATTTTGATGGATTGGCACAACATATTGGTTGTGGAGGGGGGGGAAATCTTGTACTTAATAGATCAACATTTCTACAAGGTCAAGATTGGCCTTGGTAGGGGTACAAACAATTATGTTGAACTATATTTCCTCGAAGCTCTTATATCGTTTGCACTCACAAAATATTGCAATAGTGTTTAGACATTTGGCGACTCAAAGATCATCATTGACTGGTTCAATCTACATACAACATGTCACGTGCACACACTGCGGAATATATTGGAAGAGGTTTATAAGCTGAAATCTAATTTTGACTATATCTCTTGTCATCATATATATAGGGAGAGGAATCAAATTTCCGATTCACTTTCCAAGGAGGTAGCGAACTTATTAAAGTATCTATGGGAGATACAGGAACAAAATGCAAATCAATTCTATCGTTTCTTCCATGGGCCATTTGAATATGCACCTAATCAGGGGGCAGAAACACCCTAACATCTGAAGATTACTATCATATTTTTGGTTATTATGGGACATCTATATGTTTATCTTTTACTACTGTACAACTCTATTTTCTGCATATTTACTCAACATTGTATTTTTTGGAACAATTATTGATATTTATTTTTTGAATGCGACTTAAGCTGGCATATCTACATATGCTACATAGCATCTACAACATGTAATTTTCATACTATCAATGAAAGTTATGATTTTTCTTGAGGAAAGAAAAAGTGGGATGATGTGCTAATAATAATTAAGGTGACCTAGAGCACTTATCATATTAAGGATTCTTGAAGTGCTTATGGTATGGTCTTGCATAAAGAAGCTTAAGTTAGTGAGAATGAGGAGGCTATTTTATTTTATTTAAATGAAAATGTATTCTCTCTTTTCTTTTCTTTTATTGTATGGGCCATGGGCATTGGTGTGCCATGTTTATTAAGTATTATTTTCGAATTTTAGGTGTGATTTAATGTTAAGGAGTCCCAGTGGACCTATGGTATTAAGGATCCTCAATAAGGTTATTATACTAGTCCAATTGTATTTTCTTTTGAAGCTCCATGTAAGGTATTCTATTTTTAAAGAATAAAAAAATATTTTATTTTACTTTATTGGTGATGGGAACCAGTGCACCATGTTTATTCAACATTGTTTAAGGAACCTCAGTGCACTTGTAATATTAAGGAATCTTGATGTACTTATGATATTAAGGAGCTTTGGTGCACTTATGATATGGTAGTATAATACACCACTTGTGTAAATGTGAAACACCATATATGTTATTATATTTTTAAAAGATGAAAATTATTTTTTAATTTTATGAGTCATAAACACTAATAGCACTATTTTATTTTATTTTTCAATTTTATTTTTCAAATTTTTATGGATTTGGGCAAGTCTAATTGTTTAAGCTCCTCGTTCCTAACGTTCATTATTTGTTAAGCACCACAGCAGGGCAAGCCCAATGGTATTGGATGCATAGTTTACAAAATTTTGAAAAAATAAAGCCAAATGAAAATTTAATCTGTAAAAAATTAAAATGAGAAAGTAATAAAAAATTAAATCAATCTCTTGCTATTTGAAGAGACATGGTTGCACTATAAAGAGGAAAAAGGAAATTTGAACCATTTTAAAAATTCCAAAACAAATCTATAAAGAGGAAAAAGGAAATTTGAACCATTTTAAAAATTCCAAAACAAATCTAGCCAAGTAACCCCAAAGTACTAAATAACACTATAAAGCACAAATAATGAGGTAGTTGCACAACAAGAGTCAACATTGGTACCTGTGTGAGGAAGGTTAAAAGCACAAGATGAAATAAAAAAATGAAAATCAATTTGGTAATTTCTTTTTATTTACCCCATCATAGTGCACCAGTCATACCTACACAATATTGTGCTTTACTTAAATGCATTAATGCTCATTATTTTAAACAAAATAATAATTTGCAGTACATGTAAAATGTTGTAATGTCCCAAGTGCGAGTATGGAGTACACACGAAAACATTTGTGTTTAGAATTTTTTTATGCATCTTATTTAAAATACTGATGCTCTTATTATAATGAGAAGAGTTGGGGATTCTTAATATCCTGAGAACATTGGCTTGTCTTAATATCCTAAGAACATTGGTTTGCCATAGTATTATATGTGCACTTAGTTACCTTACTTTTTTGTAAATTGGAGGTGAATGATGCACATCCAGGTTTGTGTTGATAAGTTTATTTGTTTATAATGATAAAAATTCCCCAACACTTCCCAAATACACTATTATGGTGTATCATATATAAGTACATCGATGGACTTGTTGTAAATAGGACGACTGGAGAATGGACTTAACTTTTTCTTAAACAAAAATACCAAATTTTATAATGAAGCATTGTTATTGGTGAACAATTTTTTCTAGCCCCAATGCAGTTTGGATTATGATGCACCAGTGCACTTTGAATATTTTAATTTCATTGATTTAAAAACATTAGATAGACCTCCAACCGCCCACCTCCATTATAAATAGAAAAGGGATAAAAATTTGAGAGATGTGCCCAAGGCCTTTCCAATTCTTGATCACGTAGATATGGGTTTGAGTCTAATAATTATGAGAGTTTTTATCTCTTGAATGTTTAGTCTTATTAGTGTGTAATGTCCCATCGCATAGTAATGGAAGAACTTTTGAAGATGTAGTTGTTAGATTTTATAAATAAAAAATGTTTCATTTATGAATTGTAAATGACCTTGGCTGTGAACTACACAACCACCTTCTCATTTTTTTGGTTTGGTTTACTTTTTAAGTATGAATGTGTAAATTACTGAAATTTTTCTTTGGTCTTATCACCTTTTCGTGATGTAAATTTTAAGAAGATTGCCACTTTCAAGTGTTGAGAAGATGGAAAGAATACAATTGATTGGATCTCTTACGAAGTTTTGTTGTAATTGCTTCTTAAAACATATGTTATCTTTATGGAGCATGAAAATTAACATGATTAAAGGAAGGAGGTTTTATTTGGTTGCATGGTTAAAGAAATTGTGAGGAACTTAAGGAAAAAGAAAGAAAATACTTGCATAATACATGGTTTGGAAGAAAAATTCAACAAGGATGAACATGCAATAGATGGCATGTATATACATCACCAAGATAAGTTGTTTGGGACATGTTGCAGTAATTCTTACTCCCTTGATTGCATGAAAATAGGAACAAGAAGAAAGGAAAATCATGTAATATGAGAATTTTATTCCCATGAAGATTGTCAAAGGAATTCCTTTTAGAAAGTGTTTAATAGCATACCCACTTATGAGTGATGTAAACATTCACCCAGAAGACTTGGTACAATAAGAAGTTGAATTTAATGTAGTTGCTCAAAGTGGAACTGTAATTAAGGGAGATAGTATTGCTTCAATCATCTAGAAAATGATTCCATTTCAAGAGTGGTATAATTCACCAAAATATTTGATTCCATCATACATTGTAGTAAATGTTGTTGGTCATAATGAGAAAATAAAATTTTACTTGTGAATCTCCCGACAATCACAAAGTATGAGAACACAATTGTTATGAGTTATCAACCTTTTCTTTGATGAGTTGTAAACTTTATCTTTGATGAGGTGTTGTCATGATCTGCTGATGAATTGTCAATTAGATTTAGTTCTAGAATGGTCATTGATATATTATAAATTCACAACATGAGATCAATACAATGTGTAAGAGGGCGGCTTAAGGCCTTATCTTCCACTTTTCTTGTATTTTCTTGTTCATGTTAATTCTTAATAACAAATGAGTACTTTATATGATGTTGCCAATGGTGAATTTTTTTTTTCCTGAAGAAATATTAGTGGAAAACCCGCCATACTTCCCCTTAATCCATGGATGGTAAGAAGGGTAAATCATCAGCCCTTCCAACAAGGGCCTAACCCCAAGGAGTAACAAAGTCGAACCCATGACTTACTTGACTAAGGGAGAGTACCCACATCTGGAATCAAGAGTAACTAAGCCAACCCTTGGGGCTAGGCTAATAGTGATGGTGAAACTTGTAGTATTAGAATGTTCTACTATTAGTGTGGAAGGATAATTGAAGATTGTAATAGTAAATGTTCTTACCAAGATTAAGGTGATATTTTACCTTAACATGATGTGTTTCAATTCCTTGGAACTAAAATTGAAAGATGAATTCAGGAGTGTTGAAAAATAATGAATATATAGAAGCATTGGATGTGAAAATTTTAACTAAAAGGATGAGCTAGTGAGCTAGTGTACCACATGAATTATATTTTAGATTAGTAAAGAGAGTAAAACAAGGTAAATGACCAAATGGCTATAAACAAGAAGTTTTAAAAAATTTTAAAAATGAAGAGCAAGATGTATAGATTATAAATTTTAAAATGTGAAAAGAAAAATGCAAGAGCATCAATTTTATTCTCTAACACATTACAAAGTCCATTAACTATTGAGTTAATGGTCCCAGAATAACCAATACATGGTGACTACACAAATAATTGGAAAAAAAAATTAAAGAATTACATTAAACACTCCAATGGATTTTTTTTGCTCTTAAGAGCCATAACATACTTGTGGGTATCAATTATTGATTAGAATCTATGGGTATGGGTGAGTTTGACAGAGTTGTGGATTTGTGGACTTTTATTAATTTTTATGTAATGATTAAGGTAGCATTATTATTTTGAATTTATACTTATGACCTTATCTTTATTATTCCTCCCATGAGTATTTTGAGAATGAAGTATTGAGTAGATTCATTACCATTGTTGTGTAATAATTCTTAGTTCTTATGGACTCTATAATCTAGCATTGTGTGTAAAAAGTCATCTCTTCATATTTGTTCGTGAAAGCACCTTGTTGTACTATTATAAACTAGCTACTAACTCATTTTTCAGGAAGCTTTATTTTTATTATTTTACTATGCATATTTTCAACTAAATTTCTTTACTTAGGGGAAAATTATATTAATATTTATAAATGATTATATTCTCCACTTATAAGAAACAACTAAAATAAGTATTAAAGTTATAAATAGAAAATAAGATAATCATATTTTCAACAACTAAATTTCTTTATATAAGAGGAAATTTATATTAATATTTATAAATGACTAAAATCTCTACATAAATATAGGTAAAATATGTATCAAACTTAAGAATATAAGATAAAATAATTAATAGATTGTGTTATAGAATTAAGGTTATAGATTATTATTATTTTTTTGTGTTTAGAAGAATTAGTAACTAGGTGCTTGTGTAATATGGGGTTGATTTCAACTATTATCATTTTAATCTTTTGGTGTACCACAAAGTCCTAAGTATAATATATAGGTTAGACAAGGTTTAAATTATCAACATTTGAAGGCGTTCCTTAACAATAAATACACTTTATCACTAAATAATCTAAGTATAAACCAAATCAAAAATGAAATTTTAAAATAGAACCATTCATCAAATTTAATAATTCCAATAACTTCATTACCAATTTTAATATTTTTAATAAAAAATTATAACACAATTTAACTAATAAACAAATTAACATTTTTCCTCATAATCAAATAATACAATTTTAAACAAAATTATGATTTTATATTGTTTAAAATATATTTTTAATAAATAAAAAAAATCATTCCCTACTCATAATATTCATGAATCATATATTCTTCCTACTCATAATAATGAAGAATCATATAGAGCTAGTTGTTTGACTCTAAGGGCACGTAGTCTATTCCGGCATGTACGGATGACCAGGGTATAAGGATATAAAGTTAGTAAAAGCTCAAATAAAACAGGGAATCAAAGGGAAAGGGCCCATTTAGAGAGATGGGATGGCACGCAAGTCACGGAGGGTCCACATGTTAGGTAAGGTAGAACACAACGTCACGTGGATGGGGTTGTGGAGATTTGAGACATGAATCTTGCACGAAGTACACGAAAGGAAAATTTGAATAAGAGCGTTCCTTTTTAGAAACAACTACCTCCACATGGTTCTTGATACTTTTCTACAATTATTTTTTATTGAACAAAATAATAATTTTATTGATCAAAATTATTAATATGTTATATGTTATTATTTTTATTTCATAGTAAAATTTGATATTTATTATAGAAATAGAATCTCGAGTAATTTTGTTTTTATTATTTTAAATTTATATAAATTAATGAAATGCTAGTTTTATATTTAGTAGTTTAGATCTATTTTCATTTCAAATTTATTAAATGTTGAGAGATCAAATCTTTTTAGGTGCAATTTTTTTTCGAATGTTAAATTTGAGGAAGGAAATGTTTGCACCTCGAGAGATTTGATTTCTCTCGCTTGATAGATCTGGAGTTATCCAGAGTTAAGATGGATCTATGCTGGTTTATTTGGAGTTATCCAGAGTTAAGATGGATCTACGCTCTACGTTGGTTTCAGTAAGATGGATCTACGCTCGTTTCAGTAATGTACTGCCAAGGAAAATCTATCGAATATATGATTGATTTTATCAATAATATGTAAATAAATCTAATATTAATATAATCACTCACCAAAATGGATAAGGTCTCCTAAGTCATTTCAAGGTGGTATAGGAAAAAAATTGCATTTTTAAGCCTATCCTAAGTTTTGAGATCAACTTCATTTATGCCATTTCATGTCAAATCAGTCTCATACCATGTTAGTTGTCATTCCCCATGCATTCAAACTCAAAAGGACGAATCTGTCAGTTTTTCACATTTTCGAAGTGTTTTACACAAGAAAACAACAGATTTCGCTACGAAACTGCCTAATAGTTTCGTAGCGAATCTGATAGAGGTTTAACTAATTTCGCTACGAAAATATGTTTTTTAACGTGTCTTGTCAGATTTGTATGAAGTGTCATATTATTATTAGAGGAGTTAGGGTGGAGGTCATTCAAGTCTATTATGGTAAATTCAAAAGTACATACCCGTGTTTGATATCATCATTACCTTTTTGGGCTTGTATGTGTCATGATTTAAGCTTGAGCTGTCAGTTAAGCATTAAACCTCACCGCAATTTTCCCTTTGTCATATTGTGCTTTATCTTTGCATGTAAGCTGATCCCTAGAGAGTTGCTTCATCGAGCTAAGCAAGTGGCTAGCAAGTTTGAACTTTGTAGGTGTCATCAATCAAGTGAGGTTGTGAAGACTATAATACATCCATGGCTTAAAGAAGAAAAACAAAGAAGGGTGTCCATTGTCTCAGGTTTGAGCCCATGGACATGAATTTACTCAATGAAGACCCTATTGCCATGGAGGTTTTCAGAAGAACTGGTTGCTTGCAATTTTGTCAGAGGTTGCAGGGCTTTCATTTACAGGTTTCAAAGGATTTTTCCACCAGCTTCATAGGAACAGCTTCAAAGGTTGGAATTTTGAACCTTACAGTGACACCAGAGAGCATCTCATCAGCTACAGGGATCCCTATAGGAGGTGAACAGTGGTTTAAAGGTATCAAATTTACAATGCCAGATTGCAAAGAGTTCATCAAGCAAGAACACCGTGAAATTGATCTGACAAATGCTATCCCTACGAGTTTCATGAAGGATAATTATGCAAAGTTGTTGATGGTCATTCAGAAGTACTTTACCTATGAAGGAAGGTTTCACATGGTCTACTCCTATCATCTCAGACTTCTTATGTATTTTTTGGGTAAGAGGTCACTTGACTTGTCTTTTTATTTATACAGAAGTCTAGGAAAAATGTTAGATAAGGTTCAAATCAAGACAGAGGGAAGTGAGACTTCTCATTTTCATCATGGTTTAATTAAGATGTTAGTGTTAGAGGAATTGAGGAGGTTAGACAGAGATTGGACTTCCTTCTTGTTCATGAGTGGCTATGAAATTGATGAGGTTACTCCTAAGAAAGCCTCCAAACCTAGAACTACTTCATCACTAGCTGTGGCAGAGGAAGTTGAAGAAGAAATAGATCATCTCCTCCAGAACCAGTGAACATGGAAGCAAAACCTTTGCAAGAGACTAACACAACTCAAATAGCACCTGCAAAACAAAAGCAAACAGTCAGCAAGCAAGGTAGCAAGAGAGTCACTAGAAGCCAAACTTTGGCTATAGGAAATTTCGAGGATATCCTGCATGCAATTGACATTGAAGAGTCACCCATTGTGCAAGTTGAAGACATTGAAGATGGAGGAAGAAAGCTGAAGAAAGTTAAGACTGTTAAAAAACTAGATTTTGCAGGTGATGATGTTGGTTTCATTTTTCAACCTAGGAAGCCAATGACCAGACATGCAAAGAAGATCATCAAAAGTAAAGAGACTAAGAAAATCAATGAAGCTGCCCAGCCACCTAGCATCATAGATCTGTCTTCACCAGCAAGGGAGGAACTAGTTATCAAGCAAAGAAAGAGCAAAGAGAAAATGATTGAAAAATCAGAAATAGAAACCCTCAAAGAGCATTTGAAGGAAGCAGGTAAAGAGATATCAGTTTTAAAGTTGGAGGCAAAGAAACATAGAGTTCAGAAGGTTCAATTTGAACAAATGAAGAAAATATCGAAAGAACAGGTCACAAGTGTCTCAAAAACCTTGGACAATGCAGAAACATTGTTGTAATGGACCCTACCATTAAGAGGGGAGGTCAAACACATCAAAAGGATAAACTTGCACTTACAATCCAAAAACAAAGCATTAAAGGACTAAGTAGAAGATCTTCAGGAGAAACTGGGTTTGATTCAAGAAGAGTTAGAAAGGAGAGGGTTGAAGATGAGAGTGGTAGAAGAGCCCATCAACTAATTGATTTTCAATGAAGAAGAAACACCACAGAAGTAAAAATTGAGATGGAATATGCTTGATGAGGTTCATAACATGCAGAGAACCCAAATTTTGTAGCTGGAGAACAATTTTTGAAGACAATCTTGAAATTAGCAATTTTTGGTTTTTTAGACAGTTTCGTAGCATACCTCAAGCTTGAGGCCAGAACTATGCTACGAAAATTTTTGTAGGTGCATTTTTGCCTCAAAACTCAATTTTATCAAGTTTTATGAAGGGAGATGGATTGTTTTCAAGTTTTCTTGACATAAGGAAAGTGTTTGAACAACTAATGTGGCAAGAAGGTAGGTGAAAAAGCAAGTTTACGTATGCTACAAAAACTCGCTACGAAATAGTCTAAAACTACCCTGTTTCGTAGTGAAGGCCTTTTTGAAGAATTTTGAGCATCTCAATGACACATTTTCCAGCTGGATACCTCCAACATGTCAAAGAACCATACCGACAGAGATTCATGGGTCAAAAAGAGTGCCACACAGCCAGCTCATCAGTCAAAATAGTGACTAAAGTGAAGGGTTATCCACTCCTAAAAAGTAGGATTGTGTTCCACAGATTTAGGGATGTCTTAAATATGTAAAGTGACGGTGATTTTTTCCTTCGAGTATGTAACATTCATTATGTAACTGTTTCACTGATAGGAGAACCAAATGTAATAAATAGGAGATAGAGTCATATTAGGAGTTTGTTTACTTTAAGGATAGTTGTCCTTTTTCTGTTTCAAGTTAGTGGTTTCAGTTAAGATAGCTGTCAAGGTAGAATTCGAAGATCTAGCTAGCTGGGTAGATCATCTATATTGTAAATAATGTCTATTTATATACTAAACATCGAAGAGCAAAAGGTTGCAGAATATTGCACCAAATTTTTGCTTGTATGTTTTACCCATTATCAGTAATACAAAGCGACATTCTACTTCTAGACCTGAGATTCTCATGAGGTTTTTGATGTGTTGTTGATATATATCTTTATGTTTAATCACTTGCAGTAGATTTTATCTCTAATTACTCAGAATTCATAATACTATGCTCTCACTTCCTTTAGGGGTGAAATTATTATGTTTTGCTATGTTATGTGTATGAATTATCTTTGTTAAAAACCTCTATCTACCTCAGCTTCCATGTGAAGAACCAATGTCACTAAGATGTATTGATGTTGACTCCATAGCCAAATGGTAGCAAGCCTTTATTGTTCAACATGCAATCATATAAAACGAAGTCACAATTCATAGAGTTAGCCATCTAGTATTACCTTTATTCAAAATCATAAACCTCCCTTTGAGAGAGTGCTCTCAAACTAAAGAGGCTAATATTCAGTTAGAAGTGGTTTGAAAGAGTTACATTGAGTTGATTGATGAGCATCCAATCAAGATCAATTTGGTGATAACATTTTTGTGCGTCTGCTAGGAGTCAAAAGACATATTTCTCGAAGTTTTTGTGCAAATACTGAAAGTTGAACTCTTGGAGGTAGCAGGAGCTCAGAATTTGTTTGAGGCTGCAACTACCTTGGTGACTCCACACAAATTTTCATGTTCAAAGGTGGCTTCAAGAAGGAGATACACAAGGAGTAATCGAGATCCTAAGCCACCTACAATTTTGGATAATCCAAGCACAATTTCCAGAGGCATTCAAAGAAGCAATCCAAAATCAGGTAATCCATCACACTCAAGAGCTTTGTCCTCAGAAATTGTAAGAAGTCCCAAAGATAAGAAATTTGATGATAAAATCCAAGAAGTCTTGTTTAGGTTTGAAAAATAAAATGAATTAACTGAGATTATTATAGACCTGCAAAGACAAGGTATTGATATCTCAACTCTAGTAACCCAAAAAGAAAGAGAAGAATTCTGGGAGTCGGTCACATCAGAGTTACTACTAGAGAGAGAATATTTTGATAAGTTAAAGGAATTTGACCCATTTCAATTCTTACTTAGAAGAAAATCTGGTATTCCTTTACCGGATTGGAGCTAATTTGTATCTAGACTACAAAGACCAACTACACTACCTCCTAGTGGTTCATCCTCTACTACTGCTGCTCCTAGAAATACCAAAGTCCCTATTATCATGGCTGTAAATGTTCCACCTCCACTGTTGGAAATATGATGCAGAGTGTTGTCCTTGATGGCAACCCACTGAATGAAGATGAAGACATGTGACTGTTGACATGTGTTGTCCTTGATGGCAAACCACTTGATGAAGTTATTCTTGACTTAATGGACTTGGTAAATGATGTAAATCTGATGTGAAATGATGTTATATGATGCTGAGTGTTGTCATTGAATGGAAACCCACTTGATGAAGTTATGCTTGATAGAATATGTTCTTGATGAAGTAAATCTGATGTATCTGCAGTGTGTACAGAAGGCAGTAAAGAAAAGAAGTCAGCATGTGCTAAATCTTGATGAAAAGAGTATGTCTCTAGGAATACGCGGATCTGTCTAAGGGAAGTCGCGTATGCACGTGGAAAAGAACATGCCAAGTCGTGTATGGGCTAAAGCGCTCTAAAAGTGCAAAACCAGGGGTAATCACCATGGTATTGACCCATTGTATTGGGTAATGATCCGCCTAATTGACCCCGTCTAATGTAGTTTTGGGCTCATGGTATTGGTTTGGCTCATGGTATTGAAAAAGAGAAAAACTATATAAGGAGAAGAATTTCATTGTGCAAATCATGAGTGTGGTGCAAGATGTCTGAGCTTGAATGAATACTTCTCTTTGAAGTAGATCTGATTGGAAAGGGTTACTCTTGATGATAAATATGAATGTATGATGCACCAATGATGAAGAAGGGGATATAGATCTGAAATGTACTTGTATCTACTAGATCTACTTGTGGAAGGCTTAGATCTGTGATGAGGCGAACATCTAGGCGAACATCTGTATGAAGTAAAAGGGTAAATCTGAACTGAATATCTGATCTGAAGAAGTATGCTACTCTATAATGATTGAAGATCTATACGCTACTTCTCCGCAGAGGAAGCGCGTATATACGCGGCTTCGCAGAAGAAAAAGAGCGTATGCACAATGAAATATACACAGAGGTATACGCCGTATTGTGTGGATTTGGTACATAAATATTTTACACGGGGTTGAAGTGAAAAGCGCGTATGTGTAAACTAGGTTTGTCAAGATGTATGAAACATCTGATTCAATCGTATTACTAGTATCTAGATTCGTGTTGTTTCAATTGGTAAGTATCTGGTTGGTGATGTATGCTTGAGCTTGGGTAAGTATTGAAAGGATTCAAATTAAAACGATGAAACGTGGCCTGCAAGTTGTGTTCTATTGAAGTTGTTGGATCCAGTGTGAAAATTGATTAAACGTGGTCCAAGGTGGTGCCGAGGGTTGTAGCCTTCAGTCAGGGGGTTGTAGCTCCCTTCCAGGAGAGGCTGGTAAACGAGATCAGGGGGTCGTAGCTCCCTTCCAGGAGAGGCTGGTAAACGAGTCAGGGGGTCGTAGCTCCCTTCCAGGAGAGGCTGGTAAACGAGCGCAGGTGGGTGCCTGCATGCTGGTAGGAGTCTGCGCCAGCACATATGTTGTAAGATGTTTTCTCTATATTAAAATATTGAAGGCTGAGCAACTGCAGCGGTGGTTTTCTCCCGACTTGGGTTTCCACCTAAAAATCCTTGTGTTCATGTGTGATGCTTTGTGTGATGGTTTATTCTGTTCTTACTGCACATGTTTACTGTTTATAGAACATCTAATGAATGAATGATGGAATGATATAAGTGAAGAACTAATGGCATAATTAGATCTCTGTGTATACGCGAGTTTTATGAAGGATATCCGCGTGTATATGCTACTTGGCTTCATCAAAGTAGCGTATGGGTTTTAAGGAATGAAAAAGTAAAAAGTTTTGAATATGCAGTAAATATTGATTCACCCCCCCCTCTCAGTATTTTTCTCAACATCCACCTCCTTCTGCACCTATTAGATATGCTCCCTTTGTTCTCCCAGCTTTTCTTAATGACCTCCCAAGTAAATATTCAGCTATAATTAAAACTTTGGGAAGTGATGAAGAAATAACTGTTGAGGAACATGTGGACCAATTTAATGATTTAATAGAGAGAGAAGAAGTTGATCACGAGGATGTCAAAATGAGGCTATTTGCTCAAAGTTTTACTAGAGAGGTTAGGAAATGGTTTAAATCCTTGGCTCCAGGAAGCTTGCATAATTGGAATCAGTGTGAAGATATTTTCTTGAGAAAATGGGGAAATAGAACAAACCCTGTGTAGGCCCTCACTGAATATAATAGTCTAAAAATAGTTGTAGATGAAACTTTCCAAAATTTCTCCAAGAGATTTAACAAAGTTTATGATCCTATACCTTCTCACCTTAAGCCTCCACCAGGAGCTTCTCAGTTGCACTATGTAGAAGCCTTTGACTATGATTTCTCCATTCTTCTTAGAGAAAGAGAATCCCCTACTCTAGCAGAAATGAAAAATGATGTTGTAAAAGTAGAAGTGAACATGATAGCAGCTAAAAAGCATAATATGGGTAAAACCAAAATAAAGGAAGAAGAAAAGCCTTCCACCTCAGATGATAAGTTTGATTCCAGGATGAAGACTATGGAAAAATTCATGGATAGGCTTTCTCTTGGAGCTGCCTCTTCACCTCCTTCACAAAATGATCCACAGATTAGAAATCCTCAATTTAGAAGGTATCATTTTCAGCAAAGACAATGAGACAATAGGAATCAACTTGACCCTTAAGTAAGACCTCCTTTTCAACAAAATTTAGTTGATGAAGGTGAAAATCAGCCTGAAATTCCAGAAGACTCCATTCACTGTCTAGATGAAAACATGTCTAGAATGTTTTTGACTAAAGAAGAGGATGATGAGACTGACCATGAATTGAATAAAAGTGAGGAACAATCTGACTATTTGAAGGGGTATCAACATGCTATTTTTCAAATGCAGAAACACTATAATCTCAAAAACAAGAATGTCCCTATTACTGCAAATAAAACACATCTAAAGAAGGATGCTCCTAAAGCAGCTGAGGCCAAAAAGGATCCACCACTTTCTCCCCCGGTCAAAGAGAGTGAAAATATTACTTATGTTTTCAGTTTGGAGAATGAGATCTCCAAAATCAAAATCCCAGATCCTTTTGGAGAAATTCTCAAGGTGAATGAGTACAGAAGAAAAATTGTGAAAATGTTGAATTCCCAACTAGGAGCTTCAGACATCCTTAATGTGCAAGAAGACCATCCCACCCTCTACTTGGGCCCAAGATTGGAATATGAATAGAATGAAGAAGTACCTCCTTTCTATGTCAGCCTTAATATCCATGACATGACCTTACACAATGCCATGTTGGATTCAGGGGCTTCTCATAACCTCGTGCCTAAGGTGATTATGGAGAGGACGGGTTTGGAGATTACTAAGCCATATAAGGATTTGTTTTCTTTTGATTCTAAAAGAGTTCAATGCATAGGATTGATAAAAGATGTTGTTGTTGGCCTAACACAAGTGCCTGCCAAGACAATGGTAATGGACATAGTGGTGGAAGATATCCCACCCAAGTTTGGCATACTCTTATCTAGATATTAAGCAGTAAAAATCAAAGGCACCATGCAGATGGACTTGACATATGCCACCATTCCTGTTTTTGGTGAGCAAAGAAGACTGTACAAGGAGACAAGGATGGACTATATGGTAAGAAGCAAGGATAAACCTCAGAATTTTCCCGTTTACGTTGTTGAAAATAATTAGGATCATAAATTATTTTCAATGAGCTAACTGATGAAGTAGAAAGTGAAGGGAAAGCATAAATTCAAGAATTTGAAAATTAGCAAGCTGAAAATCAGAAAATCATAGAAGAAAAAGGAGAGGGCTGGTGGCTTTTGCACTTTGATGGAGCTGCTGGAAGAGAGGGGGCTGAAGTAGGCATTTGGATCACTACTCCTGATGATGAAAGTAAGTTCTATTCTTTCAAACTGAACTTTGATTGTACAAATAATATGGTTGAATATGAATCTTTGTTTTTGGGTTTGGAACTTTTGAAAAGATTGGGTGCCCAAAATATTTCAGTGTGTGGAGATTTTGAATTGGTAATTAAACAAGTTGAAGGAACATATCAAACTAAGGATGTAAGGATGAGGGCTTACAGAAATCTGATTATGGAGATGTTGGAAAAGTTTCAAAAATATTCATTTATTGTGAAAACTAGGGATCAAAACTCAGTGGTTGATTCTCTAGCTGTTTCTGCAAGTTTGTTTGTCATTCCTACACATTCCACTGAGAAGTGTGAGATTGAATTTCAACATAGACTTTCTATACAAAATAACATAATCCATTGGCAAGTGTTTGAAGATGAACAACAAGTCAGAAATTTCATAGAATTGAAGGAGGAATTTGAAAGCACACAAGTAGATCAACAAAACATGCTTGCTGAAACTAAGGGTAATTATGAAGTTTTGCAACTGAAGAATAATTGTATCCCCAAGGGTCTTATTCCACTTGAAAATATTTTTGACCAAAATGATGTTTTCAAATCTCCTAGGATGCAGCCTGATGATGAAGAGGTAGAGACTTGTAATATAGGTACAGTAGCAACACCCAAAATGATAAATCTTTCTAAGTTTCTTTCTATTGAGATGAAACAAAAGTATATTGAGATGATGAAAAAGTTCATTGATGTTTTTGCATGGAGTTATGCTAACCTTAAAAAGTATGATCCCACTATTATTCAACATAATATTCATATCAAGGAGAATGAGAAACCTTTCAAACAGAAATTGGGAAGGATTAATCCATTTCTCATGCCTCTGATTGAGAAGGAAATTAAGAAGATTTTTGATGCAAAAATTATTTTTCCTATCAGATTTTCAAAATGGATTGCTAACTTGGTACCAGTCAGAAAAAATATTGGAGAGATCAGAATTTGTATTGATTTCAGAAAATTGAATAAAGATTCTTTGAAAAACAACTACCCTCTCCCCAAGATGGATCAAATTCTGCAGAATATTGTTGGTTCTCAAAGGATGTCTATGCTGGATGGTTTTTTTAGGATACAATTAGATATTAGTAGACCCAGAAGACCAAGAGAAAACTGCTTTTACCACACCATGGGGAACATTCATATACACTAAGATGCCCTTTGGTTTGATGAATGCATGAGCGACTTTTCAAAGAGAAATGAACATTTCATTTTCTGAGGAGAAAGATAAGTTAGTGGTGGTTTATCTTGATGACATAACTGTATTTTCAAGAAGGGAGGAAGACCATTTGAAGCATCTAGAGAAAGCTCTACTGAAGTGTATAAGATTTGGTATTTCTCTTAACCCCACTAAAAATATTTTTTCTCTAACCTCTGGAAAGTTTCTTGGACATATTATATCAAAATATGGGATAAATATTGATCCAAACATATTCAATTCCATTTAGACGATAGGCTTTCCAAGGAACGGGAAGGAAATCCAGTCCTTTCTTGTAAGAGTAAACTTTGTTAGAAGGTTCATCCAGAACTTTGTTGAGATTGTCAAAGACATTACTAAGATGTTGAAGAAAGAAGCTGAGATTAAATGGAATGTTGAGGCCAAGCAGTCATTTGAAGGAATAAATAAAACCCTCACTCAGGCCCTAGTGTTGATTAGTACAATTTTTTCAAAAGAATTTCTGGTTTTTACATTTTCATTTGAAAATACCATAGCTAGATTTTTACTGCAGAAAGGACAGCAAGGTACAGAGTAGCCTATTTCATTCTTTAGCAGAACCCTTGCTAACTGAGAGCTAAAATACAATATTGTAGAAAAATAGGCATATGATTTGATCAAAGCCATTAAGGATTTCAGAATCTATATCCTACATTCTCATGTCATAGCATTTGTGCCTAACACTGTGGTGAAGGATATCTTGACACAAGCTAATCCGGATGGCAAGAGAGGGAAGTGGATAGCTAATTTGCTGGATTATGACATAGAAATCAGACCTACAAAATTGGTAAAAGGACAGGGGCTAGAAAAGATGATGGCACAGTCTAATTTTGATTGTCTTGACATGAATTTTATTGAAGAAATTTTAGAGTTATCAGATGAAGATGAAGAGTTGATTCCTATTGAAAAGAGGTATCTTTTATCTGATTGGTATAGGGACATTGTATTTTTCTTGCATCATCATAGGGCTCCTGTAGAATTTACTAAATCTAAAGAAAGGTTTGTGAAGCTAAAATCTCTGAGATAATGCATTATAGATAAGAATCTATACTAAAAATATATTGGTGGGATTATTTTGAATTGTTTGCTGGAAAAGGAAGCTGAAAGAGTGATTGAAGAGTTTCATAAGGGAGATTGTGGAGGACACCACTATTGGAAGGCTACAGCAAAAAAAATTCTTAGAGAAGGGTACTACTGGCCCACCATGTTCAAGGATGTCTACAAGAAGATAGCTGCCTGCCATGAATGTCAGATTTTTTATGGTAAGAAAAATCTAGTTCCTTTTCCTTTGATGCCAATTTATGTTGAGGCACCTTTCCAACAGTGGGGCTAGATTTTATTGGTGAAATACACCTATCTTCTTCAGGGTAGCATCGCTGGATCCTAACAGCAACAGATTATTTCACCAAGTGGATTGAAGCAATCCCAATAAGGCAGGAAAATGATTAAGTCATCATCCAGTTCTTAGAGAATAACATATTGTCCAGGTTTGGTTGTCCTATGAAGATTGTTACTGAAAATGCTCAGGATTTTAAATCCAAAAGGTTGATTAGATTTTTTCATCAGTATCATATAACACTTGGACACTCAGCTACTTATTACCCACAAGGTAATCTTGCGGAATCTTCTAATAAAAGCATTATTAGAATTATCAAGAAAATACTGCAGGAAAATCAATGATCTTGGCATTTAAAGCTAAAGTATGCTCTGTGGGCTGATAGAGTATGTACAAAAAGATCAATTGGTCCTTCACCTTATGAGTTAGTGTATGGAGCTGAAGCTATTTTTCCCACTTCCTTGGTAGTTCCTGTAATGAAATTGCTACAAGGACTAGAAGAGGAGCCTAATGCTATTCAGAGAAGAATAAACCAGCTTATAGCTCTGCAAGAAAAAATGGAGGAGGTATACAACAGCCATCAACAGTCCCAAAATAGAGTAAAGAAGACATTTTATAGGAAGGTCAAAGAAGAAAATTTCCAAATTCAAGATGTGGTGTTGAAGTGCGAAGCCAGAATTGAAGAAAAGGGGAAACATGGAAAGTTTGAAAAAATCTGGAAGGGCCCATTCATAGTAGCTACATACCATGGAAAAAAACACATATTTGCTTCAGGAGATGGATGGACAACCTTGTGTTGGAGGGCATGTCAATGGAAGGTTTCTAAAGCACTATTCCTCTTAAAATTTCACTGAATTTTCACTCCATTGTATATATTACATTTTATTATGATTTTCTTCTAATAAAGACAGGTTGATCATCAAACTTGAGCCCAAGGTGAAGGCCATAAGAGTTCGAAGAAGGCTTGTAAAATTTTAGAGTTTTATTTCTAAAAAAATGGATGGCACTGGAACTACAAGTTCTTTGGTGTACCAGAGGGGCACACCATCCCAAGTGGAGCCACTATTATCACTCATTAAATTGTGAAACATTCCTTGAATAGGGTCATATAGGTCACTCACCAAAATGGATAAGGTCTCCTAAGCCATTTCAAGGTGGTATATGAAAAATTTTGCATTTTTAAGCCTATCCTAAGTTTTGAGACCACCTTCATTTATGCCATTTCATGTCAAATCAGTCTCATACCATGTCAGTTGTAATTCCCCATGCATTCAGAATCAAAAGGATGAATCTGTTAGTATTTCAAAATTTTCGTAGCATTTTACACATGAAAACAACAGATTTCGCTACAAAACTACCTAATAGTTTCGTACTGAATCTGTCAGAGATTTAACTAATTTCGCTACGAAAATCTGTTTTTTAACCTGTCTTGTCAGATTTGTATGAAGTGTAATCTTATGATTAGAGGATTGAGGGTGGAGGTCATTCAAGTTTGTTATGGTAAATTCAAAATTACATACCCGTGTTTGATGTCATCATTACCGTTCTGGGCTTGTATGTGTCATGATTTAAGCTTGAGCTATTAGTTAAACCATTAAACCTCACCGTAATTTTCCTTTTGTTATATTGTGCTTTATCTTTGCATGTAGGTTGATCCCTAGAGAGCTGCTTCATCGAGCTAAGCAGGTGGCTAGCAAGTTTGAACTTTGGAGGTGTTATCAATCAAGGGAGGCTGTGAAGACTATAAGACATCCATGGCTTCAAGAAGTAAAAAAAATAAGGGAGGCCATTGTCTCAGGTTTGAACCCATGGACATGAATTTACTCAATGAATACCCTACTGCCATGGAGATTTTAAAAGAATTGGTTGCTTGCAATTCTGTTAGAGGTTGCAGGGCTTTCATTTACAGGTTTCAAAGTATTTTGCCACTAGCTTAACAAGAACAACTTCAAAGGTTGGAATTATGAACCTTACAGTGACACTAGAGAGCATCTCATCAGCTACAGGGATCCCTATAGGAGGTGAACAATGGTTTAAAGGTATCAAATTTACAATGCAGGATTGCAAAGAGTTCATCAAGCAAGAACAAAGTGAAATTGATATGACAAATGCTATCTCTAGGAGTTTCATGAAGGAGAATTATGCAAAGCTATTGATGGTCATTTAGAAGTACTTTACCTATGAAGGAAGGTTTCACATGGTCTACTCCTATCATCTTAGACTTCTTATGCATTTTGTGGGTAAGAGGTCACTTGAATTACCTTTTTATTTATATAGAAGTCTAGGAAAAATTTCAGATAAGGTTCAAATCAAGACATAAGGAAGTGAGACTTCTCTTTTTCATCATGGTTTAATTAATCTATCAGTGTTAGAGGAATTGAGGAGGTTATACAGAGATTGGACTTCCTTCTTTTTCATGAGTGGCTATGAAATTTATGAGGTTACTCCTAAGAAAGCCTTAAAACCTAGAACTACATCATCACCAACTGTGGTAGAGAAAGTTGAAGAAGAAAATAGATCATCTCCTCTAGAACCAGTGAACATGGAAGTAGAACCTTTGTAGGAGACTAAGACATCTCAAATAGCACCTGCAAAATAAAAGCATGCAGTCAGCAAGCAAGGCAGCAAGAGGGTCACTAGAAGCCAGACTTTGGCCAAAGGAAATATGGAGGATATCTTGTATGCAATTGACATTGAAGAGTCACCCATTGTGCAAGCTAAAGACATTGAAGATGTAGGAAGAAAGCTTAAGAAAGGTAAGACTGCTAAAAAACTAGATTTTGTAGGTGATGATGCTGGTTTCATTTTTCAACCTAGGAAGCCAATGACCAGACATGAAAAGAAGATCATTGAAAGCAAAGAGACTGAGAAAATCAATGAAGCTGCCCATCCACCTAGCATCATAGATTTGTCTTCACCAGCAAGGGAGGAACTGATTATCAAGCAAAGAAAGGGCAAAGAGAAAATGATTGAAAAATCAGAAATAGAAAACCTCAAAGAGCAGTTGAAGGAATCAGGTAAAGAGATATTAGTTTTAAAGCTAGAGGCAAAGAAGCACAGAGTTCAGAAGGTTCAATTTGAAAAAATGAAGAAAATATGGGAAGAACAGGTCACAAGTGTCTCAAAAATCTTGGACAGTGCAGAAACATTGTTGAAATGGACCCTGCCATTAAGAGGGGAGGTCAAACACATCAAAAGGATAAAAATGCACTTATAATACAAAAACAGAGCATTAATGGACCAAGTAGAAGATCTTCAGGAGCAGTTGAGTTTGATTCAAGAAGAGTTAGAAAGGAGAGGGCTGAAGATGAGAGTGGTAGAAGAGCACATCAACCAATTGATTGTCAATGAAGAAGAAAGACCACATAAGTAAAAATTGAGATGGGATATGCTTGATGAGTTTCATAACATGCAGAGAACCCAAATTTTGTAGCTGGAGAACAATTTTTAAAGACAATTTGAAATTAGCAATTTTTGGTTTTTTAGACAGTTTTGTAACGTACCTAAGGCTTGAGGCCATAAATACACTACGAAAATTTCTATAGGTGCATTTTTGCCTCAAAAATCAGTTTTGTCAAGTTTTATGAAGGGAGATGAACTGTTTGCAAGTTTTCTTGACATAAGGAAAGTGTTTGAACAACTAAGGTGGCAAGAAGGTAGGTGAAAAAGCAGGTTTACACACGCTACGAAAACTCACTACGAAACTATCTAAAACTGCCATGTTTCGTAGCGAGGACCTTTTTGAAGAATTTTGAGCATCTCAACAGCAAATTTTCTAGCTGGATACCTCCATCATGTCAAAGAACCATACCAGCAGAGATTCATGGGTCAAAAAGAGTGCCACACAGCTAGCTCATCAGTCAAAATAGTGACTAAAGTGAAGGGTTATCCACTCCTAAAAAGTAGGATTATGTTCCACGGATTTAGGGATGTCTTAAATATGTGAAGTGATGGTGATTTTGTCCTTTGTGTATGTAATATTCATTATGTAATTGTTTCACTGATAGGAGAACCGAATGTAATAAATAGGAGATAAAGTCCTATTAGGAGTTTGTTCACTGTAAGGATAGTTATCCTTTTTCTGTTTCAAGTTAGTGGTTTCAGTTAAGATAGTTGTCAAGGTAATATTCGAAGATCTAGCTAGCTGGGTAGATCATCTAGATTGTAAAGAATTTCTATTTATAGACTAAACATCAAAGAGAAAAAGGTTGGAGAATATTGCACCAAATTGCTACTTGTATGTTTTACCCATTATGGGTAATACAAAGTGATATTCTACTTCCAGACCTGATATTCTCATGAGGTTTTTGATGTGTTGTTGATCTGTATCTTTATGTTTAATCACTTGCAGTAGATTTTATCTCTAATTACTCATAATTCATAATACTATGCTCTGACTTCCTTTAGGGGTGAAATTACTGTGTTTTCCTATGTTATGTGTATGAATTATCTTTGTTAAAAACCTCTATCTGCCTTAGCTTCCATGTGAAGAACCACTGTCACTAAGATGTACTGATGTTGAATCCATAGCCCAATGGTAGCAAGCCTTTATTTTTCAACCTGCAGACATACAAAACCAAGTCACAATTCATAAAGTTAGCCATCTAGTATTAACTTTATTCAAAATCATAAACCCCTCTTTGAGAGAGCCCTCTCAAATTGAAGAAGCTAATCTTCAGTTATAAGAGGTTTGAAAGAGTTACATTGAGTTGATTGATGAGCAACCAATCAAGATCAATTTAATGATAACAGATTATATGAAAAGGATAATTGATATCATAAACCATTTAAATCTTTAGCTCAAGTTGTTGTAATATACATCATACAGTGTCTCTCTTGCTCTCCAATATTAATAGGTTGAATTACTATAACACAAAAATCAATGTACATTGCCAATATTCTTTTGTGCTTACACTGAAATCAATGTGCATTGTTAATCCAATCACTTTAAAATTAATGTATCGTGATACATCCAATTACATCAAATCAGAAATAAACATTTACACTGAAATTAATGCATCTAATGCGAGCACTTAAACAATATTAGAAAACCACTTCAACACTAAATCAATGCATCTAATCCAACCAATAAATAGGATTAGAAATCAACATCTACACTCAAATAAATGCATCTAGTGCAAGTAAGAAAATAGGATTAGAAACCAACATCTACACTAAAATCAATGCATTTAGTGCAAGCAATCAAATAGGATTAGAAATCACCATCTACACTGAAATCAATTCATTTAGTGTAAGAAAACAAATAGGATTAGAAATAATTTGCATTGAAATCAATGCATCTAATGCAAGCAATCAAATATAAATAGAAACCAATATCTACATTGAAATCAATGCATCTAGTGCAAGCAATCAAATAGGGTTAGAAATCACTATCTTCATTGAAATCAATGCATCTAATGCAAGCAATCAAATATAAATAGAAACCAACATCTACATTGAAATCAATGCATCTAGTGCAAGCAATCAAACAGGGTTAGAAATCACTATCTTCATTGAAATCAATGCATTTTGTGCAAGAAATCAAATAGGATTAGAAACCAAAATCTACATTGAAATCAATGCATTTAGTGAAACCAATCAAATAGGATTAGAAATCACCATCTACACTGAAATCAATGCATTTAATGCAAGCAATCGAATAGGATTAGAAATCATCTACATTGAAATCAATGCATCTAGTTCATGCAAAAAAATATAATTAGATATAAACATCTACACTAAAATCAATGCATATAGTGCAAGCAATCAAATAGTATTATAAATCACCATCTACACTTAAATCAATGCATTTAGTGCAAGCAATCAAATAGGATTAGAAATAGTCTAAATTGAAATCAATGCATCTATTGCAAGCAATCAAATATCATTAGAAATAAATATCTACACTAAAATCAATGCATCTAGTGCAAACAATCAAATAGGATTAGAAATAGCCATCTACACTGAAATCAATGCATCTAGTGCAAGAATTCTTCTTCCCTCTCTCCCCCTCCATCTATATCTATATATCCCTCCATCTCTCCTTCTTTATATCTCTATCTCACCCCCCAAAACACACACACTCTCTTACTCCATATCTATCAATCCCTTTATCCCTCCCTTCCTCTCTCCATCTCTCTCTTCTTCCCTCTCTTCACCTTTCATCAATATCTCTATCTCCCTTTTTCTATCTATATCACCCCCAAAACATACACCCTCTTTCTCCAATCTATAAATATATCCCTCCATCCTCCTCTTCTTCTCTCTCTCTCTCTCTCTCTCCCCCCTCTTCTCTCTCTATCTTCCTTATCACCCCCCTCTCTCTCTCACCCTTTCTCTCTCCATGCCTTTCTTCTTACCTCCCTGTTATCATTGGAAAATCAGACAAGCAAAAAGACATCATGAAATTTCAAGTAGAAGGATTTACATGGTTGATAAACATTAGAGAATCTGGAAAATTTAAAAATCTCTAAGGTCAAGAGGGAAAATATCAAATTTCACATTGAAGACACATGAAAAGTGTGATCCGCGTGGATTTTTCTTCGATAGTCATGCTGGTTTGTGCGGCTTTCCCTAAAAAAGTTGCGTGGTCCTGAGCATGGTGAAAGGTCACCATCCGAGACCACTTGACACACTTTAGGAGAAGATTCTCCACTTGAGGCCACCCAAGGATAGCTGCCTAGAGCCACCTTGAGACCTCAAATGAGCACACAAAGGAATTAACCCCCACTCTTCGGTAAATATCCACAAGTGTACTAAGAGAGGGAAAAATGATTTGAATTTTCCTATAAATTGCCACCATGAGAAGAACAGAATTGGAACACATTGTTATGTTGGCCAAATTTCCCATGAGAAAACCATCAGTGTGTCATCTGAAGCAGAAATAGAGTTAGAGGATTCAGTTGTTGGCCACCCAAAACCTCAAATCCCTTAGGAGAAGAGAGATGCCTTGACGAAACAGCTCAAGGGTAAAGCCCTCCTTGCATTGGGTATTAGAGCTCCATAGCTCTAAGGATCCACTAAAAGTGTGTAACGTTATACATTTTATTTACTAATAGCAGCTAATAAGAGGGGATTAGTTCTTCGTTCGTATTATTGGCTCGTTTGACTCATTTGAGCTTGTGTTTATGTTTTATTGTAGTTTTGTTTCTTCTTCTTATTTGCAGCATATTATGTTCCATAAACTAGTTTGTTTTAATTGTTAGTACGTTTTCGCTAACTAGCTAACAATTCTTTCTGCTTGTGACCATTGCTTGTAGGTTGCAACCATTCCTACCGAGAACCGATTTTTTACTGCACTCGTGCACTAAAAACACCATAACAATATTGGTGACTCCAATTATTTTACCCTTTAGCTACGTGGTTGTGTTTTTGCAGAGCCTTCTCTCTGCTTAGGATTGTTGCTGGACCAGCTCCCCCCCTCCTCATCTTCTCTCATTCAACCAATGTGAAGAGATTAATTTCACGAGTTCCGGAATTTTTTATGCAGGAAAACTGAACGCGTTCAACACAGATAGACACGTCGGTCCGCACGTGTTCAACACAGACAAGCATGCAGAGTCGCACGCTTGTGTAGAAAAATTCTGCGTGGAAACCATTGAACCAATTTTTCATTATTTTTCTTTAGTTTTTGCAACTGTAAAGTGAATGTTAGGACATGCTTTTAGCTGCACTTTAGTTTAGCTATTTGCATAGTTTTAATTTTTATTTTATTGTCACAAACTCATATAGTTTAATTAGGAGGCAAGTAAGTGACTAAAATCCACCCATGTTATCTGAATGAACTTATTTTGTGAAAATAGGCACCAAACATATAGGTAATTAGCAAGGAGTAAGTGGCCCATATCCACACATTCTTAGCTAGTTTCAATTTATTTTTTCCTAGTTGTTGCATTAATTTTAGTTTAAAATTTTGCATTAGGAACCGGGAGTAGGACCAAATTATCTTAGAAAGAAATCAATCTCTGCTGCCCTTGCACCTTTTGGTGACTCTGGGCATGCATATGAACACTCTCTTTTGATAATTTTCCATCTCCCTTTAGTCCAACATTTACTTTAAATAGGCAAATCAGTAAGCGACCCATTATCTGCATATCTTTTGTTTTTCAAAAGGAACAATCAAAACATAGTTTGAATAAGAGGACATGTAAAGTATCATCGCATATCTACATCCTACCAACGTTGTGATTGTACACTTTCTCACACACATTGCAACACCATAAGCAAAGTAAACCACCTTAAAGCTAACCATAAGTGAACTCATTAAATCTCCCCACAGGGGCCACAAGATAATTAATAGTTCAGGTTAGGACCATTGGGGGTAGGCATCCAATAAGCTGCCATGGTCAGTTTACATTCTTGAAACATAGAATTTGACTTTATAGGGAGCTTTAAACCCGTCTATCCGCCCACGAAAAAGAAAACCCAAGTGCCACAGAGACTTGATTCAGAGGGGGTTAATCTTAGGCCCAGTGCATACGGTACTATTTGGGGCTACCTGACCCATTTAGTGCTCAATACGGGTAACTGAATACCAAGAAGCTCAAGACTCGAATGCTCACGTGGGACGAAGATACTTACTGGCCAAATCTAGGACATCCTTTTCTACAGGTGATGGTGCAGGAAACACTGGATCCTCTATCCATTACCTTGGTCGATTCTTCGGCTGCTGGAAGGCGTCGCCAATTCTTTCAGGGCGTTAGCCTTAATAACCACTAGAAGATATCTTCATAAGGCCTAGTTACATTTGAGAGTGTGAGGACGATTAGGTCTTTTAGGATTTTGATTATCACATGAAAAACAACAAAAACTATTTTTTGATTGAGTGATCACATATGATTAATTTAAAGGGAAATTAACCTTTTATATTCGCTTTTTTTTATGTATGAAATTACCTTTTGCTTTGATATATAATCTCTCTCCTCTCATAAAACTAAAAAATATTTCCAAAACCATACCTAGTCGACACTATAATGGACCCAATGGGACCTCATCGATCTAGACGTTTATTGGACCTCCCCCAATTAGAGGGAGCAGTTCCAGGTATTTCATCATTTAGGTGTCAAAGACAGGACACCACCACCCTTATCGGTTCATCCTTTATCGCATCGTCTTTAGTTGGGAACCCCCAAGGGTCACCCAATGCCACACTGATGGAAACCCCCTCAGGGTCACCACACACCACTCCTCCCACAACCCCCAAAGGGCAGAGGAGTGCTACCCATTCGGGGAGCCAACATAACACATAGTCTGGTACGTCCCAGAGAAACCCCATACCAAACCAGAACCCTGTGTTTTCAGAGTCTACAATGGCGCTCAACACTCAATTACATTTCTTAGCATCTTTAAATTTACCCGATCTATCAAAGTTAACAAATGACCCCATTGCACACAATCCCACTTGGCCCCCCATGCCCACGAAGCTCCCTTCGGGAATTGCAAAGTTCGAGGGGAAGCAAGTAGGAGACCATGTAATGAATTTCCACTTGTGGTGTTTTTCAAACAATATTATTGATGATATTGTTCGGTTAAGACTATTTCAACGCACCTTAACCTGACCAGTCGTGAAATGGTATGTGGAACAACCTTCTGCTTCACATGGAACCTTTAGTTCCCTCTCTATTGCGTTCCTCACATATTTCTGGTTACCCATCCACCATGATTCAGGAATGGAGTTACTGACGCATTTTAGACAAACACCAGCTGTCCATATCTTGGACCATCACCATGAATGGCGATGACAATGAAGTTTGTGTAAAGCCAAACTCGACGATTGAGTTTTACTATATCTATTTCTAAAAACTCTCACAACAGAGATTTTGAAGGATGTGGCAACTCGAGGACCTACTTTAGAAGAGGATGCCATTAGCAAAATCCAACAAATTGATTTGATATACACTTGGTCAGAATACATCTACAACATCCTGCCTAATGCCCCATGCCTGCAAACTTATAAAGAATTGCAGGAGCGTCGAACACTGTCGACGGATTTATAGGGTCACTGACCCAAAATCACCTAGGCAAGAGTAATCCGTACCCCGATTACACATATGATCCTAAATAGAACATCCCGCAACTAGGCTACCATCAGAGTCATCATGCACCTCTGTAGAACATGACCAATGGGGCATCATCAACAAGGAGGATCATACCCTCCCACACAGGGGACCCGGTACACAACTAGGAATGCTGACGGAAGAACTCCCCCCCAGCATTCATTCAAAAACCAGGGATAGGGACCCCAATATTCCCAATCCCCAACACAAAACCCACCAATGCAAAATAATGCACCGGTGAAAATTGTGCAACCTTCCCAAGAACAACCGTGCCAGTTATACGAATAGGAGAATCCTAGTTATCCTCCTAACGTGGCAAGAAAAAAACCAAAAAACAAAAAAATGGGAAATCCTAAATAGGGGGGAAATAACCAGCAACACCCTTCATGGTCTCAAGCTGGGGGCAACTCCAAGTGAAATCAAAACCAGGAGCCAAGTAACTCCCAAGGGCAGAACAAGAGGGATAATCATCGGACCAACCTCTCTTGCACAATTTGTGGTGATTATGTCCATTATCCACTCATCATTGTCACGAACTCCCCAAGCTAAAGAAGCTTCAAGGTAGCCGAGGACAAGGGGGACCCACACAACAAACAACTGTAATGCATGATCCCTTCCCCCACCAAGGGGAGGTTAGTAACCAACAACAAAAAATTCCCTACGACGATTTTGTAAACAACAACCACGAAATAAATATTACTGGCAAGGAAATTTTATTTCAAATAGGGAATTGAAATTATGATACCCCACCAGACACCAGTTCGTGAGGGGCTAGCACGAGTACACCTAAAACACCATTGAATATATAAAAAATTCCTATTGAACCTTTGTCGAAGATGGCTAAGGGACCAACAAGGCGAGCAGTACACCACTCCAAAGTGACCCATAATTATAGCATCGTGGATGATTTAGCTCAATCTCCCATTGCCATGTTAGCTTTGGAAGGCCTGCAATATTGCCCAAAGCAAAGGAAAGCCTTACTTTCCATGTTAGGCGCAATCGACCTTGTCGATTCACACCTAATGGATTTCAATTTAGATAAAGACACCCCTAGGCTTCCTTCGCTGGTCGCCTTCCAGATACCAGTGTCAGTATAGAACATAACTATCCACCAATGTATCATTGATGAGGGAGCATCCACATGCATCATGTCAAAGAAAATTTGGCAGAAGTTAGGATCTCATGAACTAAAACCATCATACATCATGCTCAGAGCATATGATAGATGCCCTTCTGCTCCCGTCCATCTCTATAAAAATGTCCCAGTTTTCTTGGATGGAAACATAGTTCTTATAGACATTGAGGTCTTGGAGGCTCAGCTGGATTACAATATAATCCTTGGGTAGAGTTATATGTATTCCATGTCTTCCATAACATCCTCCGTCTTCCGAACCATGATTTTCCCCCACAAGGACCACATTATCACCCTAGACCAATTGACGTACCATGAAAAGTGACCCCTCATGAACGCCGATGTTTTTCTACCCTATGTGGACACATTTTCTGAAATGCTCACACAGTACCAAGAATATGTCCTTGGCCAATTAAAACCACCATCTATCCTCGGATAATTCCTAGGAGATCCCCATGTCATACCAGAATCATTCGTTGATATCACAGGGGCTCCGGTGTGCATGATGTCTACATCAAGCACCGAAGCTAGCCAGGAGACAAAGACTACTAGTAATGACACCGAGGCCTGTGGCCTCTCTATCCTATGCCATCTCCCAAACTTCTTTTCTATACCCTCTGCCCAGTTTTGTGTCACAACAGGTTTTGGAAACAATAGTGTTGCCAAACATATCTTTCGTAATACCAGTTTGGTAATTGGTCCCACCTGCCATGTCAGGAAGCACGGGCATCACCTCGACAGGGTAATCCCCCTCATTCCTGAGGAGGCCCAACCTCTTAAGGAAATTTTCATAACCACACCATCTAAGGAAACTCTCGTTGCAAAGCCAGTTACAACAACCAAGAAAACCCATAAAAAAGGGAAGAAGATATAAAATCCCATCATACAAATGGAATTAAAACCTTGTGCAGTATGTGACATAGTAGGCCACCCTACCCATATTTTCCCGAAGTTGGACGAATTGAAACCACTCCTTAGCTCTGAAAGAAATATCGCACCAACAAGTTCCCATAAAAAGGAACCAGCCACAAAAAACCAAGGCAATGCATCGCATACCAACCACGCATGCGCTATCTATAACAATTATGGGCATTACACTCATCATTTTTAAGAAATATCATGATATAGGGATGAATTACATGCCCTAGAACAATCATATTAAGAGGATGCCCCCATGCAGTCAAATGGAGAAGAACCTCGCATCATATTATACCTTCAGGAGGCACGATAGTCACCAAAACATCTCTTGTTCATTTTCCATCCTCCTATCATACATTGTGCATTTTTCAATGAATGTGGACATTTTATCAACGACTGTGCTGCCCTGGAGCTGATCCAAAGATGGTATCTGGTTTACCATGTATACTATGTTGCCCTGCGAGCAACCCAATTTTCATGTCAGATATGTTCTGGCAATCACCCATTAGAGAAATGCCATTACGTCCCTCGATTTCACTTAATCCTAACCATTCTACAAACAACCATAGTTTGCCTCTCCCTAGAAGACAACTTAGACACAGAATCCATGGATAGGTCGACAACACAGGAGGATGTGACAAGTAGGTACATCCTCTTCCTGTCAGCGGAAAAGTGGTCGGTCGGGGAACCCTTAGTCACCCCCACCCGCCCTCCATGGAGAAGACCAACATGTGCGTTGTGTAATGCACACAACCATTTGGTTGCCAAATTCCCAGACCTAGAATCGCTTTGCAGATGTTTCCCAATAACGTTATCAACCAAGCAGGAAGGGAATACCCAAGAAAGACATTCTTGCCTGGTGTGTCAAGGAAACCATCATGCTCAACACTGTACTTATACCCCTCAAGTGCACCCATTAATTGACATCATTCATTCATTAGAAACACACCGCTGAGATATCATCAGTCTAGAGCTTAGAGAACCTAATGTAAGGCAAGTTTCCCTGAGGCATCCTACCCCATTTCAATACCAAAACATTGGGCAGGTTAAAAAGATGCATCGACCTAACAGGACCCACATCCAGTCTAGGCTAGCATGTGGGCTACATGACAGAATCAACCACTAGGTCAATCAGTGTAAAGAATTGAAGCACCTCATGAACAAATTTCGCATGGTCTCCTCCCTCCCTCAGAAACATCTCTCTAACCGAGAGAATAACACATTGTTATTGTTGGATCTGCTCAAATTTGCACCATACAATGAAATGTGAGCACCTCCCAAATCTTTGAGCAGCAAGATCATCGTTAAGTATACACTCCCCAAGAGAGCTAGACCTACCAAAACCAAAAACTCAAAAATGGAAGCAGTTGAGTCTCTCCCCTATGCCTGATCCTTTTTGAGTGTCCACTTTAGGGATGAAGAGTAGCACTGGTTCTCAGACCATCTACTCAATAGGCATAGTGGTATCGTGCACCATTTTCACCGGCCATAATCACAAAATAGAGGCATGCCGACTAATGGAAACATTTAGGCACCTCTGCACTAGGCATGACTTCCAAATCCCAGAAAGTGCCATTTTCTTAGTACGCCTTATCGGAGGAACCTAGACTTGTTCTTATGAAAGTTGCCACAATGGAAATACCTCCCCCACCAAACTCCGAAGGCATGATACATAATATATGATTCATATCATCATGTATCACAACCATGACTCAGGTTGTCTGCTCATCAGTCATAGGTGTCGAGTCAGCTGCAACTACGAGAATAGCTGTACCAACGACGGTGCAAACCAAATCCATCTGCACCTTGTCGACCACATCCAGTTCCACCACGTCAACGATGGAATCTTATTCATGTATGTCAACCAGCTCCATTAGGACTGAACCACTTCCTCATGGCCTTGCGCAGACTCAATCCCCCTTAGGATCCTTATTCCATTCAAATGAGGATATTCTTGAGGCCATGACAGAGTCAGATTATCTGTGGGATGTGATGCATCACCGCTCATTTTTTCTTCCTAGAAAAACATTCAACCCTAACAAGATAGGAAACCAAGAGATCTATACAATTGAATCAAAATATGTCCTTCCATCAGGGAAAGTTGATTGGTTCAAAAATCCCATTCTGGTGCCCGATGCGTTCGAAGAAGGGAACATGTCAAACATTTCACCTACCATCAAGGTGAATATCTCTCGAAATCCTGAGAAAGTCGAAGAAATTTCACTGGGGGCAACATGTTCCCCAAATGAGATAACCTCTTACAAATCATTTATTGCAAGATTATCAAGATATATTCACATGGGACTACTTAGAAATGTTAGGGCTTAGTCCCATTATTATAGAGCACCATATTGACTCTTGGCCTGACGTACAACCAGTACGCCAGAAACAACGTCAACTTCACTCATCCAAGGCAGAAGAAATTAAATGAGAAATAGATAAGCTTCACAAAGCCTGGTTCAACTACCCAATCGCTTACACATAATGGGTTTCCAACCTTGTTCCTATCATGAAAAAACAGGGCACCATACACGTTTGTAACGATTTTCGTGATTTGAACAAAGCCTGTGCAAAGGAAAATTAACCTACCCCATTTATCGACCAGGTTATCGATGCTTGTACGTGACACGAGGCCCTCTCCTTCATGGATGGTTTCTCTATGTGCACTCAAATCCAAATACGTCACACCGACCGGTACAAAACCGCGTTCACCACCCCATGGGGCACGTTCGCATACTAGGTGATGCCATTCGACCTTAAAAATGTTGGAGCCACTTTCCAGTGGGCCATGAATTACATCTTTCATGACTTGGCACACCTCTCCTCGCCTACTTGGATGACCTCACCATCCGATCCAAGAAGCGATTTGATCATCTCGAGGATCTGCGACTAGTATTCTAACGATGCAGGAAATACAACCTACACTTTAATCCCCTCAAGTGAATATTCTGCGTCATAGCAGGATGACTTCTAGGTTTTATTGTGTCCCAACAAGGGATTAGAGTGGACCCCCTCAAGGTCCAACCTATCAAACAGGTACCACCACCTCGAACCCTCAAGCAACTACAAAGCTTGCAAGGAAAGGCCAATTTTGTAAGGCACTTCTTTAGGGATTCCTACGCCTCCTTTGTTAGGACATCCCATTCAAATGGGATGATTAAGCCCAACAATCATTCGAGGCAATAAAAGACACATTATATTCAGCACCATTGATCAGTCCCCCAGACTACGATAAAGATTACGCCATATATCTATCAACATCCGAGACTGCTTTGGCCAGAGTATTGATCGAGGAAGGCCCATATGGGAAATAACATGTAATATATTACGTTATTAAAACCTTATTAGGCCCCGCATTAAGGTATGAGCCCGAATAAAAGACTACCCTAGCATTGATACACGCAATCCAAAGAATTTACCACTACATAATCTTAAGGACTACAACAGTCATCGCAGATATTAACCCCATGAAATATCTAATCACATGCCATTTAATGAACCATAAGTATGCTCGCTGCATAGTTATACTGCAAGAATTCGACTTACAGTTTCATTCCCCCAAGATAAAGAAGGCTTTAATGTTAGCCGAGTTCATCGTGGACCTCCCAAGTCAGACCAAAGGATCACCAGTCAATGATTCACTACCATACGAACATCTCTTCCTACTGACAACCGATGACCCTTGGTACGAAGATATTCTCCTATTTTTATGAACACAAAATTTCAAACCCAAGATCACCCATGACGACCGTCGGTGCATCCACCACCAGGCCCCCCGATACCTCCTCATGGGAGATGTCCTATACCGACGGGGCATCGAAACATCTTACATTGATGCCTCACCCAAAACCAAGCTAAGCAAACGCTTAATGACTGTCAAAGCGGAGCGTGTGGTGGCCACCTCTCCGGAATGGCCACTGCCAAAAAATTACTGCGAGAAGGATATTTTTGGCCCACATTATTTTGCGACTACATTTCAGCAGTCAACAGGTGCGAGTGATTTCAATTCTTCGCTCACAAGGCGAGAGCTCCTCCCACTCCCATGCACCCTGTCACAGTCGCTAGTCCCTTATACAAATGGGGGATTGAATTCATGACTTGAAACCCCACATTGTCTGGCAACCACAAGTACATTATTGTGGTCATTGAATACTTCACCAAATGGGAAGAAGCCATGCCCACATACAATAATACAGTAGAAAATGGTGCATGGTTTGTTTTTAGCCATGTTATCGGCCGGTTTGGTGTACCCAAAGAGTTAGTCTTCGACCATGGAAAACACTTCGAAAATGAAGTTTTCTGGGAGCTATCTCATCACCTCAGGTTCACACATGAATTCGCTTCACCATAATACCCCCAATCCAACGAACAGGTAGAAGTTGTAAACAAAGTAATCAAAATAATGTTACAATGCATGGTGAATAACCACAAAACAAACTGGCACCACATGCTTTTCTCCACCATGTGGACATACTGAATGACAGTGAAAACATCCAAAGGGTTCACACCCTTTCATTTAGTGTATGGGGTCGAAGCCGTGATTCCCATTAAACTTGAGATCCAAAACTTACACGCCGCCACCGAACTCCTTGATGACACCCAACCTGTAGAGAAATTCTTAGAACAACTAGAGCTCATCGAAGAAATTCGGCGATAGTCACTCCAGCACAACAAGGCCCATAAAAAGCAGGTGAAAGCATCGTTCGATCGCAAAATCACCCCGCGATAATTTACCGAGGGGGATTTAGTCCTCTGCTATGATGCCACGAAAGAAGCCTTAGGGCCAGGAAAATTTGAAACCTTGTGGAAAGGTCCCTATATCATAAAAAATTTTCTCCTAAAGGGGGCATACATCTTGACAGAGCCCGATGAAACATGCCTAAGAAACCTCGTCAATGGTCTCTACTCAAGAAATTGTACCCATAAGGGTCACGTGGGTTTAACCCTAGAGATACTATACACACAACAAACTTTGTTTTTTATCACATACTTATTTAAAAAAGTGATTTGGTGTCACAAATGGATCTTTAACCCAACCATTATTTTTGATTCACTGATGGAGTATCGCAATGGTCTCAAAATTTAGCAGCATCCACTTGGGTCATCTACCACCCTAACTGATATCCATTCTTCACCAACAGAGTATGCATTGGATTAGCTACAAACAATCAGGAAGAATATGACACTGTCATAGGGCTCATGTACGACGCCTTCAATCAAGGCATCTGCCACTTGCATATCTACCTTGATTCCTAGTTAGTGGTTTCACAGTTAAACCAAGAATTTGAGGTATGGGATTCACATCTGTTTAGAGAATATTTGCGTGAAAAAAGATTAAGCCGTCAATTTGATCATATTAAATTTACACATGTACCAAGAAATCAAAACTAGACAGCAGATCGCATAGCTAACCACATCCTGAAATGGAATGCATATTGTATAAACCATCATACATAAAACCAAAAAACATAGATACCCATCAGTGATACACAACAGCCATCAAACATATAAACCATAGGACACATCATGTAGAGCCAAAATAAATACATCTCTCATATATACCAAAGAATATGTGTCTTAGTACAAATAAAAAGTCATGTATCTGACCCGTAGGTCAGCCAAAAAATACATATACACATGTCATCAAAAATAAGGGAAGCATCCTCATAATGGGTGCTTTCCCTATGTACAAAATATCTCTAGGGCTTCACCCCACTAGGTTGGGCACCTATACCCATGGCTGCACCCAGTGCCAGTACTGGGGTAGCCGCCAAAACTGAAGCCGCCATGCAGCGTGAAGTCAGTCGATAGCCCCTCTCTCAGGCCATCAGTGTCTGTAACCAGAAATAATCCAAGTCATCGAAAAATCCATGGGTCGTCATACCCTAAGGTAGCCTGTTCACTCAGCCCCAAGCATCCGCCAAGTCAGTGGCTCGGGCCTCTGAAGAAGCAAGTTTCTCTACCATCTCCACCATGTGGGCCTCCGCCGCCTCGGCATGAGCGATCGCTGCAACACACTCAACAACATCAGAACTGATACACTCTCTAGAAGGGCCATTTCCATCACTGTTTCCTCCACTCTGGGGCTGCCCCAGACCTCCCCCCTGGCCCCCAGCCTGGGGTGGAGCTCCTTGAACACTACGATTCAACTAGTGTCCTACCAACCGAGATGTGGGCTACCATACCTCTCCAACATCTGCAAGAGTAACAAAAACTATGTCAATGTCATCACAATACACATATAAATCATAAATACTCAACAAATGTAGAAAAAAGCACAAAAATCACCCGTGTCAGTCCCCAAGCGTACCCAGCAAGAAGACCCATATCCAGGTCTCCCCGATAGTCCATCCCAAGATATGGATATAGGAGGAACATCTGAGGGTTGGCCTCAAACCAAGCCTCTGTGGTCACGTTTCAATAATTCCCCACCGCACCTCCCCCACGACGAGGCATCATTGGGGCCCATCTCCGCATACGAGGGTCCCAATGACCCCCCATGGGCAAAGCCACCAGAGGCCGCAACAACACCACTCTCTCATACATAATGCTAAAAAGGATTCTAGCATATGTAAATAGCTTAGATCCATCTCGGACCTTCACTAGCTAGACACCATCTCGTCATAGCAATGATGGGAAAAGTCAAAGAAATGCCCGACCCTCAGCCGGTAGAACACCAATCTAAGGCCCCGAATCCTTATGCGGGGAAGATGACCCTGTTAGTCTCATAATCATATCTATATCACATGACTCGACTGAGTCTGTCACCGATGCTATCAAAATTCACCCCTCCCTAAGAGGCACCCCACCACAATGAAGATCCGCAAAGCGCCGAAGATCTACCCTCCCAGGAGGGAGTGGATAGGGGAGTGCCTCACTCTGAGGCATCAGACCTGTCACGAAATAAATATCCTTCTTTGGATAGAAAAACAAGTCACACCTTCGCAACACCATCACTCTGCGCCCCTGTTCCAGCAACGAACCAGGTAACGCAGTAATCGATCCTGTGATCGCAGGACGTCATTCTCAAGGAACTTGAGAAGACTCCATCGAGCTAATTTCTAACAAGCATTGTCATCTTGTGCCACAACCATAAAGAGGCCAGGACAATATCTCTCTCTCCACAACATATTTTCACCAAAAAAACACCCATTACTGACATCAAAACACCAAAAAATTAAAAATTTTCCCAAATTTTTTTCAAAAATAACCTTGGATTTTCGCGTGCCTGTTACTCAAATAGGTGCATTAACCATGCATCTGTATCTCAGACAGACGTGGAGGACACATGAAAAAAGCACCCAAATGCATGAAATATGCGCGAAAATCCTCAGTTCCACACGGAGATTTTGCGCCTGTGCTTTGATCGCTTGCGCAATTAATGACAAAAATGGATAGGGTTCCGTACAAACCCAGTTTGTACAGACACATGCCTAGTAAGACTGAAAAAATTAAAATGTAGGACGTTATGGGGCCTACCTAACTCTTGCAGTGCAAATCCCGAGTGCATAGGCTGACTGCAATGGTAAGAAAGGCTCAATAACAAACTCTGACCTCTCAAACTCTCAAACACTCAAATGACACAAATGAGTTGAAATGAGCCATATTTTCCTATATGTCGCCCTTTTCAATTTTTTTGAAGGAACATAATGAGAGCTCAGAGAGCCCATTTGCAGAATCGAAAGCAACACAGTGATCAATACCTCATAACACCCAAAGGAGACTCCACACATTCACATCTCCAAAAAAATAATTTTTTCAGTTTCGACAAGTATGCCCTCTCTTAACATCTTTTCATTCATCACATTTTGTCAATATATTTGAATGAGAAATATGCTTTCACTTGGGGTATTTTTTTGTAGGTATTATATAGTACAACAAACCACCTATTGCCCCATGCAACGAAGGTTCCATAATAGGTATCATCCTACCCTCAACATGACAGAGTCCTAGAGAAACTTTTCATATCCTGACATCATTTCTCCACAATAAATCAACCATATGTTCCAAACACTTGACCATGTTTATCATCTCCCCACCTTGCACATGATAAACATCCTCATTGGTCGGTAGAGCCAGTCCCTCCATGGTGTCCATCACTTATAGTAGACCATGCATCGAAAAATATGACGCCATGGCCATATCAGCTTAGTCCGGGAAGCACTTCATGATCATTCATCCACCATGCATCAAGTCAAGTTTTACCATATCAAAATAAAACCCCTTTCCTAGACTACCATTTTTGCAAGAAGATCAAACACGCACCACCACGTTTTGCATTTGGCTACGATCCCCCCATCAACATAGCCCATCTGAGATATTTTCCATCTGCTTCATCATCCCCACATTGAGACCAACCAATGGGGCCCCCACCCTTAGAAAAACACCTTCCTCACATCATCAATGAGTGATCATTTTCATGTTTTTGGGTCACCCGTCTCCGTGTTTTATACAATCCAAACCCATATTTTTTATTCTTTTGGAAAGTGTACAAAGATTCCTTAGGATAACATCCCCCACTCATCCATCCATTTTTATCCCATGGCAACAGTCCCTAATCACCCTTGGTCAAAGAATCACACGTTTCACGCAAAGCCACCATGACATTCATCACCAACATATACCCACCCTGGACGTCCTACCGAATCTAGGCCTTTCCTCATCAGAAATAGTTATGACTGCTGCCAAACTGATTTTTTCATGCTCCAAAATTGGGCCACTGAACTCCCATCATCAGTTTTTAGTCATCCCTCGCCATCATTCCTATGTTAAAACTATCATATCAGAGACCCTGGTCGCTTGCATCAGTAGCTGCCTCGTTTGTTTGAGGCTTCCTTTTTTTCGACTTCAACACCCATTCTCCAAAAAGGAAGCAGTACATTGGATGGCTCCTCATCTCAATATGGGAATCCTTGGATGACACTATGGGAATCATCATTGCCCATATATGTCATTGATCCTCCTAACATTTGATGACAACACAAGCTTTCATGTCAAGATGGTATCATACTTTACAAACTTTCCCTTTGTCAAAATAAGTCGAAGACCCGTGCCATTATAAGCATATATTTCAACAATGCTTACATGGGAAGGTCCCAGTCATACACCCATGCATACAATGAGAATTTGTATGCCATACCAAGATTATGCATGTGGGCATTGATTTCAACCTATTGTCAAAGAAAAAACTCCCCTGAGGGCATTAACAATCGTCGTCATCAACCAAATCAACAGATCACTACCATATCAGTGACATAGATAGAACCTTTATCTGTCACATAGGATTTTTAACTAGCCAAAGCATCATGAGCATGGGACATGCCCGCCTCATAGAAAAAAAATATTTATTGTATCATACTATCTCTTATAGGTTTCCGACAGAACATGGTCTCTCTTTTACCCACTATAAGGGGTCTCTTGTTGATCAGCGGTTGTCATTGATGTCAACCCAAGTAGCACCAGGGGCTACCCCAATATTGCATGGGAATTTTGAACTACCAAAATACTATATTATAGGTCAATAATTCTTTTGATGGTTTCTACTTGTTGAGATGTTTCCGTTGATATATGGCATGCCACGTAATTCTTCACGGTTTGAGAGATATTCATGTTTGAAGTTTGTAACCCCAATTAGTGCGCTAAAACCCCATGGGGTTGTGGCATGGGTCATTGAAAAGTCAATAATTAATAATTTATAAGCTCCTAAAATCCCTCCCACATTCACTTGTTGAAGCCTCTCTCAACCTAAGCATTTATATAAATTGTGATCCTCATATCCTCCTTATGTAGGGATTTCGCTACCTAAAATAGGTCATCATGGATTTTTCACTCTAACTTGTTTTATACAAAGTTTAAAAAGCTGAAATTTTTATGAGGCGAAGCTGAAATCCTGAGGAATCTCCTGTAAAAATTTTAGATCAGGGTGCACAATATTTTTAGAGATGTGATCTGTGGAAGTCAATGTTTTTGCGGGATCCTAAACTTCATCTCAAAGAAGTGACCTTGGGAAAATCATCATAAATCTCTCTCTGAGTATCAAATTGGAATTATGTAAAATGTGGCATATAGTGCATGGAATTATTTTTCATTGTATCAATTTCAAATATGAATGAAGAAATAGTGACACGTGGCACGCCGTACAAGTTCTCTCTACTGAAACAGTCCATAATTAGGTCATTGTGAGAGATTGGGCATAATTCTCTCTTGAAGAATCCAAATTGTATCAGACCTATGGCATTGGAAAGAAGACTCAAATTACTACTATAGAACCGAAAATCACATATTGGGGAGCTGAAATAACAGAGATACAAAAGATTCAATATCGAGATCCTAGAAGGCAAGAAAAAGCTAGATCATGTGTTGTCAAGGGCTGCAAAGGACCAGAATTTCTAGGGCAGCAAAGAAAATCAAGGTGCAACAGAGGGTAGCATGAGAAGAGAAGAAATCAAGGTGTAGAATAGTAGCAAGAAGTTCAGCACATGAAGTCTTCAAGTGGGCAGCACTGCATATAGTCATTGTAAAGGTATCACTGTACTAAGTCATTGTAAATGCATCATTGTAAAAAATATACAAGTGTCTATCTTCCAAGAGTTGAAGAGGCAGTGTCGGGAGTTCTAGGATCATCATTAGGTGGTTGTTTCATAGTTAGGATTATGGTCTAGTGTGTCTTCTTCTTCCACATCATTCTATATCATTGTAAAGTGGACCATTTTACCTGGTACGAGAGTCCATTCTTGTTTTATTCTTCTATAGGGTGGTAGGGTGGTGCTAGGCTGGTGCATAAAGTCACCAACAGGTACAAGCCTGGGAAAAATTTAGGGTGGTAGGGTGGCGCTAGGGTGAGTTGTAGCTCATTGGGTGTTGGGGCATCCGTTTAGTTGACTATTGAATAATCTCGGGCGTTGTTGTGTAAACAGCTCCAAAAAGAGAAGAAAAGACATATAAACGCCTTATAAATGAGCCACTTCGAGGGGGAAACCTCCAATACATTACATAAATGAAAAATTCTTGGATGATACAAATGAACAAAACCTCCTTCTATATATAGGAGTCCATGGGGCCACAATATAATCCTAGTGGGGCCCAATGTAATCCTAGCCGACCTAACAATAATAATGTAAGGGCACAAGAATAACAATATGGGGGTTACATGGGTACAAAAATAACAATAAGTGGGGCTACACTAACATAATAAGGGACTACACTCTTAATATAGAGACTTAACATGCCCCTCTCCTTCAAACAAGTGTTGTCCTCAACGCTTGATTATTTCTTGATGCTTCTGTATAAAATTCTCATCCTCCCATGTGGAATCTTCTACAGGAAAGTTCTTCCACTTGCTGAGATACTATAAAATTGATCGTACTTGTCGAGTTCTTGTTTTTGTGACTGCTTCAGAGCTTATTTCGATGTGATGTTGATATTCCTGTTGTTTCATTAGATTCTGCACCAAAGTTAGGTTATCCTTTGAGAGTTGGAGAACTTGTTGTTGATGCTCGATGTCATCTTCCACTAATTTATCATCCACTTAATGTTAAGCTACTATTTATTTTTCAAACCATCCAACTTGGCCTCCATTCTTCTTTCGACATCTATGTACATTTCGGTTGCTCTTCGTAAGATCGAAATTTGTTGCACTTGGTACCGTAATTTTGATATCTCATACTGCAATTCTTCCACTTCATGCATCATAGTATAGATTTCTGAGGGCTTAATGGGTGTTGAATTATTTTTAGGAGGCATTTCAGAACGCAATACTAAAATATATGCTCAATAGGCCCTTGGAATCACTTCAAACTGATTTTTCAAACAAGATTTATGCAATTCGGGAAAAATAATACACACCTTTTACTTTCTTTTGAGGAGCTCGATATTGGAATTGGATTATATCTGTGATTGCGACTCTTCAATATCTGAAATTCAGTAATGAAATAGCCCTCTAAATTCTCTTTTGAATGCCACAGTTCTGACCTGATTTTGATTCTCCAAGACAAAGTTGTGTCCAATCTCCCACAATGACCTAATTATGGACTGGTTCAGTAGAGCGAAATTGTACGACTTGCCACGTGTCACTGTTTCGTCTTTTGTCTTTGGTGCATTCGCCAAAAAGCACAAGGTTTTCTTAACAATTGCGACCATTTTTTCGACACTCCAATCCCGATGCCCGGAGAGAGAGTTGTTCTTCGTTTTCCCGATCACACACTCTTTGAGATGAAATTCAAGAGCCTGAAAAAGCACTACCTTCCATAGATCATATCTCCAAAAATATTGTGAACCAAGCTCTGAAATATTTTGACGAATTTCCTCAGGATTTCAGCTTCGCACCATATGAATTTCAGATTCTGAACCTTCGTAGAAAAATTTTTATAGCGAAAATTCCACGATGACCTGTTTAGGAGCTTGAAAAAAGACCTAACTTCCACAGATGATATCTCCAAAAATGTTACGAACCAAGCTCTGAAATTTTTAGAAAGTCTTCCTCAGGATTTCAGCTTTGCACCCTAAAAATTCCAGCTTCTGAAACTTCGTAGAAAAAAATTTATAAATTCCACAGTATTTTCAGGCCCCACCAGTAGCTGAGCCCTACAGTCCAAAACTCTGAAATACCAAATATTGTGTGGCAGGCTCCAAAGAAAAAAGACATATAAGCCTTGTTGGAAAAACCCATGGGGGCAACCTCCAATGCATTACATAAATGAACAATTCTTGGATTATACAAATGAACAAAACCTCCTTCTATATATAGGAGTCCATGGGGCCACAATATAATCCTAGTGGGGCCCAATGTAATCCTAGCCGACCTAACAATAATAATGTAAGGGCACAAAAATAACAATATGGGGGTTACATGGGTACAACAATAACAATAAGTGGGGCTAAACTAACATAATAAGGGACTACACTCTTAATATAGAGACTTAACAGGCGTTGGAGCGTCCATCCAATGGGAGCTGGAGAAGAATACTTTTCTAGATTCTAGGAAGTTGGAGATTTATTTTCAATTGGAGTTGAATATTAAAGAATTATTAGAAAATAATTTAGATGGTTTTTGTCCCTGAGAGGGTTTCCACCTTAAAAAATGTGTGCATTTGTGTTCCTTTTGTTTATTGATATCATTATACAAACAGTGATAATAATTGAAGATTAACTAATGCTCTAATTGAAAGGAATATTGATTCACCCCCCCTCTTAGTATTTCCAACAATTGGTATCAAAGCTTGGTTCCTTCAATAGCAGTTTAACAGGTGGAAGGAGGTCATGGAGCATACCAAGAATGGTGTACCTCTATTCAATGAAGATAATTATGCACTCTGGAATGGAATAATGGAGGTCTATCTCTTGGCACAAGGTTACGAAGTATGGGACACTGTTAAAAATGGATTTACATCAACCGTGGATGAACAAGGTAAGAAGAGTTTGGTAAATGATGCAAAAGAAAATAATATTATTATCAGTGGACTTATTAAATCTGCATATCATAAGGTGTTGGGTTGTAAAACCACCAAAAATGTATGGGACAAGCTTGAGAATATATATGCAGGTGACTCAAATGTCAAAGAAGCAAAGCTTCAAATCTACATAGCAAAATTTGAGCAACTCAGACTAAAAGAAGATGGCAACATTGCTGCATACTTCCAATACATTGATGAAATAACCAATACTCTAGAAGGATTGGGAGAGCCAGTTGATGAGAATACTATTATATGAAATATTCTTAGAACATTACCAGTGAGATTCAACCCAAAGGTATCGGTCTTAGAATAAAGTGCAAATCTAGACAAACTGAGCAAAGAGGAATTACACGGAGTTCTCATAGCATATGAAATGAGACTTGATGAAGAAGAGGGTACTTCGCATCTAGAAATTGCGTTCGTTGCATCTAAGAAAACCAATAAGGAAAAACAACCTTCAATTGAAAAGACATGCAACTGCAAGTGTGAAGAAAAGGGAGATGATGAAGAAGGTATCTCAGATGAAGAATATGCTTACTTTACGAGAAAACTAAAAATTGGTAAGGGAAAACTCAAAGGTAAACTTCCATTGATATGTTTCGGCTGTGGTGAGCTTGGGCATTTCGTAGCAAAATGTCTGAACAGAAGTGATGGCAACTCAAAAGGAAAGAAAGGCTTTAAGAAATTCAATAAGAAAGAAAAAAAGAAAGGATCCAAAAGGAACTTTCTCTCTAAAGAATATAGCTCATCATCCGATGAAGACAGTGACAGCAAAGAAGAAGCCAATGAGAGAGTATTGTTTATGGCCAAGCACAAAAAACAAGAGGTATGAAACAATTAAGAAGAAGGGTTGACCATAGAAGAATTTTCTAAGGAGGCAATCAAGATTATAAAAGAGCTCAAGGTTGAGAAGATCCGTTCCAATAATCTTGAAGAACAAGTTCAAGGTCTCAAAATTGAATTTGAAGAACACAAATGTATTAAAGAGTCATTTAAAAAGAAGTTGGAAGAAAGCAACCAAGAAAGGGAAGCATTAGAAGCCGAAGTAGTTTCGCTGCGTAAGGAAATGAAGAAGGGAAAAACTGTCCAAAACTATGCCAACAACTCAAGGGAATTGGAAGAACTCATCAACAATCAATGATCTTGCAACGACAGAACTAGCCTTGATTACAAAGAAGAAGAAGCAGGACCTTCTACAACAAAATTCAATGAACCTATGAGATCTGACATGCATGTAGACTTCGTTGGACAAGATTCGCAAGAACATCCTTGGAAGACGATTCCTCAACGAATATTTCCATCCAGGTACCAACATATTTTTCATGGATATTGTTATTCATGTGGAAAATTTGGTCATAAAGCTGTAGAATGTTGCACGTACCCTAGGAACTAATACAATTCCAGGAGATCCTTCAAATATGAACCTCCCAGGGCTCAACGAAACATCAATAGATTTTAAAATTTAAGAAATAATATGGAATGTTACAAATGTCAGAACTTTTGACACATATCCAGAGACTACAGACTTGAAAATCCTCCAGAAGAATCTTCGAAGCCACAGAACGAAGGAACATGGAAGAAGAAGAAGACTAATAATTGTGCTCTCACTCTCAAGGCTCAAAACAACAAAGATGTGTGGTATGTTGATAGCGGTTGCTTAATGCATATGACTGGAGATAGAAGGAAATTTGTATCTCTAAAAGAGAATAAGGATCGAACCGTGTCCTCTGGAAATGATGGATCTTCAAATGTTATAAGATCAGGTACCGTCACTCTCGAAAGAAAAAATGCTCTAGCCAAGAATGTTCTAATGGTTGAAAAAATGAATCACAATCTGCTCAGTGTTGGAAAAATGCGTGATCAAGGACACACAATACTATTCAACTCCACAAAATGTGAAATCAGGAAAGGCAGGTATGGTGAAATTAGGGCTACAACAAGTTGAGCTCCAAACGACATATATGTTCTGGATGAGGAAACTAAAGCACGTCTATTAGCTAAACAGGATGATATAATATTTGGTAGCAATCATGATCGACTAAGTAAGAAATTTGCTACAAAGATGCAAAGTGAGTTCGAGATGTCTTTACTTGGTGAGCTAACATACTTATTAGGGCTTCAAATATCTTAGCAAGACAAAGAAATATTTATATGTCAAGCCAAGTGCATCAAGGAAATGCTAAAAAAATTCAAAATGGAAGATTTCAAACCCATCCTTACTCCGATGGTAACAGGTTGCAAATTGAGCATATACAACTCATCTAAGGATGTGGATCAAAGGTTGTACAGATCTATGATTGGTAGTATTCTATATGTAACAGCCTTCTGGCCAGATGTTATGCAAGCAGTTGGGAAAGTAGCAATATTCCAAGTAGCACCAAAAGAATCACATATTATTGTTGTCAAAAGAATTCTTCGATATCTAAAGGGAACAAAATATGGCTTGTGGTATCCCAAGGGTAACAATCTCATTTTTTAAGCCTTTACAGATGCAGATTGGGAAAGAAGCTTTGATGATCGTAAGAGTAATCGTGAAGCATTAGAATATCTTTGCTAGAAGCTTGGGATTCTCCCAATCTCATTAGATTTTCCTTATTCATAATATAAATGGGGAGTGGAAGTGTGTACAGGTCCGTAGGATGGTTGTGTGTCAGGGGGAGTTACGCTTTTCCATTGATGTCAAAGGGGGAGAGAATGTTGTAGGAAGAGGCTTCATGATTGCAGGGGTAGTACTTGTGTTGCCATCAATGCCAAAGGGGGAGATTGTTGATTGACAGTTGTCATTGATGTCAACCCAAGCAGCACCAGGGGATACCCCAATATTGCATGGGAAATTTTACCTATCAAATTACTATATTCTGGGTCAAGAATTATTTTGATGGTTTCTACTTGTCGAGATGTTTCTGTTGATATATGGCACACCACGTAATTCTTCACATTTTGAGAGATATTCATGTTTGAAGTTTGTAACCCCAGTTAGTGGGCTAAAAGCCCATGGGGTTGTGGCATGGGTCATTGAAAAGTCAATAATTCATAATTTTTAAGCTCCGAAAATCCCTCCCATGTTCACTTGTTGAAGCCCCTCCAAACTTAAGAATTTATATAAATTGTGATCCTCATATCCTCCTTATGTAGGGATTTCGCTACCTGAAACAGGTCATCGTGGAATTTTTGCTCTAAATTTTTTGCTACAAAGGTAAAGAAGCTGAAAGTTTTATGAGGTGAAGCCCAAATCCTGAGGAAGCTCCTGTAAAAATTTCAGATTATGGTGCACAATATTTTTGGAGATATGAACTGTGGAAGTCAATCTTTTTGTAGGATCCTGAACTTCATCTCAAAGAAGTGATCTTGGGAAAATATTCATAACTCTCTCTCTGAATATTGGATTGGAATTCTATAAAAAGTGGCAGATATTAAATGGATAGTAGTTTTTTTTTTATCGATTTTAGATCCAAATGAAGAAACAATGACACGTGGCACGTTGTACAAGCTATCTCTACTAAAACAATCCATAATTAGGACATTGTGAGAGATTAGGCATAACTCTCTCTTGAAGAATCCAAAATGGATAAACCTATGGCATTGGAAATAAGACTAAGATTACTACTACAAAACCTAAAATCACATATTGGGGAGCTGAAATAATAGAGATACACCAGATTCAATATCGAGATCCTAGAAGGCAAGAAAAATCTACATCATGTGTTGTCAAGGGTTGCAAAGGACCAGAATTTATAGGGCAGCAAAGCAAAGCAAGGTGCAGCAGAGGGTAGAATGACAAGAGAAGAAATCAAGGTGTAGAAAAACAGCAAGAAGTTCAGCACATGAAGTCTTCAAGTGGGCAGCACCACATACAATCATTGTAAAGGTATCATTGTACTAAGTCATTGTAAATGCATCATTATAAAAATTGTACAGGTGTCTATCTGCCAAGAGTTGAAGAGGCAGTTTCAGGAGGTCTAGGATCATAATTAGGTGGTTGTGCCATAGTTGGGGTTATGGCGTAGTGTGTCTTCTTATTCTACATCATTCTATATCATTGTAAAATGGACCATTTTCCCTGGTACGATAGTCCATTCTTGTTTTATTCTTCTATAGGGTGGTAAGGTGGTGCTAGGCTGGTGCATGAAGTCACCAACAGGTACAATCCTGTGAAAAATTTAGGGTGGTAGGGTGGCGCTAGGGTGAGTAGTAGCTCATTGGGTGTTGGGGCATCCATTCAGTTGACTACTGAAGAATCTCCGGCGTTGGAGTGTCCATCCAGTGGGAGTTGGAGAAGAATGCTTTTCTAGATTCTAGGAAGTTGGAGATTTATTTTCAATTGGAGTTTAATATTAAAGAATTATTAGAAAAACATTTAGGTGGTTTTTTTCCCGGAGAGGGTTTCCACCTTAAAAAATGTGTGCATTTGTGTTCCTTTTGTTTACTGTTATCATTGTACAAACACTGATAATAATTGAAGATTAACTAATCCTCTAATTGAAAGGAATAATGATTCACCCCCCCTCTCAGTATTTCCAAAATCTCCAACCTTGGGGTTGTACGCAGGTCTCTCTCTCTATCTTAACACAGGTTACACAGAATAGAAACTATAATGTATTTCGGCTATATAGTTCTTCCTATACCTCACACATTAGGGGGCAACTGTTATCACTGGAAAATCAGACAAGCAAAAAGACATCATGAAATGTCAAGAAGAAGGATTTACAGGGCTGAGAAACATTAGAGAATATGGAAATTTTAAAAATATCTAAGGTCATGAGGAAAACTATCAAATTGTGCACTGAAGACACATGCAAAGTGCGCTCTGCGCGCATTTTTCTTTGATAGTCGGGCTGGTTTGCGCGACTTTCCCTCAAAAAGCCGCACGGTCCTCAGCATGGCAGAAGGTCACCATATGGGACCACTTGACACACTTCAGGAGAAGATTCTCCACTTGAGGCCACCCAAGGATAGCCACCTAGAGCCACCTTGAGACCTCAAGTGAGCACACAAAGGAATCAACCCCCACTCTTGGGTCACTATCCACAAGTGTACCAAGAGAGGGAAGAAGGATTTGAATTTGCCTATAAATTACCACCATGAGAAGAAAAAAATGAGAAAACATTGTTATGCTGGCCAAATTGGCCATGAGAAAACCAACAATGTGTGATCCGAAGCAGCAATAGAGTTAGAGGATTCAGCTGTTGGCCACCAAAAAACTCAAATTCCTTAGGCGAAGAGAGAGGCCTTGCAGAACCAGCTCAAGGGTAAAGCCCTCCTTGGATTGGGTATTAGAGCTCCATAGCTCTAAGGATCCAATGCAAGTGTGTAAAGTTCTACCTTTTCTTTACTAATATCGGCTAATAAGAGGGGATTAGTTCTCCATTCGTATTATTTGCTTGTTTGACTCATTTGAGCTTGTGTTTATGTTTTATTGTAGTTTTGTTTTTTCTTCTTATTTGAAGCATACTATGTTCCATAAACTACTTTGTTTTACATGTTAGTATGTTTCCACTAACCAGCTAACAATTATTTTTCCTGCCACAATTTCTTGTGGGTTTCAACCATTCCTACCAAGCACCGATGTTTTAGTACACTCATGCACTAAACACACCATAACACTCCCTCTCTCCCCCTCCTTCATCTCTCTTTCCCTCCCTCTCTCCACTCTCTCATATCCTCTATCTCCCTTTCTCTCCCACCTCTCTCTCTCTCTCTTCACCCTCCAATTATGTTACTTTATCCTTCCCTCTCTCATGCTCTATCCCTATCTCCCCCCTTCTCTCCATCTCTTCTTATTTGGCTCTTTATATCACCCCAAAACATACACACTCTCTCTCCATATCTCACTTGTCACTCCCTCTATCTCTCCATGTTTTTCTTATTTCCTCCCTCTCTCCTGCTCCAACTCCATCTCTCTATCCCTCCCCCTCTCCTCTATCTCTCCTCATCTCTCTCCCTTTCTCTCTTACTTACCTCTCTCTTCCTCCATAACTCTCTCCCTCCCTCTCTTTTCCCTCCAATATTATCTCTTACCCCATCACTCTCCTCCTCTCTCTCATCCTTCTTCTCTCTCCCTTTCTCTCCTACCTCCCTCTCTCTTCCCCCATCTCTCTCTCTCTCTCTCTCTCTCTCCCTCAAATCCTCTTTCTCTCTCTCTTTCTTTGCCCTCAAATCCTCTCTCTCTCTCTCTCCCTCAAATCCTCTTTCTCTCTCTCTTTCTTTGCCCTCAAACCCTCTCTCTCTCTCTCTCTCTCTCTCTCTCTCAAATCTTCTTTCTCTCTCTCTTTCTTTTCCCTCAAACCCTCTCTCTCTCTCCAATTATGTTACTATATCCCTCCCTCTCTCTTTCTCTCCCCACTTATCTCCATCTATCCTTCTTTGTCTCTTTATCTCACCCCTAAACATACACACTCTCTCTCCATGTCTCCCTTGTCACTCCCTCTCTTTCGCCACTTCTCACTCTCTATGTCTTTCTTATTCCCTCCCTATTTCCCCTCCAAATCCATCTCTCTACCGCTCCTGCTCTCTCAAGTTCTCTCTCTCGACCTTCCTCTCTCTCCCTTTCTCTTCTTCCTCCCTCTCCCCCCCTCCCCCCATCTCTCTCTCTCTCTCTCTCTACCCTTCAATCCTCTCACTAACTCCATCCCTCTCTCCTTATCTCTCTCCCCATTCCATCTTTATGTCTTCCTCTCCCTCTCTTACCCTTATCTACCTCTCTCACTCCTCTCCCTCTCTCTCTCTCTTCATTCATTCTCTCCCCTCTCCTTCAGTTTATCTCCATCTCTCCCTTGTGACTCTCCCTATCTATCCACCTATATCACTCTATGTCTTTGATCTTCACTCCCATATATATCTAGAATTAATATATATCATGATATATCATAATATATTATAATATAACAAATTTAATATTGTATTAATCCAAATTTATTAAATTTAATAATATTAATATTATAATATATTAATATGAATATTAAATTTAATAATAATAATAATATTTTAATATTAATATTAGCGTTAATAGTGTTTTTTTCATGGTATTAATAATAATTCGTCCCATGGTATTTTTCTCATAGGCTTCACCTAAACAAAACCTCTTTTTAAGTGTTCTTAAATATAAAGAGGATTATGGAGTAAATATAAAAAGAGGTTTTATTATTTACCATACCTCTAGTTTATTTATATTTTATTTATTTACAATACCTCTTTTATTTACCATGGTATTTGGCCCATCCGCTTGGTATGTAATTAGATGTTGATTTCTAATCCTATTTGATATAATTTTATTTATTTATCTTACCTCTTTATACCTATTTTATATTTATTTATTTACCATAACTCTTTTATAAATATGGTATTGTATTTAGGCCATGGTATTAAAATGGCATTTGACCCATAGACTTCATCTAAATAAAACCTCTTTTTTGAGTTTTCTTGGTTTATGGAGTAAATATAAAAATAGGTTTTATTTATTAACCATACATTTAGTTTATTTATATTTTTATTTATTTACCATACCTTTGGAGTAACTATAAAAATAGGTTTCATTTATTTACCATACCTCCCGTTTATTTATAATTTTTTTTGTTTACCATACCGTTTTTTTAGTGTTCTTAAACCTCTTTATATTTTAAATTTATATTTTGTTTATACATCATAATAATTAAATTGATTTTTAAAAGGGGCTGACATTAGGTTAAAAATGTTAAATATTAAACAATACATTTACGTTTACATCTTTATGTTTACATATTTATGTTTTTATGTATAAATTCATAATAATTTATAAATCATCATATTTATAAAAACTATTAATAATTATATTGTAAAGATATCATAAGAAAAATATTTTTCTCTATTTATGTTCTATTAGATTGAATTTAGGCAAGGGTTTTATATATTGGAGAAAGAATAATTTATTTCACAGTATATATTGTCACCATAAATATTATGCAAGATGTTATCTAGTTTATTATTAAGACAATGTAAATTTCACAATTGACTCCTATCCTTAGTCATTTTTCTTAAAATTGGAACCTAAAATTCAATGGAGAGTAGACCCCATAAGAACCATTGATATTGATTATAATAAAATTGATATATTTTGTTGTTTTATTAATTTTAGCAAATATTTTGATACCATTCCTAAAACAAAGCTACAAAAAAGGCTAAAAGAGATAATGGTTCCTTTCAAGTTCAACGTTGTTGTGACAAGGTTGTACAAGAATGTGATTACCAAGCCTAGGACCATTGAGGATTTTTTGAAAGAAATAAAAATGCAATGAGTCAAGCAAGTGTGTCACCATAAATTTTGTGTGAGATTTTATCTAGTTTATCCTTAGGACAATGTAAATGCCACAATTGACTCCTACCCTTAATCTTAAAATCTGAATTTAAAATTTAGTGGAGAGTAAACCCTATACAAACCAATTGATATTGATTATAGTAAAATTGATCTCTTTTTTTGTTTCATTGAATTTAGAAAATATTTTGACACCATTCCTAAATGAACCTACAAGAGATAATGGTTCCTCTCGAGTTCAGGGATGTTGTGACAAGGTTGTACAATAATGTTATTTCCAATCCTAGGACCACTGAGGATTGGTTGAAAGCTTAAAATTCAAGATTGGATTCAAGCAAGAGTGTCCCTTATCCCCTACCCTTTTTTGCATATACAATGATATGCTTAAAGAGTGTTTGGAATATGCAAGTTGCATTGGCCCCACACTCACTAGTATGGCCATAACTCTTCTCCTTTATGTTGGGGATATTGTTCTTTTGGAAAGGAGTTATTACAATCATACCAAGCATCTCAAAATCCTCCAAGATAAATATGAATGTAAATATAGACAAAACTAAAGTCATGATAATTGAATCCGAAAAATTCACCTATGATACTTTCATTTATGACAACAACTCCTTGGAGGAAGTTATTCATAAAAAAATCTAGGAATTGACATCCATCATAAGCTTAATTGGAATTAAAGCATTGAGAAAAGGATAAATGGAGGTTGGAAAGCTTACTCCAGGTTTGAAAATAATTGTAAGGTGCCATATCTTTGGATTTGGGATTAAAAAATTGTATCTTTAACACTCTCTTCACTCCTGTTATTTTATATGGATGTGAGGTTTTGGGTTGTAGTATATTCAAAGAGTAATGGAGGAGTTGGAAAAATCCAAAAGCTGTTTATAACCTACAACCTCAAGATTAAAGGAAATACTCCCTACCCTATCCTCATGATTGAAGTAAGTATTTCCCCCATTGAAAGAATGGCTATGACTAGGTATCTTATGTACATGAAGACATTACAAAATATGGATGCCAAAAGGTTTCCTACAATTGCTTCTAGCTCTAGCCAAAACCCCCACCTCCTACTCAAGTGAGGTGCCATAACGATGTTTGGTCTTGGATGGAACATTAGGGAATAAAGGAGGATATCATCTTGTAGAATTCATATAATATTAAAAATATTATTACTTCCAAATTTAAGGAGAAATTGTGGGGAAATAATAAGATGAAGGGGAACAAGAAACTATTGTAATATAAGGAGGTGATCAACCCCATTCTTAAAAACATAAATTATCTCTTTTTCTTGACTAGTGTTAAGAATAAAATGAACATTCCCAAGCCTAGAGTTAACTATTGTTTAAAAAACATAACAAGAAAGGCTCAATTTGACTTAGTCAAATTGAGTAAATCGAATTTCCACATCAGTTGGACAACTTGGAGGAAGTTAACTAGTAAAATCAAGTTAGAGGGCTTGGAGTTTAGTTATGCATGTGTGATTTCTAAATGTTTGTAATCCAGTTCAATTATTTTCAGTTATATTTAGTTAACCAACCTCTAACTATTAATAGAGTTAGTTCAATTTTAGTTGTGTGTTGGGATAACAATATAAATCAGAGATATGTCAATTAACTAATCAATCAGCCCAAAATAGCTAGTGCATGCAAGAAATCTGAGTTCCTCAGCTAAAGTGGAGATGAAAAGGGAGTGTAGCATCAATTGTAGACTAGTTTTGAGTGTACAGGTGTTGCATGAGTCAGAATATCAATCCTTCATAATTACGCAATCGATTTGGAGGAAATTCCTATCTTTTAGGGGATAATTTCCTCAAGAAATGGGCAAGGAAATAGGAGCCTTGGTGAGAAAATAATTGGTTGAGTGTTGGCCAGCGTTTCTCATTGAACAAAGAGAAAAATTATTCTTTTGTAGGTTGAGCTCAGATATGGAGCTAGAAATTATAATAGTTTATTTATTGAACCGATTAATGCAAAGAGGCTTGATGGGTTTTTCCCAATTGGGTTCCGCTAGAAACACTATGTATTTGTGGTTTTACTTATTGCATGTCTATGCATGTTGTTCTAAATTGTGATTTTCATTCCACAGATCAGTAAAGTAGAATTGTGTCTCTTATTTTTAAGTTAGAAATTTTGAGCAGTTGCAATTTCTGTCAAATTTCTACATGGTATTAGATCCCTAAAATCATATTAGAACTAGTATTTCAAATTTTTCTCTCAAGAATTTTGATTTGGAAACTTCATTGTAAATTTTTTTCTTCAGGATCGGGATAATGTATTTCAATGGAGTGAGACTAGAGTATGCCTTGGAGGGTAGCTTGAGTTTCATAGCCTGGAAGGATCTAATGGAAGTAGTGCTCGATGACAATGTTGTGTTATAATATGTTAAAAATGACATTGCAAAGCCCCAACAGTCGGATGCACAATAATTAGCCCATTTGAATAAGGATGTTACAAAGGCCAAGATAATTCTTCTAGAAAGTGTGAGAGACCACATGGTCTCAAATATCCATGGAAAAGAGACACCATTTTCTATGTGGAAGACACTGACTGAGCTATTCGAAAATAAAAATGACCATAGAATATTGGCCCTGAAAGAAAAAATTTGAAACATAAGAATGCTATTATTCCAAAATATATCTCCAGGTTTACTCAAGTCCGTGATGAGATTAGAGGGGTTTGGGTGAATGTTGCAGAAGATGACCTGGTGAGCCTAGCTCTTCTAGGCCTTCCAAAATCCTAGCATAACTAATAGGAATCTGTTAATTGAAGGGAAAAATTACCGAAATGGGAAAGGTTGTGGTTTTATTTCGTTCAAGAGTTCAGGAGAAATAACATAGATGGGACATCATCCAAAGCTAAGGATGAAGATAATTTTTCCTTGGTTGGAAAGGGGAAGAAGAGAAAAGGGAATAAGACCCATATCAAACTTGAATCTAGCCAAAATAATGGGAAAAATAAATACTTGAGAAAGATAAATGCTTTCACTTCCACGAATTTGGGAACTATGCAACAAAATGTCTGCATGAGAAGTCTACTAATAAGTCTTCAGGCGGAGCAACAGGTGAAGCACTAGCTTCACAATTCAAATTAGACTTCACCCTAATAGCATGCATGGCCAACATTATTATGGGGAGTGTGTGGTACCTTGATTTCGGTGCCTCATTCCATATGATAGGGTGCAAGGAGTTTTTTAGTAGCTTGCAGGAGAAGGATATCCATATGCATATTCAAATGGGGGATGACGAGAGTTATAGTGCTATAGGAATTCGTATTGTCACGTATGAGAGGGAAAAAGCCTCCCCTCTTCAACTGAAAGATGTTATGTTTATGCCTAGGCTAAAGAAGAACCTGATGTTTGTAGAAGTATTGGAGGATTGTGACTATGATGTTATTTTAAGTAAAAACACAAATTTCATTAAATTTGGAAATAAACAGGGAATATAGAATTTTAAAGTAAACAAAATAACTCAATTCTAGTGATGTCCTCGTAATAATATTTTTCCAATTTTAATGAAAGATGTGTTTAAAGGGAAAGCCTTTCCAAGACACATAGATACCATGAAAGTGAAATATATCAGGGTTCGTGTGAAGAACCTATACAAACTTGAGGTGGGAGATTGCACTGCATTGAGAAGTAAGGTAGAAAAAGTGCAGAGTCGAGATGTTGGAGAACTCAGGCATAAGAGATTGGGCCATATACACCACAGTTCCTTAAAAATCATGCAACAAATTTACACTGGTCTCCCTAAATATTTCGTTGACCAAAAGGATGTGTGCAAGGGTTGCACATTGAGGAAATATGTCAAATACAATTTCCATGGCTGAGAGAGAAGAGAAAATGAAATCTTGGAGAGTGTCCACTTTGATGTTTTTCAACCCTTTTCTACAGCCTCCACTGCGAAAAATAAGCATTATGTTATTTTTATTGCTAATTTCACTAGAAAATATTTGATCTTATTCATGCAGAAGAAGTATGACGTTTTATCAAAAATGATTTAATTCAAGGCCTTGGTTGAGAAGGATACTGGGAAGAAGGTGAAGGGTCTCAGGAGCGATAATGGAGGTGAATTCATTTCACAAGCCTTCAAGAATTGATGTGCGTAAGAAGGTATTTTAATGGAACCGATAGCACCCTGCAACCCACAATAGAATGGGGTAGTTAAGAGAAAGAATAAGAGTATAGTGGGAGAATCAATGGCCATGTTGCATGATTAGGGGTTTTCATTGCATCTATGGGAAGAAGAATGCAACACAACAATCTACTTCTAGAACCAGAGTCCTCATAGAATAGTTGGCATGATCACTCTTAAGGAAGCTTTCTCTGGGAGAAAGCCTGATGTGTCTCATTTTAGAATTTTTTGAGCTTCAATTTATTTCCATGTCTCCAAGGATTGAAGGAAGAAATTTGAGCCTACAATGGAGTTGGGACTTTTCGTAGGATACACTAAAACTGAACACAATTATCGGGTGTATTTTCCTTCACTAAGGATGACAGTCGTGAGGATAGATGTAAATTTTGATGAGGAGAAGGCCATGAAATTCTCTCTAGAACGAGAGCTAAGTATCCTGCCATAGTAGTAGTTTTTTTCTCCAAAGGGGGAGCCTTGGGATGAGCTTCATGAGGTTGTAGAGTAGCCACACATAGTGGAGTAGATAGGAGGTAGAGTGGAGGCACCCACTCAACCAGAATATTCCAGAGAGGGGAAAAAGAGAACCATAGAAGTTGATGGATTTTTGCAGGATGCTAGGGAGAATGTGGGATCCCCTACATCATAGTGCAGGAAGATGAGGTCACCTGATAGGTACACTAGATACATGGCTCTCATGACATAGCTCATTGAGATAGAGCCTTCTGCATTTGAGGAAGAAGTATCTCAACCTATTTGGGTTGATTCCATGGTGGAAGAATATGAATCCATCATGAAGAATATTGTATGGGAGGTGGTGTCGAGACCATAAGGGAAATTAGTGGTTGTATCAATATGGATCTAGAAATTGAATCATGCATTTGACGGGAGCATAGAGAAGTACAAGGCCATATTTTTGTCCAAAGGATTCTCTCAGATAGAGGGAGTGGAATATGAGGAAATTTTTTCATCAGTTACAAGATATTCCTCAATCAAATCCATTCTAGCATTGCCTACGTAGATCAGGTGGAAAATCCACCAGATGGACGTGAAGACCACCTTTCTCAACGATGTCATTGAGGATTAAATTTACATAGAGAATCTAGAAGGATTTGAGACATATGATCGAGATTCACATGTGTGTAGAATTATGAGAGCATTGTATGTTATCAAACAGGTGCCCTGAGCATGATACACTCAGATCGACAATTATCTTAGTGGTTTGGGATTCACCAAAAGTGAATCAAATGTGAACCTGTTTCACATTTTGATATATGGTAAGTTTCTTATTCTTGTTTTGTATGTTGATGATTTAGTATTGATAGGTGCCGAGAAACTAATTCTCTCTTGCAAAGAAGATCTTGAAAGGGAATTTGAGATGAAATACATGGGATTAATGCATTGCTTCCTCGAGCTGGAATTATGGAAAGGTGATGATGATTTTTTTGTATCTCAGTGGAATTATGTCTCTGAAATATTTCATAGATTTCACATGGAGATTTGTTAGCCATGGACACACCTCTAGATACGAACTAGAGGAAGGATAATGCCACTTCAGGTGAAGAGGTTGATGCTACCATTTACACGCAGCTTGCGGGGTATTTGATGTATCTTATGAACATAAGACACAAAATGTGATATGCATTAAACTAACTGAGTCAAGTTATGGTGAGGCCTACCAAGTTTTCTTGGAAGGAATAAAATCATGTGTTATGGTGCCTTAGAGGCACTACCGAGTATGGCTTATGATACAGGAGGATTGAGGGAGTTAAGCTTCAAGGCTTCACCGATGAAAATTGGGCAGGGAGTCCATCAGACATGAAAATTACTTAAGGTGTTATCTTCAATGTTGGGTCAAAAACCATTTCCTAGTACAACAGGAAGTAGAGGTCTGTCGCCCTTAGATCAAGAGAGGCCGAATACATGGTTTCAATTCAAGCAGCATGTGAGGCCATATGGATGAGGAAAACACTTGTGGGTATTTTTAGTCAGGAGATGGATCCGAAATTGATATATTGTGATAATTAGAGTTGCCTTAAGCTCTCTGAGAATCTAATATTTCATGACAGGTCTAAGCACATTGATATCTAGTATCATCATTTGCAAGACTGTGTACAGAGGAGAATTATGTTTCTACAGTATATTCCAACTGAGGAGTAAGATGTTGACATCTTAACAAAGGAATTATCAAGAAGTAAATTTGAATGCCACATTTTCAGGATAGGCGTGGTGAAAAATAAATTTCTTGCAAAGAGGGAGTGTTAAAAAAATGTAGAAATAAAGGCTCAATTTGACTTTATCCAAGTAGTCAAATTGACTAAATCGAATTTCCACATCAGTAGGACAACTTGGAGGCAGTTAACTAGTGTGGAATGGCTCTTGTCACTCATATAGCTCAGTTAATTTGAGTTAGAGATCTTGGATTTTAGTTATGCATGTGTTATTGATAATTTTTAGTAATCCAGTTCAATTATTTTCATTTTTATTCAATTAATTGACCTCTAACTATTGATAGTGTTAGTGGAAGGTTAGTTGAGTAGTGGGAAAATAGTCCAACTCAGAGATTTTCTGGTTAACTGATCAATCAACCCAAAATAGCTAGTGCAAGCAACCAATTTGAGTTCCTCAGCTAATGTGGAGATGACAAGGCAATGCAACATCAGTTGTAGATTAATTTTGAGTGTATAGGTGTTGCATGAGTCAAAATATCAATCCTTGGGAATTGCAAAATCGGTTTGGAGGAGATTTCTATTTTTAAGGGGCTAATTTCCTTAGGATTTGTGCAAGGAAATGGGAGCCTTGGTGAGAAAATAATTGGCTAAGTGTTTCCCAGAGTTTCTCATTGAGCAGAGAGAAAAATTATTCTTTTGCAGATTAAGCTCAGAGCTATAGCTAGCAATTGTAATAGTTTCTTTATTCAATTGATTAACGCAGATAAGCTTGAGGGGTTTTTCCCAGTTTGATTCCCCTATAAATCACAATGTATTTGTGGTTTTTCTTATTGCATGTTTATGCATTTTGTTCTAAATTGTGATTTCCATTATGCATATTAGTAGAGTAGTATTTTATCTCTTTTTTTTTTTTTTCAGTTAGAAATCTTGCACAATTGCAATTTCTATCAAATTTCTACAATTCTTATGAGCTTCATAATGAAACTTCTTGTTTTTTAATTCCAAAAACACCATGAAAAGAAAGTTTTTTTCACCTATGTGAACCTAAGAGGGTTGAAGATGAAAAACACTTTCTTTTAGATTGTCCATCTTATACTCACATCCTATCCAATTTCCAAAATATTTTTCACACTACTAGCCTTCTTAATTTTTTAACTCAACAAAACTATAGTGATCTAGGAATGTTTCTCTCACTTCTTTTTTAACATAGAAATAAAATGTTAAAGAATTATGATTAACCTCTTACCTTTTTAAGTTTTAGTAAACCATGCAAATATTAACGGGGGTTAATCATCATCATCAATAAATTTACATCTCAATAAATATATATATACAAATTTATAAATATCTATTTTAAATTTCATTTATAATAAATTTATAATTTTTTCAATAAAATATAATTATTACTTTCTAAAATTTAAATAAATATATAATTTTAATATAATATTATGCAAAGCAAATAAGTTTCTAGAAAAATAATTAGTATTAATAAGATTATTCCTAGATAGTTAATAATAAAACATTTTATAGAAATGTTTATTAGATAATTAAATAAAATATGGGTAGTTCAATGATTTTTTAATTATAATTAAAATTAACTACCTTTTATCGAAGAAAATATACCTGTAATTTGATTCATATAAATATGACGAAGTTACACTTTATATACACACTACAAAGAGTGTATTCCTACACTTTGAACAACTCACTATAGTAGCTTGGGATAAACAAAAAACCAGAATTGTCCAAATGTATATTGAATTACATCACAAAATTGGCCTAAGTAGAAAGAGATCATAAATAAATTGTTTTGTCCATATAGACACAGCAAATATTGATAATCCAGAGAAAAAACAAGCAGGTCTTGAAGAAAAATTCTAAACATATCCCAAAAGAAGGATCATTTTGCAAAATCAAAGTTTCCCAAAAAGAAACTATTGTTGTAGACTCTAATATAATGTTGTTAGTTGAAGCTTAAAAAAAATGACAGAAGGACCAAAAACAAAATAAATACTAGTCATCAACATGTGTCAATAACCAAAGTTTTGACCTGTATGCTATATGGACAATGAGAGTATTCAAAAATTAGTTCATTGACCTATTCATTTATCTCCCAAATATCCTTTTCCATAACAAGACCCTCCTTTGATAGATTGTCAATGTCATGGTATTTTTCCTTGTAAATATGAGAACATGAAAAATATGAGAAATTTTTGTTAATATCAAAGATATCCTCAAGTATAGGTAGAAGAGTGATGTTCCTATATGTAATTATTTCATTTAGCTAGTTTCTATAAATCATTAAATCCCTAAATATATGAAGATGAAATAAACCCTTTTCATTTGCAAATACAAACAAATTTTGCACGTTTGGAGTTCAACTCTATTGTTTGACCCAGGACCCAAACCCATCTTAAACTTGAAACTATGAAAAGAAGATAGGAATAAGATAAACCAACCTCTACAAAATTTACCTTTATTTATAGATGCACCATCAAAAAATCATTAGGGGAATTTTGAGGTCTAAAATGGGCCTTCTAAGAAAAATGTACAGCCAAAATAAACTTTATAAGAACCAATAGGATTCAAGATGATGATGTAAACCATGGGGGAAGATTCACCATTTTTGGAATAAAAAAGTAAAAGGATTAAAAAATAATAAAATAATAAAACTACTTTTTCAACATATTTTCAACTTATCTCCTTAAGGTTTTACTCAAATTTTGAGTGAAAGTACTCGTTAGATGCAAAATTTAATTCCTCATCGAACGAGTACGCATGTTGCATACTTTTGATGGACCATATTACACGAAAAATGAGAAATACATAAAAAAATATTATTGCAATCATGTTTTTCATGTATTTCTCATTTTTCATGTAGCAGAGTCCATCGAAAGTATGAAAGATGGGTACTCCTTGGATGAGGAATAAAATTTTGCATCCAATGAGTGTTTCTACTCGAAATTTGAGTAAACCCATAGGGAGATAAGTTGAAAAAATAGTTTTTTCTTTTTTCCCTCCAAAATTTGATGATGTAATCTAATCTTATTTTATTATTTCCACTATTATTTTATAATTTCCATAGGAGGCCCATTGTAGACCTCAAAACTCAACCTAATGACCTAAGGTTTTGAGGTTTCAATATTTTCCGGAATAATAACCCTCGAAACAGTAGCCCCTTTTACCTATGAAAAGTGACTTAGGATAGCCAACACTTCATCAACAATATGTTGAGGGACCGAAGCCTTATCCAAAAGAACTTATTTGTTTCTAGCTAACCAAAGCCCCCAGTATATAATAAGTGGAAGAGATTTTATGGGGTGACTACTTGGGTTTTTTTACCTCGAAACCACCCTAACCTAAAGAATGGAGTGAAACAAGGTTGAGCTACATACCCGCCAAACATAATTAAAAAAGGGGTATTCTAAGAAAATATTGTTGGACAGTTGACATTGTTAGGTTAGCAAGTGGAATTAAGTGTGTTGGCATTGATGTCAACTGGCCTAGTATTCATTTCAAATGCATAGTGTGTTTAACATTGATGTCATGCTCAGGGGAAGTCTTAGTATTGTTGCAGTATTTGGTAGAGAACCATCATAGTAGCAGGTTAAGTAAAGAAGCTAAAATATTATAACTATGGTGGTTTAAGGCCTCAGAGATATGTTCGGATATTTTTGGAAGTTGCACATTTGGATAACATTCAAAAAGAGCTTTCCAACAATATGTTGACGTTTGAATTTAGTCCTCTAGAGTGAAATATATGGCTAGTCAAAGTTGGTTGACCTTAAAGAGTTAAATTTGGTGTTTTGGCCACATGATCCTAGCAGTCTAGTTAGTATACAGGTGGTGCTTGATGGAAAATTGGAAGCATGAGATAAGATCAAGAGATATTGCATTGGTTCTACTTGAGACACATAATCCTGGGGGTTTTCTTTCCCCTGGAGTTTCCAAAGGAGTCACAAATTAAAAGGTACAGGGAGACGGTCCGAGGGTAAAATAAAATTTCCATTTCTATTGATCAAAGCATTATGTGTCAGCTACCTCATATATTCATGTCCTAGAGATTTTGTCTTAATAATTTCCAAGAGTGGCTTAAGTCTAAAATCTCGAGGTGATGGGATGAATGGGACAAGATGTGATGCTAATCACAAGACCTAGTAGTCAAATGGCACGAGAACACAAGCCCAAATGTTTTCAAAGGTGCTTTGGCCCCACAGTGGACACATAACATTCACATTAATTTCCTAGTATTTCTAAAGGGAGCTAATGTTTTAAATCCTAGGGAGATAGATTTGGGAGTCAGAAATGGGTTGAATGAAATTAATGTTAAAATTCACGACCATGCCTTAAAATTTTATAACATGGAATTGGTTAAAAACCAAAGTCTTAGACTCCCCTTACTTCATACTGGTGTCATGGAATGAGACACATGGAGCATATTGATTGGATGACAAAAATGATGTGCAACACATGTGGAGCCATGGTGGGACAATGACGTCAGAGATATAAAGACTCGGGATTATGTTAGCCTGAAGTTAGCATGTTAAAATATTGGGGTTACATGGAAGTCAAGAATAAGGATGTGTAGAATGAAAATTTTGCAGTTATAGTTGGCAGAGTGAGATGAAAATGAGTGGCACTTGGACCACTCAGAAAGGGACATGTGGCAATGGGCACATAGGTGGCAGAAAATTGACACAAATATGACATGGGTGTGATGTCACCCATCCTAGGTGTTTCTCAAAGGAGGCACCTCAGAGGTTTTTGAAAGTGCGAAAAAAAAGCCCAGGGAGACAAAACCATGAGGACATTTTATAAAAAATAGCATACATGCAACCATGACAAATATTTGATTGACGTAAGTAGGAGGAACATGGCCCGACAAAAATATGGCAAGGCCATGTATTCCCAGGAGCTATTCTATTGGTGTTGCATGGCTAAAAAGAGGTCCCACCTGGACACGTCACCCGAAAGGTATGACTGCGATGTTTTAGAAGTGAGAACAAACTGAAATTCTCAAGGTGAATAGGCACCAAGATACCATGGCATATAAGCTAGCATAGAGTTGAAGCAGTGGAACAATCACATCATGAACCCATAGGACACATAACCCCCAAGATATGTCATTGGAATTTTTTAGAGAAGAACAGTTTGAAAAGGCTAGGGTAATGGGCCTAGGATAGAATGGTTCCCATCATCGGATGTTCTATCAAGTTACAAAGGCACATCTTGGAGCCATATATTATGTGACCAAGCTTCTAACGTGGTAAACAATATTATTTGTGATGTTAGCCCTTCAGGCTTGTTATAAGGAGTTACAAGCTCATGCTTTAAGTAGGTTCTATCGAAATACGTTTCAAGGGCATCTGGGCTAATTATAATGAAAAAGTGTTGTGTGCAATAAATGGATAAGGGATTATTTCAAAGGGGCTACAATTGTATAATGTAAAGGGATTATTTCAAAGGGGCTACGATTGTATAACATAAAGGGATGACACCATTCTACAGTCCTGATTTGGCCTAACAATCATATTTGGCGGAGTCTAACAAAATTGGAGCTCACGATAGTTGGGGTAAATTGGGCTTGAATTGCTTGATAGCTGGTTTGGCATAACATGCCATATTAATTGGAGGATTTTTCAAAATTTGGAAGATAGTCATATTTTGGGCTACAATTAGAATCTCTGATTAAACCATGTAAATGGAAAAAGTGACTAAGATATTGATTTAAAAACAACAAGATAGCAAGGAGCATGATTTGAATAAGAAATTAACAGATCCCCGTCTATATTAAATGTGAGCCAAACCAAGAAAAGTATCGAAGTCTAGCCACAACATGGGAATCCATAGAAATAAATTAAGAATGTTGATTGCACGCTACATATTTTCTCCCTTAAATAATACTAAAGTATATTTGATACTTATGAGTCTTAAAGAGCAGCAATGAAGAACCATGTTGTTTGTGCAGGTAGAATTTAATGGAGGTAATCCTTAAGTGTGTACATGGAATGAGATTTAATTTTTATCATGGGATAACAATTTCAGAGCCCATTCTCTAATTTAATTCACTAATAGTGACTGAGAAAATTGATGTAATAGCAGAATTATTTTCCATGCTAAGAGTACACTTGGGTAGAGTGATGTGCAGAAGATCCAACATCGTTTTATGTGTAACAGAGGAATAAAACTATGGATTGTAGTTTTTTAATTCTATGGCAGAATGCAATATTGTGGTGTGTGTGTGAGAAATTTGTTTTATAGATCACTACTGAGAAAGGTCTAGTGTGCCTAAGGAGAATAAAATCCAAGAGTTGTTATGATGAATGTATGAGGGTCGATAGCAGAGAATAGAGTGGTATTGTAGAGTTGAAAGAGTGAGGAGAATGTTGAGAATATACTACTAAGAAGTATATTTGGATGATAATTAGTGAAGAGAAAAGAATAACATCAGGAAAAGTTAGTTCTGGTTCAGAGGGGCAAGGATTGAATAACAAAAAGTTGAAATTAGGCCAAGTGGGTTCCAAAACAGTGAGAATTTGATTTTGCTATTAGGTGTAGGTTTCTTCCTGCAAATCAAGAGGTTGGGGCTTCCATTTGAGCGGGTATCTAAATACAACTTGAAGGTTGGTGCCTCTTGCAATTTTGTGCTTGCAACAAATTATTGAATTTGGTGATTCAAGTAAGCTAAACAAGTTTGCCACAAAGAAGGAATTTGGGGCTTCCTACTACTTGTGGCTAGAAAAGACATTCTAAGGGATTTGGTGCTTCCTAATGGTGGAAGCTCATAAAGATATTGATGTAATAGTGTAGGATCTCATATTTAAATCATAACAAAAATATTGGTTGTTTTTCCCTTTTGAGTTTCCATGTTAAATCCTTGTGGTCATATGTGTATGTTGCTCATGGTATTTTTGAAGTATGTTCATATGTTGATTACATTTGTTGTTTTACATGTTATGCTGGTGGTTCCTCACTTGAATGGTAGCCAAGAGAAATCAAAATATAAATTTGCATTAGAAACTAAAATTAGCCTCAATACATATTCACCCCCCTTTAAGTATTAATATTGTTTCCAACAATTCATATCAGATCCAAGTTCTTTTAGGAAAAACTTAGTCTCTTGAAGGTAGATCAAAAGGAAACATGGATAATCAAGTTTGGCTTACACCAGAAGGACTTCCACTTTTGAATGGATCAACTTATGTTGTTTGTAAGGTTAGAATGAAAGCATATTTAATGGATTTAGATGTTGATGTATGGTACTCTATAATAGATGGAGAAATAATATTAATGAAGAATCCAAAATGATTATCTTGAAGGGACTCCTAGATTCAAAATCCAATAAAGTGAGTCATTGCAATAATTACAAAGTAATGTTAGAGACAATGCAGTATATATATGGGGGCAGTCATGAGGCTCAAGAGAAGATTGAAAAACCTTGATGTTGTAATATTACCAATAGGAAAACAACATTAATACAAAGAAAATAAAACAATAATGTTGGAATATCAAAACACCATGATTAGAACCAGAAATAATTGAGCCATTTTATTAATAAGGAGGTGTGATACAAGTACAACAGTGCTAAAAAATGATAGTACTCAAGCCAACATATATGGTTAGAATGACCCTCAAGTTCCCCCACTAAGAAAACCGTGTAACTGCTGTTCTACTGGAGACCCTCACTGTGCTACCCCTGGTAGAAAGTCTGCAAATGTCTCTACTCGTTGAAACAGAGTGCAAATATGAGGTTGTTATTGTGCTTGGAAATTTCCAGGATTTGAACTCCAAACTCTATGGTGAAAACCCAGAAAAACAAAGAAATGATTTCAGGATTGGCAGACCGTGGAAAATCACCCTCCTAGAGTATGAAAAACGCATTACTGCTAGGTATGTAGTGATATGAGTTGAACTGACAAATAAAATGTCGCAAAAACACCTTCGTAGATCAACTGTTGAAGGGCTGACCCCCTCACTAGATTCTAAGCGACAATGCTATGAAATCTTTCCCTCCTCTAGATCTCTCTATTGCCGCACACCGTAAGTCACTGGGTGAATGCACTGCTCAAGAGGGCTACAAATGGCCAAATGCTAAAATACTGAAATCTTCTCACAAGATAGAAGAAATACTCTCTTGAGAGGGCACTCAATGTCCCTCGAGGATGAGGTTTGGATTTCTTCCCGGAAATACCCTTGTGCTAAACAACACTGCAGACTCGGCTAAACAGCTCAAGTGTGCTCAAGTCGTAAATGACAAGAACTAAAATAACTCATAATGCTCTCTATGGTTGCCCTCACCTCTTTCTTATACTTGTGGAACCCTCACGCCCTTGGGCCCACATCATAACTTCACTGCTCTCTTGGTCCATATCCTCCTCCTAGACTACAATGTTCACATGACCTCTCGACCCCCTCCACTACTACGTTGTTCCACTTTCACAGTGGTGAAGTAGTTTTATTCTACTAAAGGGATTTATGGGTCCCTCTACCCTCTTATTCAACTACTTAGTCAATTAAATAAAAAATTAATATTCTAATTAGCTAAAAGCTAATTAGGAATATTATAGTCCTCCTCGCCAAAATGTTGTTTTTCCTCAAGCAACTACAAGGACGAATGATGCAGAATCTTCTCCCCCTCCCAAGTGGCATCCTCATTTGGAAGGTTCCTCCATATGATCAGATATTTTTTGACTACTTTTCTCTTTAGTTTCCTCTCCCAAGTATCCAAAATGGCCTCTGGATGTAAGACCAAGTGCCCCTCACCATCAATAGGTGGGAGTTCCCCAGTAGCATCTATCTGTTTCCCAAGAGCCTTTTTCAGGCATGAGACATGAAATTTTTTATGGATCCTACTCCTAGTTGGGAGCTCCAACTCATACGCTACCTCCCCCACATGTCAGATCACTCTGTATGGCCCATAAAAATAGGGCTTGAGCTTCTCAGCTCCCTCCTATTTCACGTAGAATCCTTGTATAGTTGAAGACAGAGGTAGACCAAATCATCTACCTCAAACTGCCTCTCTATGCGGCCTCGATCTGCATACAAATTCTACTTGTTCTGAGCTGTAGCAATGTTGTCCTTAAGAGCGCAGAGTATATCCTAACTCTCTTGGATCCAATCCTTGGCCCTGGGGGTCTTTCTTACTCCAAACATCACATTAGAAAATGTTAAAGAATCATAACCATATAAAGCACAAAATGGAGACATATCGATCGACATATTAAATTTTGTGTTGTAGCAGTATTCTCCCAGATGGAGCCAGTACAACCATGCCTTCGGCTGCCCTGGGATACAGTTCCACAAGTATCCTTCCAACCACTTGTTTACTATCTCTGTCTTCGCATCCATCTGTGGGTGATAACTAGTATTGGGTGTTAACTCGGTGCCCACTAAACAGAAAATATCCTGAAAAATTTTGCCCATGAAATGGATGTCCCTATCACTGACTATGGTATTGGGTAGACCATGAATTCTGAAAAATTCCCTCAAAAAAAGTTTGACTTCCTGTGAAGCAGTGTATTGTAAAGAGATGGCAAAGAAATTAGCATACTTCGTCAACTGATTGACGACCACATAGATACAATCCTTGCCCTACACCATAGGAAACCCTATGATAAAGTCCATGGAAATGATCTCCCACTTCCTCTATGGAATGGGAAGTAGTTGTAACAACCCCGTAGGATGGCTCAAATCTCATTTATTCTTCTGGAAAAATTCATACTCCTTGATATATCGGATTACGTCCTCCTTGAGGCCCCTCCATGAGAACCTCTCTTTAAGGGCCTAAAATTGGTGAATCATGTGTTGCGTGCAAAATCTTCTCCTTGAGCTGAGATGCTCATGTCAAGAAGATCTGGTTCCAGTAATACATGATCTCATCCATCACCCAATACCTGTCATTGGTCACCTGCCCATCCAGTATCTCACATGTGAAGCAGTCCTTAGAATACTCTACTAACAACTAGGCCCTCAAATATGTATCAATGCTCATCAAGGACAGCGTTGCTGGTCTCCGTGATAAGGAATACTCTACCACATTGTTCTTCCCTTTGAAATAATCGATGTAAAATTCATACGCCTCAAGACCAAATTCTATTTCCTCTCCTGCAACTGCTTTTTCTCAAGAAAAAACTAGAGACTGTTGTGGTCAGTCCTCACCCGAAATCTGTTGCCCACCAAATATTGTTGGAACTTGGCCAATGCATGCATAATTAACGACATATCCTTGTCATATATCGAATACAAAATCTCATGTGGTAATATCTTTTGACTCTCGAAAGCTATAGGGTGACCTCCCTGCATCAACACTACGCCAACTCCCTCTCCTGAAGCATCACACTCCAGCACAAAGGGCTGCGTGAAATCCGGTAATGCCAACACCAGATAGCTTCTCATTACCTCCTTGAGCCTGTCAAAGGCTCTCTATGTAGTGTATGTCGATCCAAAGGCTTCTATTTTAATATTCCAAAATGGAAAATACAGGAATATAGAACATCTACAACATTCCAAATAAACAAAAAAGGAATATAGCACTAAAATCTAGAAAATGCCGGAAATATGCTACAACTTGAAATTATATTAAGACATCATAACCATGAGAAAAAATAGCTGAGTCATATCATTATAAACAAAAACAAATATAAAATACATAGTGCTCTAAAGAAGATGCACTCAATCCAATAAGGATGAGCTAGAAGCTTAAGATCTAGCTCATCCTTCCTCCTCTCAAGTTGCAGTTGCTGAATACAAAACTAATGGAATGGACTGCGCTGTCAAGAGGGCTGAAGATGTCGCCTGATGCTAGGTGATGGAATATAGCTCACAACTGATGGAAATAACCTCACCAAAGTGATGGGATGATCCCTCACAGGATTCCAAGCTAAAATACTTAGAACTTCCCTCCTTCACTGTATCTACACTGTTGGACTATGCAATTCATGGAGGAACTGTTGCTGCATGGAGGTGTAGAATGATGGCCTGATGTTGGATGTCACATTGATTCTCCTGGAAGAATGAAATAGAAGCACAAGGTGAAGGATGATCCCTCCAACGGTTTCCTAGCTGAAATGCTAACTACCTTCCTCCTCTCAAACCCTCAAGCAGGAATGCGTAATTCCTGAATCTGTATGTGTTGAAGAGAGGGGATGAATATGAAATAGATGCTAGATGATAAATGGATGCTCAAAGAAACCTTTCTAGAGTAGGAACTCGAAGTCCTCCATGGATAGGAGTGGGATTCCCGCTCAGGAACACCCGTGTGCTAAAAAACACTACAAACTTAGCTAAACAACTGAAGCATGCAAAGAAATGTCAAATGAAAATACAATATCAAAGTCTAGAATGTTGTCTATCGCTGCCCTCACCCTCCTTTTATGCTTTTTGAGCCTCCCCTAGCCTTGGCCCACCTCATTACTATGTTGCACATGTGGCCACTAGTCTCTAGGAAGACTGCGTTGTCTCCCCATGATCTCCATCATTTCTGCATTTTCTCTCCACTCCCTCCATCATGTATGCATTTAATGCACCACTTCCTCCATCACTACATCATTATTGCCCTATGATCTTACTTTTATTCATCCACTATCTCCACCATATTCCTCATTATTTCTCATGATCTCCACTCTTCCTTCATTAAATAACTGCTCCACTACTCCATAATGTTGCTCCACTACCTAACTAACCCACATTCACACAAAAAAAGTGGATTTTATTCATATATGGGGTTTATGGGTCCCTCCACCCTTTTATTTACTTAACTAATTAAGAAAAGTAAGAACTCTAATATTCCAATTGACAAATGGAAAATTTGGAATATTATATCTCTCTTGGTGAGATCTGTGAGGGGTGCTGCTAGCTGAGAAAACCCCTTCACAAACTTCCTATAGTAGGTGAAAATGCCTGCAAAGCCTCAAAGTTCTATCACATTCCTTGGCACTGGCCAATCCTGAATGGCCTGGATATTCTCCTCATGGACCCTTACTCCATCTACCCCGATGATATGCCCTAGATAAAGCATCTTTGTAAGTCCAAATTCACACTTGGAGAGTTTAGCATAAAAATGTTGCTCCTCAAAAATGCGTAATACTGCCTTGATATGTTGTAGATGCTCCTCCCAAGTGCGACTATAAATGAGGATGTCATTAAAGAACAGCAACAAAAAATTCCTCAGCTGACCATAGAATATGTGGTTCATACAAGACAGAAAAGTGGCCAGAGCGTTGATTAGCACAAAGTGCATCACCAAGAACTTGAAGTGGCCATAGTGGCATCTGAATGTAGTCTTCAGGACATCCTGGTCCCTCACCTTGATCTAATGGTACCTCAACCTCAGATCGATTTTGGAAAAGAAATTTGATCCATGCAACTCATCCACCAGCTCATCAATCATGGGAATGGGTTATTAGTTCTTCATTGTCTTCTTATTCAGAGACCTGTAATCGATGCACATCTGTAAAGTGACATCGTTCTTCTTCACCAACACCAGAGAAGAAGAAAATGGGCTAGTATTGGGTTGGATGTGTCCTAGTGCCAAGAGCCCTTTGATGGCTCTTTAGATCTCATCCCTATAGGCCTTGGGGTGCCTATAGGTTGTGGTGATCACTGCTTGGATCCCCTACTCTAACTCAATAGTGTGCTTGAATCCTTGGTCCAGTGGCCTCCCCAGTGGTATGTCCCCAAAGACTAAAGGGTATTGGTCTAATATCGACTGCACATTGGAGTGTACAGACTGTTCTGTGACCCCTGCCTCTAAAATATGTAGTTCTACTGCCCACTCTATGTTCCCCTTTCGTAAATATGTCTCCATCCGGTGTGTCAAGACTGTATGGGGTAGATATGTGTGCATCCCTATGATCAACTGGCACTTCCCGCTCTTTTTATCAGTCCACTCCATCTCTAATGTCTCCAAATCGGTAGTGACCTTTCCTAGCAGAATCAACCACTATACACCCAATATTACATTGGTGTCTGGAATGTCTACCACAAAGAAATGATCCATCACCATATAGGTCCCCATGGTTACAGCTAATGCTAGAACATACCTCAAACATGGTATAGTTCTGGCACCTGGAACTAATACAGAGAATCCATCAAAACTCTTGGTTGGTATGCCCCTCCTCTGCACTAGTTGATTATCAATGGAGTTATGTGTGGGCCCGTTGTCCACCGACACTGTAACACATTGTCCTTGGATTGTGCCTCGGACTCTCAATTTCAAATACTTGGGAACCCCTCACAAAGATGCAAGGACTCCTCCAGTAGGTGCAAATTCCCCTCCCCCAGATGTTGGTGGTGGTGGAGGTGGGTGATTTCTCTATGGTGCATCAGCATCTGCATCCCCTTCCAACTCCTCATATGCTCCTTCTTCTCCCTCACTGTCGGAGAAGACCTCAATGTAGTGTGCCTTTCCTACAGCACATCGATGACTCGGTGCCCATGGTTCCTAGAAACTGGAGCATATCTTCCTCCATCTCAAATCCCTTTAGGTATCATCATCTAAAGGTCCATGACCCTAGTTCCCCTTTGGAAGTGGAATCCTCATGTCTTTCCCCTTTGGTTAAAATGTTGCTTTCTGGGGAAATGAAGCTCTTGCTCTAGGTAAGGCATCCTATAGATCTTGGGCCCTCCCAACTGCATCCTCAAGTATAGCTGGTCTAGTGGATCTGAATAATCCACATAGAGGCTCTACCAATCCATCAAAAAAAATATACACCCTCCTGGCCATGGACATATCTGGAACCATCACTGCCAACTTCAAGAACTCTTAGATATAAGTCTCTTGGTGCCCTTTCTGCTTGAATTTGGCTAGCTCAACAAAATTCTCCTCGGGGTCCCTTCAATCAAATATTTCTACCAACCTCTTGGTGAAATGTGCATACACAGTCACCCCTAACTGACCCAATGTGGACATCCCATGGAATCACCAGTCATGAGCATCCCCTTCAAGGTACAGCACTACCACCTTGATGGCTTATAGCTTTGCCATTTTATTTAGCTGTAAGGAGATGTATAATTTCTCCACCCAATATTTTGTTGTACTCTTGGAAGACCCATCAAAAGTAGGTAGAAAAATTCTACCCACAGTATGCTACAGGTCATTTCCTGTGTATACCCTCCTCCTCTGTTATGACTGTGGGGTCTTCTATTATCCTTAATCTGGAAAAAATCATGGAAGGTCAAATTATCTCTGAAATCCTAGGTATGATATTGGTACTCCGTAAAGTAATCACCCGGATTTTCCTGCTCACGAGGTCCTCCTGCTCTTACACCCATTGCTAAGAAGGTGGGCATGGTGGAACGCTGTGATACTTGTGGTACCACCGGTTGCTCTGCCCAATGGTGATAATTCCCAATCCATCTTCATTGTGGAATCCTCGCGGGATTTCCCTCTGCTTGTCGGTCCTCATTTATTTAATCTCTTTAGCTAGCTCCTACACTGATTTGAGGAGGATATTTCCAAACTCCTTCCCATCATCTTCTTCTTCCATTGGAGCTTTCCCTTTATTCGCCTCTCTTATAATGCAATCCCCTTCACCGGATATGATATCAACTATGCGTTCTCTATCTCTGTACCTAATTTTTCGATCTGTGATGTATTCTCTATCTTTAGATGTCATATATCGGTTTCTCCACAAGCTAAGCCAAGTCTATGAGCTCTGGTACCACTGTAATATTACTAATAGGAAAACGACACTAATACAAAGAAAATAAAACAATAATTCCGGAATATCAAAACATCATGAATAGAACCAAAAATAATTGAGCCGTTTTATAAATAAGGAGGTGTAATAGAAGTACAAAAATGCTAAAAAATGATAGCACTCAAGTTGACAGAGATGGCTAGAATGACCCTCAAGTTCCCCAACTGAGAACATTGTGTAACTGCTGCTCTACTGGAGACCCTCACTATGTTGCCCCTACTGGAAATGCTGAAAATGGTGCTGCTATCTGAAAAGGAGTGCATAGATGAGCCGGTTATGGTTCTTAGAAAATGTCGAGATTTGGAACCCGGACTCTATGGTGAAAACCCAAAAAACCCAAAAAGGATTTCCGGATTGGCAGACCCTCGAAAATCACCCTCCTAGGGCATGAAAACACATTACTGCTGGGTATACAGTGATATGAGATGAACTAAAAAATAAAAGGCTGCAACAACACCTTTGTATCTCAAATGTTGAAGGGTTGAACCCCTCGCTAGATTCCAAGCGACAGTGCTATGCAATATTACCCTCCTCTGGATCTCTCTACTGCTACACAACATAAGTCAATAGGTGACTGTGCTACTCAAGAGGGCTGCAAATGGCCAAATGTTGGAATACTAAAATCTGCTCACAAGATAGAAGAAATCCTCTCCTGAGCGTGCACTCGAAGTCCCCTGAGGACAAGGTCAAGATTTCCTCCCGGAAACACCCTTGTGCTAAATAGCACTGTAGACTCATCTAAACATATCAAGTGTGCTCAAGTTGTAAATGACAAGAAATCAAATAACTCAGAATGATCTCTATGGCTTCCTTCACCTCTTTCTTATACTTGTGGAACCCTCACACCCTTGGGCCCACATCATAAATGCGCTGCTCTCTTGGTCCATATCCTCCTCCTTTATTTTGTTGTTCACATGACCTCTTGGCCCCCTCTACTACTGCGTTGTTCCACTTTCACATTGGTGAAGTGGTTTTATTCTACTAAATGGATTTATGGGTCCCTCTACCCTCTTATTCAACTAATTAGTCAAAGAAGGCAAAAATTAATATTCTAATTAGCTAAAATCTAATTAGGAATATTACAGATTCTCAAGTAGTGAAGTAGACCATGAAGATGCTACCTTTGGATATGATAAGAAGAAGAGGAGGAATAGGAAGAAGGCACCTCAAAGGAAGGATTCTCAAAATATTGAAGATATTCCTCCTAATGCATAAGCTATTGATCATCACTCCAAATATGATGAATAAGAAGACTCAGACAAGAGGCCAGGAAGCTTAGAAGGCATGTTATTTATATGTGATAAATGCAAAGAAATAGTTCATTTGTATTCTAGTTGTTCATATCAATTAGCAGAAGAAAATGATAAATGTTTGTCTAGTAGTAGTGATGATTGGATACGTACCATTTTATCAATAGCTAATGAGGGTAACTATAGATAAGAGGAAGGATGTACCACCTCCACACATGTTTATTCACTTTCATAGGATTTCTCAAGGTAAACATGAGTTTAGGGTCACTATGATATGACTCAACCTCCTATGTGACCTTAAGGAAATGGAGTCAACAACTTGAGGCCTTACTGACTTCCCTGATGTGCTACAGGACCTCCAGGAGTAACCTAGCCCATATGGGTGTCCAAACCCTGAGAAAACTCATCGTTTCCCTGACCTAGAGCTGTAGTCGCTCCCTTACCAAGGCCTCCAAGTGAATGTGGTTTCCTAGTCACTCCCATAGACCTACATCAGTGCAATTGTGGCCTTTTTCTGCTAATGTTCTGCTAAGGAGTATAGGAATTAAGGATATTTTATAGGGTTGGGGATAGGCCTATGCCTAGAAAGATATGAAGCTTTTAGAACTCATAGAAGACATGAAGAAAATTCTTGTAAACCAAAAACTAAAACAAAGACTTGACCTGACCATCCCCAACTGGGATTGACATTTTATCAAAAACTTGGTAGATATGCAACCTATAGGTCATGAATGCAAGTCTGATAATGAGGACAAAAAAATCATTTGAGGTTTAACAAGAAGGGTTCCATACCTTCTCTCATTACTTTTCTTAACACCAATTAGGTCTTACATTCATTACTTATTCGGTTATGAGTGAAAACATTAATAGATCCATGACTAAGATCTGTCATAAAACCAGGCTTATAACCAAAATATAACCAGATAAATAACCATAAGAGAACAACCATTAAAGCCACATAATAACCAACACATTTCCTTACCAAAAGCAAGAGAAACTTAGCTTTTATTAACCATAGGAAAATACCAATCGGGTTCGGGACTTCCACATTCCACCTGACCATAGATTGGCGGAGCCAAATCTCTCTTCAGTCAATCACCCCCATTCCATATTCCAAGCATGAATGTGGGATCTCATGTGATAAAATAGTCCAAATACAACCAAGGGAATCCATAGGTTAAATCACCTCCACCCTCTCCATACCTTGATCACACCTAAACCGGTATCGAGATCACAAAATTGAACCGAGCTTGGATTCCTTAGAATTTCTTCACCATCCTTGAGGAATTTTCATTTCTCCACTCTCAGGTGTTACCGTGTATCCCACCATTACCCATATAGGGATTCTTAGTACTATGGGAATTTTCCTGATACCACCTCACCAGGGATTACGAAACCATCTGGTAATCCAAAGCTCAAAACTAAGAAAAATCCCATTACACCATGGCTATCCAGAATTGACAATTCTACGATAAAAATATATTATCGAACAAAAGACAACAAAAGAGCCAATGACAAAAAAAGAGAAATATACCAACATGCACATACCATGCATCTCAAAACCTGTAATATTCCTAATTTTCCACAAGATAATTGGAATATTAGAGTTCTTAATTTTTCCTAATTAATTAAGTAAATAAGAGGGTGGAGGGACCCACAAAACCCATAGATGAATAAAATCCACTTTTGATGTGTGTATGTGGATATTTTAGAGCTATATCTACATTATGGAGTAGTGGAGCAACTTCTTAAATGAAGGAAGAGTGGAGATCATGGATCTTTAATGTAAAATCATGAGGATATTGGAGGAGGTAAATTGAGATCATGGTGCATCCAAAGTAAGATCATAGATCACTAATGATGAAATGGTGGAGGAAGTTGTGCATCTAATGCACACATGATGGAGAGAGTGGGAATTAATTGTGGAGATGGTGGAGAACATGGAGAGACAATGTAGTCTTCATGGAGGCTAGTGGCCACATGTGCAACGCAGTTATGAGGTGGGCTAGGGCTATGGAAGGCTCATAATCTATATAATGAAGATGAAGGCACAATATAAGGAGGCTTTGTACTATTATTTATGATCTGTTTAGATCTAGATTTTTCATTTGAAATTTCTATTTATGCTTATGTTGTTTAGCTAAGTCTGCAGTGTTATTTAGCACACATGTGTTTCCAAGAGGAAATCCCACCCTTACCTATCAGGGACTTCGAGTTCCTACTCTGGGAAGGTTTCAATCAAGCTCCATTGATCATTAGGAATTGGTGCCATATTCTTGCACTCTCATATGCTCTTCAGTCATAGGAATAACACATTCTTGCTTCAGAGTTTGAGAGGTGGAGGTTGTTTCTAGCATTCTAGCTAGGAAGCTAGTGGAGGATTCATACTTTCACCTTGTACTTCATGTTCAGCCTTTCAGGAGCAGTAGATCTATATCTGGAATTCAGGCCATTTTATTTTACCTCCATGCAGCAGTAGTCCCCTCAAGGATTGTGCAGTCTAGCCCGGTAGATCCAAAGGAGGAAGGAAGTTTCAAGTATTTCAACTGGAAATCCTGTGAGGGACCATCTCCTCACTTCGCATTCACTGTTTCCACCATTGTTGAGATGATTTTCCATATTTATCAGTAAGCTTGAGACTCTCCCTCCTTGACAACACAGTTTCCTGAAGTTGTTGAGTAATTAGCAGCCACATTTAGTGGAGGAGGAAAGAGAATCTAGATCTTGAGCTTCTAGCTTGAGGATCTAGAGAACGGATCAACCCTCCAAGCATAGATATGATTGTACATCATATTTCAGCCATCATTCTTTAGATTATGCTTCAGATATGCATACCTAGCAGTGTATATGTGCAAGCCCTAAGAGGGTGATTTTCCTAGATTGCTAGATATGGAAATCCATTTCTGGGTTATCTTGGTTATTCATCATAGAGCCCGGATCTATATTTTCAGCATTTTCGTAGCTCCAGAATTGCCATATATAAACTTTTACATTTTTCTGGCAGTTGTAGTTCCGACATTTGCAGTAGCGACAACGCAGTATTCCTTCCAGTAGTCCAATAGTTACACAGTTCCTCTTGTGGGATCTTTTCAGGGTCATTTTGGGCCATCTCTTTGTCTTGAGTGTCTCATATTTTGAGCACTATTGTACTTGTATTCCACCTCCATATTAATAAAATGGGTTAGCTATTATGTACATTTGTATGGTGTCTTTAGATTATTTGTTTACATTGTTACAGTTATTATATTGTGTTTTAGTATTACTGCATTCTCCCTTTTTGGATATTACAGTGGTATCAAAGCATGATCTTTGGCTCAGCTTGTGGGAACTTCATCTTTTGCATCAAAAGAAGAAGCAGATAGTAGAGATCCATGCAAGTTCTCTCCAAGGAGGTCAATAAAATGAAGAGAGAAAGGCAAAGTAAGGATCCAAGAAGATTTGATGAGGAAGGTCCAAGCACTTCCTATCAGCAGAAGAAACAACCAGAGAAGAAAAGAGCTTCACATCATTCTACTAGATCCACTTCCTTTGATAAGGAAAGGGAAAGGTATGAATATGAAGGAGACTTGGGGAATGAGACCCTAAGTAAATATCTATCCAAGTAAAAATAGCAACCTAGATATCTCAATGAGAATCTAACTCTCCAAAAAATTTTACAACTCAAAGAGGAGAGAAGATCCCGAAGCAGCAATAGAAGAAAGAGGCATAGATTATTCTTGCCTACATTTGATGGATCTTCCACAAGAACATTGAGGGCTTGGAGGGAAGAGTTAGCTACATTCTTTCTACAATATCTTATAGTAGAAAGAGAGGCTGTGGAGATTGCAGCGCTGCACGTAGAGGGTGAAGCAGGAGATTAGTGGTTTAGTCATTTGTCACACATGAAAGTGTCTGCTTATGCAGATCTTATTCTAACACTGAAGAAGAAGTTTGGTAGAAAGAAACCGAAGACATATCACACAGTGACATCTCCCATCATTAAGGAGGTAATACATGAAGATATATGGTAGAAATATTGTGATGGGGAGTACTTCCCATTGTTAAGATGAAGTTTTCTTGATGATCTCATCACAACTCAAAGAGGAGATTCTACTTATAGCATGTATGGAGCCTTATGGGTTCCAACAGGCCATTGATGAGAAGATCTCATGGAGAGACCTCAAGGGAGGTGCACTTCAACATTTCATGGAGTGAAAAGCTATACAGATGGAGGATGTTGGTATTCTACATTGGGAGGTGTTGAAGCCTAGAAAATCTCTGCTTCAAACATTGGGGAAAACCACCCGGTCGGGACCTTAAGACAACTCCTTTTCCGTTTGGTATGGTGGCTCCGACTGGATTTAAAGGACCAATTTCCTTATAACTAAATGGATTGGTTTGGATGAGTGGAAATGGGACTAAATTAACTGAAATAAAACTATCTAATTTAAACTAAATACTGATAAAGAAATTCTAACACTAACCCGGGTAATTATATGTGAATACAACTTAAGATTGTTTCAATTTAACAATAACCATGAAAATGTATTATTATTTAAATTGAAATGTGCATAAACAAATAAAGATAACTCTGTTTAAGAAATTAAACAGAGTTGTATTAACATATTGCATTCATCATTGTATACCATCTATATACACTTATGAAAGATAACGTTTCAATTATACTCAGAAATGATATATAAAAGGAAGCGTTGTGAAAACAAATATATATATAAATGATAGCAATTTTAAAGCGAATATCATAAGACAAAAGAAATCAACAGTGAAAGGATAGAAATACCTCATTCATCTCGAAGAATTTCAAATGCAATGTGATATTCTAATCCAGTAACTCTGATGCAAAATCAAATTCCAAGGTACAGAAATGCAACACTTCAAAGATAATTCCGCATGAAAATCACCAGATGTGATCCTTTTTAAAAATATATAAGACAATGGAGTACAGAAATCCAATCTCCAAGTCAAAAAATATTAAGATCCAGGACCCTTCTCTAAATGCATGAGAAGGGTTTAAATACTACTTATCTAAATCTAAAAATAGTCTTATTATAAAAATTAAGGATTTGGTTCAATGACCGTCCTTTTCCTAGGCTAAAATACAGTGAAATTAAAACTAAATCTAACTATCTATGAACTTGATCTTTAAACTTGCAGGAATCTAGCATAGTTTTGAGAGGATGCGGTTGGCCGACTTCAGAATTCAACTGTCCTGAAAAGACAGAGTCAGCAAGCATAGGCGAAGTCTTCTCTGTAGCATTGATGATACAATTAAGTGCGCTGTGCTGACTGTGTGGCTTCACTAAGTACGCCCAGTATGAGTCCCAATTTAATCTTGTCAGCCCTTGAATTGATTTTGCTCTTTCTTCTGCCCTTTGCCTCCATTCCGTTTGCAATTGATGTGCCTGTGGGAGATATCCTGGAACAGTTTCTGGAATGAAGTTAGCTTTGTGTAAATTATCATTTACACAATCAGTAAGAATGTTTGCCGCTGTAGCCGCCTCCTCTACTGCCTTTTCTTTGTGCATTTTCCTTTATTTGAGCTTATTGCTCTGTTATTAATTTTGCAATTTCATCTTGATTTTGCTTCACCATTTTCTCATATCATACTTTAGCCAAAGTAGTTTCTTTTTTATCGATTTGACCTTTCGCAGTAGTTTTTCTCTGTGTCGAACACGCTCCACATCTTTTTCCTTGCTTAGCATTAAGTGCCTTGAATTTGGTCAATGTTTCCTCATTTTGTCTTACAGTTATTTCAAGTCTCTTCGACACCTGACTTTTCTCAAGAAGAGCTTTATGTTTCTCTAAGAACTCCTGACCTCCAACAGCTTCTTCAGTAAAAAGCTCTATAGAGGATAATTTTGGCAAACTTACATACCTTATCTTGTGGTAGAAACTGTGTCAATTTGCCCACTTGGATATTTGAACTTGTGAACAGCGTCTAAAACATCCTTTTTTGGTACTGTCCACCCGTGTTTGTTTTTCTTCAATGGTTCATCTCTTTTGGTCCATTCCTGTGTGCATTCTGACAAATTCGCATGTTCTCTGGCAAATTCTTCCATAAATTTCTTATTATAAGGCGCATGAGGTTCCGACAACTCATACATCAGCCTCACGTCTTCCGTGGTGAATGACCGGATTAGCTCTTCAGATGGAGTTCTAAATTTCCTGTCTGAAATATCGGTGCTATCCAGCACCCATTTCACCATGTCCGTATATGGGAGAATCCTTGGCCTTGCCGCTATCCTATGGAGAAATGAACAAGCCAGTTCTTTGAGGGTTGCTTCAGACGTATTACTAGAACCTGCTGTAGCCACAACTTTCATCACCACAAGATTTTCTTCTTCTAACAGATTATACATTCCTTCCCAAGTGGATATACCGGCATCCTTATTACAAGCGGTGTCTGCATACAGCGAAGCCATTTCTCTGTTTTCAGAACTTGAGCTCTTCTCCTTCTTACCCATAGTGTTCCGTGAAAGCTTTGTATAGACGTTTGCTCCTTCGTGCCTGCGTTTTACGAGTAAATGAGAGTAATGGCATAAGAAAGGTGATGAGACTATTTTAAATGTGAAAGCGGATGAAATATAATATTTTAATCGTGAAACGACTTTCAATCCAAACACAATCTCATTTACCATTAATTGTCAATCCAATCATTTAATTTAATCATTAAAGTGCATAACAGATTTGATATATGGGAAGATTTCCTTTGGACAACGCGCCTACATGAATCTGCGACATTGCGATCTGCGATTTGCTGCGCAATATCGCAATATCGCAATGTCACAATATTGCAATATCGCAAAATGAAGCCATCGCAGTTATGTAAAATAGCGCAAAAGTGGAAATTGCGCAATAGCGCAAAAGCGCACATCGCAAATCTCGCAAAAGCGCAAAATTGAAAATAGCGCAAAAGGTATTCATTAATCACTTCTGTTTTCTGCGCTATGCGATCTGCGACCAATACGTTTATTGTATAGGCTTTTGGGGTCGCATTATCACAAAAGCGCAAAATCGCATTTTCAGTTTTATAAAAGATATATATCATTTTGCTATGGATGCGCTATTTTGTTTAAAGAGCAATTTTATTGTAATTTATCATAAACTTAAGTGTTTCTTAATGTTCTTTCTGAGGGATTTCTATAAGTTTATGATAGAAATTTTTATTTGAAAAGGAAAACAAATCCTAATTGATTTTTTGGATTTTTTAACTAAGGGTCCCCATTTATTTAGTATTATTACTAATATTAAATAAAAAGGGGGGTTGTTGCTGGTCACAACAATTGGCGATTCACTGAAAGAAACAGTTATCTTTGAAAAAATAAAATGAACACTATATCTTTAGTAAGTAAATATTTTTAAAGATAATGAAAACTATCTTAGGATAATTCAAATAAAATGTAACTATGAAAAAGATAAAAATCATATCATAATTTCTTTCTAATTCCTTAAGAATAAAAACATTTTGGGTTATTTCAAGCTTTGATTGGTGTTAATAATGAAGTAAGTGGTTCTCTCCAAGTTTTGGTTTTATAATATACTCTATTGCCATAGGTATTGCCTCTGCTGCCAGCAAATGTTCATAGTCTCGACAGGGTTACCTTTAAACCATTAACCATTCATTGTCCCATCCAACAAAAATTATGACTTTTAAAAAGATAAATTCATAAGACCTATTATCTCATGTTTTTTGTCTTTTATTTATTTTTATTTTAAGAGTCATTGTTCTGGTTTGGTAGCCAGTTATTAACAATGCCATTCACTAGTTATAATTAAACTGAACAAGCTGGCTCGTGATGAGACCCCTTGTCTTATATTTATAAGCCATTACCCTGTTTTGGTATGCAGTATTGGTAATGTCAGTTTTATTACTCCTTATGAACATGGTAAGTCGACTCATAATGAGACCTCTTATCTCTTTAAATTTTCAAATTTCTTAGAATTACATTCTAAAAAATCACAACTTAAATGGATGGGGTGAAATAGTTTTATCCTTAAGAATCAATGGATGACAATTTTCAGAGTTTTTTGAGTTCCAAAACTTTGAAAAAAATCTTTACTTTGATAGATAACCTTTCTCTGCTTAATAAACTTATGATGATTTACATTTTTCTCAAGTTTTCAAAAGATCATGCAAATGATTGAAATAATCTTTCAAAGTTTAACATCTTATTTTAAACTATTCAAAAACTGTGATTATTACTTTAAAAATTCTTATTTACACAAAATAAATATTTATAATATTCTTCTGAAGAAATTTTCTTAAATAGTAAACAGTCAATCAGAGACTCATTAACAACCTTTATTTGCAAAAACAAAAACAATCAAAATTCTGCAGAAAGGAATATGTACAGTTAAGAAGGGGTTACCTTCTTATGAAAAGAATTTCTTCAAGATAAGCCCATTTACAGGAAGAGATTCTCTCTTACCTATTAGATCTTGGAGTATGAATGTATTTGAGCTTATCTTCTCAACGATCTGAAATGGTCCAAGCCACATTTTCTGAAATTTGGTATGTTTACCTTTTTCTTTCTGTGCTTTATCCCATTTCAGAACAAGATCACCAATTGACAAAATTTTTGAGCCGGTAGAACTTGCATCAAAAGAAGATTTTACAAGTTGTTGATGTTTTTGATGAGTAATTTTTGCTTTGTCCCTATCTTCTTCTAGTTTAAGGATTTGATCATATCTCAATTGAATGGATGAAGAAGGATTTTCTTCAATAAATTGCACTAGGGCTAACGATGGAAGAGTTAAATTTGATGGTATCATAGCTTCTTTTCCATAAACCAGATTGAAATGTGAAGTCCCTATTGAAGCTTTTTCAGTGATACGATCAGCCCATAATGCAAAGATTAAAGATTTGTGCCAATTCTTTTGATTTTGATCAACGGTCCTTTTAATGATTTTGATAAGGTTTTTGTTAGTGGATTCAGCCAAACCATTACCTTGTGGATAATAATTTGCTGAATATTTTAATTTAAAGCCTCTTTTGATTGCAAATTCTATTAAACTATTTCCAGAGAAGTAAGATGCATTATCAAAGACTAGAGCGTTAGGTACACCAAACCTGGTTATGATGAATTGATCTATGAAATCAATAATTGCATCAGAATTGGCTACCTTTAACGGGATTGCCTCTACCCATTTTGTAAAGTAATCAGTTGCAGTAAGGATGTACTTGTGTTGTTTGGAAGAATGAGGTACTATCTCACCAATAATGTCAAGCCCCCATTGTTCGAATGGTTGCTCAATAGTCACTGGTTGCAAAGGAAAAGCTAGTTTCCTTTGTCTTCCACTTGCAGTTTGACAAATTTGGCACTTCCTTACGTAATCATGCGTATCTTTAAAAAGGGTAGGCCAGTAATAACCAGCACGAATTATTTTGTGAGCTGTGGTATCACCTCCAAAATGACCTCCTGCTGGTCCATTATGCAACTCTTGCAAAACCTTTTCAGCTTCAGTCTTTTCAAGACATCTTAATAAAATTGAATCATAATTTTTTCTAAATAACACATTATCAATGATCTCATATTTAATATCCTTTAACCTTAAAGCGCATTTACTCTTATAGATGAGATTAGAAGGAGCATACCCATTTTTCAAGTAATAGATAAGATCAACATACTGAGATTCGGAATCTGTGATACTTATTTGACTTACTTGAATATCTTGATTTTCTGGTATATTATGAGCTCCTGCCAATAATCTGCAAAAACCTTGTCCTCTAACAATCTTAGCTGGTTTAATATCAATATCATATTCTTGCAAGGCTGCTACCCAATTAGCTCTATTTTCTCCTACTTCTTTTTGAATTAATAATTGCCTCACTGTAGAGAATGGGACAATGATTTTTGTATGTGTTTTCAAGAGAAAAGGTCTAAAATGTTTGATTGATTTAAACACAACAAAGGCTTGTTTTTCAACATCGGAATAATTAAGCTCAGCTCCTTGCAGATTTGAAATAAAGAAAGAAATTGGTGCTTCGATTTCTTGATCATTGAGTTGTGTTAAAACGGCTGCATAGGATGTTTCAGTGGCCAGAGTATACAAAGTAAAATCTTTAGAAAAATCCGGGGTATTCAATGCTGGTGCATTAATGATCACTTGTTTGATTACCTCAAAAGCTTCTTTTTCTTTATGCGTCCATTTGAATATTGAATTCTTCTTGATCATATTTTGGATAGGTAAAACAATAAAAGAAAAATCAGGAATAAATCTTTTAACAAAATTGATCTGTCCAAGAAATGATTGCATGGATTTTTTGTTATGAGGTAAAGAAATATCATAAATTTCTTTCACTCTATCTGGATCAATATATATACCATCTTTTGACACAACAAATCCTAAGAGTTTTCCTTCATCTAAAGCAAATAAAGATTTCTTCGGATTTAAGGAAATACCAAACCTTCTACATCTTTCAAATATTTGTTTTAAATCATGTAGATGATTGGCTCTCTTTTTTGAAAATACTGTTATGTCATCAAGATAAACAACAATTGATTTATTGATCAGAGCTTTAAATGCTATGTCCATGGCTCTTTGAAAAGTTGCTCCTACATTTATTAGACCAAAAGACATTTTCTGATAAGCATAAGTTCCCCATTTTGTTCTGAAAGTTGTTTTCAATCTGTCATCTAGATGAACTAAAACTTGATTATAGCCCGAAAATCCATCGAGAAAAGACATAAGTTCAGAACCAGCTACCTTTTGAAGTATCTGTTCCATGGTTGGAAATGGGAAATTGTCTTTTAAACATGCCTTATTTAAATTTCTGAAATCAATACAGATTCTTATATCACCATTCTTCTTCCTTACAGGTACCATATTGGAAACCCAATTGGATTGCCTGACTGGAAAAATGATTTTGGATTTTAAAAGTTTATTAAGTTCTGATTTGATTTGACTTTCGAGATTTGGATGGATCTTTCTCAACTTCTGTTGAACAGGTTTAATATCAGGAAGCATTGGAATTGTATGTTGAATAACCGAAGTATCATACGTTTTTAGATCATCATAATTCCAAACAAAAACGTTTTTATACTTGTTTAGCAATTTAATGAATGCATTCCTTTCCTCTGGTGTTAAATTGAGTCCTAAGTTAACGTTTTGAGGTTTAGAATCAGAACCAAGATTTACTAATTCAAACTTCAAGGTAGAGCTTTGAAGTTTAGTATTAGTGACTTTCTTGAATCTGTCTTTAATATCATATAAATCCTCTAATTTAACAACAGATTTTGGAATGGGGTTTTCATTACCTTTTGAAGCAATTTGTAAATCGTGATCATCTTCGTCAATAATTTGCTCATCATATGATTTCTCTGAGGTCATGAAATTTAGAATATCTTGATCATGATAGAATACTCTCCAATTTGTAACATTATCTGGGACAGATGGATGAAAAATCAATTCTACAGAAAACCTATCAGGACTGCAATCTTCAGCAGGTAGGAGTTTAGATGCAACATTAGCTAACAAGTCGGCTGATGTATTCTGATTCCTAGGAATAGGAGAAATATTGAATGCTAAAAAATGAGTGGTGAGATCTTGTACTAGGGTTTGATAGTGTTTAAGATGTCCTGAAAGGCAATGAATAGTATTCCTAACTTGTTTTATGACAATTTCGGAATCACCAAAGACTTTCAATTATTTAACATCTAACCCTATAGCTTTATAAAGTCCTTGAACCAAGGCTTCATATTCTGCGGTATTGTTAGTACACTCAAATTCTAACCTACATGACAACATGGTTTTTTCTCCATCTGGATCAATTAAGATGCATCCAGCTCCAGCTCCATCACTAGACTTTGATCCATCAAAATATAACGACCAAAATAAAGATTTGTCTATTGGCTTATCTACAATTACATCAGAAATATTTACAATTCTGGAAGAATCAGATTGTGAAAATTTTTCTATCTGAGAAACAAAAGTATTTACAGAAAAAGGTGATTGAGGAGCTTTGAAGTTTCCAAGAAATGATTCAGAAGAATAACCTCCAAGAATATTGTTGTTGAATGCCACAGGCTCATTAGGTTGTTCGAATTCAGTGACAGTGTGCGTCATATGTTTTTCTCGTTCAATTTTAATTTTATTTGGTTTCCCTTTGTAGGGAAGCCACATATGCGAATAATCAGTCGAGATATAACCATTAAGTTTCGCAGACCAGTCCCTGCTCAAGATTAATCCATAGAGTTCAGGAATATCAGCAATCAAAATATCAATTCTTTGGACAATCCTAGGATCAGAGGCTAATCTGATAGTAACTGAATTGATTTCTCCTACCACTTGGACTTTAGAGCGATCCAATTGAACGATATGAACTGCTGATTTCTGTGGTTCGATATTCAATTTAGCACAGACAGAAGTAGGCATTATATTGGATGAAGCTCCAGAATCAATCAAACAATTGTGCAGATTTTTATTGTACATCTCATAAGTCAAAAGAAAAGGAGGAGTTTGAGAATTTGACTTTTCCCCAATGAGCACAGTATCAGTAGCATCTACCTTATCTGGTGGCTTATCATCTCCTCTCGCTGCTTTTGCAACTACACCGCTTGGTAAAGGAGCAATTGGTGTAGCGTTTAATTCTTTTAATAACAACTTTTGCTGGTGTTTTAGTTTGTTGAGTTCATGTAAGGAAATGTTAGCTTTGATCTTTTTCATGTCCTCTACAATGTTGTATTCCATAGGATCTGACACTATTAAAGTTTTCGTTGTTGATGTAGGAGGATTAGAAGAGGATGGCTGATTTTGAGTAGGTAATGGAGAAGTTTTCTTTACAGGGGATTTGTCTTTGGTACTTGGAGTTGTAATTTTCTTTTTAGGAACTGTTTGCACTAGTTCCGATATAGATTTACTCCTAGTACTTACAGGCATAGCTTCTTCATTATCAGAATTAGGGAGAATAAAATCCCACATTCCATTCAATTCAGCTATTTCTTCAATTTCATTTTCTTCATCTGATACTAGAGATGTATCTTCTTCTTCTTCCTCTTCCTCTGATTCTGCATTAGAGATTGCATTAGGAGGTTTAGATTCAACTTGGTTTCTTCTGAAATTTCGGAATGGTTTCTTGGTAGAAGTTTCAGCCACTTGTTTTTTAATTTCAACCATTTCATTTGACATGGTTTTAAGAAATTTTTGTAAACCTTCCATGTCGTATGGATCTTTGGCCTTTTTCTTTAAATCATCTTTGAAGCTGACTTTCTTTGATTTCCTTTCCTCGATAGCATTTTTCTTTTCCAGAGAAGTAATTCATTTTTCCACTGCAATAGCTTCTTTCATATTCTCAGCTAATGTAGGCTTTGCAGCTCTGTCTACGAAAATTTCTATGTTTGAGGGTAAGGCAGTTATGTACCATTCAATTCTGACTTGTTCACTGGGCTGTGAATCTGTGTGAATTTTGTTCAAGAGTTTGTTGAATCTAGCGTTGAATTATTTAATGGGTTCCTTGGGTTCTATCTTCAAATTCGAGAGGTCATTGAGTAAAGTTGCTATTGATCGGTCATCTCCAAATTTGGTTAAAAAATGATCTGCAAAAATGTCCCAACTTGTTATGGATCCTGATGGTAATGAAAAGTACCATGATCTAGCTACTCCTTGAAGAGTATAAGGGAATAGTCTAACTACAACATCTTCATGTGTGACTCCATTCAAATTAATAGCCAGCATAAAGTTATTGATATGTTCTTCAGCTTGAATGTTAAGATCTGGGCTAAAATTTGGAAGCCATTTTCTAGGATTGTCTGGTAAATCATGTAAAGGTGCAGCCATGTTGACTGCCCCTGGAGTAGCCCATGGTCTAGCCATTATTGGAAAAACTATTGGAGGGATAGTAGAAACTGGTGGTGTTTGAATAGAAGTTGTTGGAATAGATGATGTTGAGATTGATGATGATTGAGCGGATGATGTTTGTGGAGATGATGATTGAGGAGATGATGTGGAAACAACTTTACTTTGTTGAGAAGGGATTTCGAAAACAGGTATTTGAATATTAGATGTTGAACTTATATCACTTAATGATTCCGATTGAGTTTTTCTTGTCTTGACTCTACTAGGTAAAGGGAATTCTTTCGGAGAAATACCAAGTTTTTCAATTTGAAGCCTAGTAAGAGGTTTCAAAGAAACAAATTTTGAAGTTACAATACCTTCAGATATTTCAGACTCTTCTAGAGATAATGAGAATCCTTTCAATTTATGAAATTAATCTTGAACTTCGGGAGACTCAGGATGTTGATTGTTTGAATGTTTTGAGATTTTGGTAGTGGGTGTCTGAATATTTTCTGCAATTTCTTCTCTAGGATTTTGAATTTCAGAAGAAATTGAAGAGGTTAATGAGGGTGTTCTGCTCTCAGAATGGCTTGTGGATAAAGATTTACTTGCCATTCATAGCTCATTCCCTCCTTCTAGCGCCAAAAATGTTGAAGTCTAGAAAATCTCTGCTTCAAACATCGGGGAAAACCACCCGGTCGGGACCTTAAGACAACTCCTTTTCCGTTTGGTATGGTGGCTCCGACTGGATTTAAAGGACTAGTTTCCTTATAACTAAATGGATTGGTTTGGATGGGTGGAAATGGGACTAAATTAACTGAAATAAAACTATCTAATTTAAACTAAATACTGATAAAGAAATTCTAACACTAACTCGGGTAATTATATGTGAATACAACTTAAGATTGTTCCAATTTAACAATAACCATGAAAATGTATTATTATTTAAATTGAAATATGTAGAAACAAATAAAGATAACTCTATTTAAGAAATTAAACAGAGTTGTATTAGCATATTGCATTCATCATTGTATACCATCTATATATACTTATGAAAGATAACGTTTCAATTATACTCAGAAATGATATATAAAAGGAAACGTTGTGAAAACAAATATATATAAATGATAGCAATTTTAAAGCGAATATCATAAGACAAAAGAAATCAACAGTGAAAGGATAGAAATACCTCATTCATCTTGAAGACTTTCAAATGCAATGTGATATTCTAATCCAGTAACTCTGATGCAAAATCAAATTCCAAGGTACAGAAATGCAACACTTCAAAGATAATTCCGCATGAAAATCACCATATGTGATCCTTTTTAAAAATATATAAGACAATGGAGTACAGAAATGCAATCTCCAAGTCAAAAAATATTAAGATCCGGGACCCTTCTCTAAATGCATGAGAAGGGTTTAAATACTACTTATCTAAATCTAAAAATAGTCTTATTACAAAAATTAAGGATTCGGTTCAATGACCGTCCTTTTCCTAGGCTAAAATACAGTAAAATTAAAACTAAATCTAACTATCTATGAACTTGATCTTTAAACTTGCAGGCATCTAGCATAGTTTTGAGAGGATGCGGTTGGCTGACTTCAGAATTCAACTGTCCTGAAAAGACAGAGTCAACAAGCATAGGCGCAGTCTTCTCTGTAGCATTGATGATACAATTAAGTGCGCTGTGCTGACTGTGTAACTTCACTAAGTACGCCCAGTATGAGTCCCAATTTAATCTTGTCGGCCCTTGAATTGATTTTTCTCTTTCTTCTGCCCTTTGCCTCCATTCTGTTTGAAATTGATGTGCCTGTGGGAGATATCCTGGAACAGTTTCTGGAATCAAGTTAGCTTTGTGTAAATTATCATTTACACAATTAGTAAGAATGTTTGCCACTGTAGCTGCCTCCTCTGCTGCCTTCTCTTTTTGCATTTCCTTTTATTGGAGATTTTTGCTCTGTTATCAATTTTGCAATTTCATCTTGATTTTGCTTCACCATTTTTTCATATCATACTTTTAGCCAAAGTAGTTTCTTTTTATCGATTTTTCCTTTCACAGTAGTTTTTCTCTGTGCCGAACACGCTCTACATCTTTTTCCTTTCTCAGCATTAAGTGCCTTGAATTTGGTCAATGTTTCCTCATTTTGTCTTATAGTTATTTCAAGTCTCTTCGACTCCCGACTTTTCTCAAGAAGAGCTTAATGTTTCTCTGAGAACTCCTGACCTCCACAGCTTTTTCAGTAACTTCTAAAAGCTCTATAGAAGCTAATTTTGGAAAACTTACATACCTTAACTTGTGGTAGAAACTGTGTCAATTTGCCCAGTTGGATATTTGAACTTGTGAACAGCATCTAAAACATCCTTTTTTGGTACTGTCCACTCGTGTTTTATTTTCTTCAATGGTTCATCTCTTTTGGTCCATTCCTGTGTGCATTCTGATAAATTCGCATGTTCTCTGGAAAATTCTTCCATAAATTGCTTATTATAAGGCGCATGAGGTTCCAACAATTTATACATCAGCTTCACGTCTTTCGTGGTGAATGACCCTATTAGCTCTTCAGATGGAGTTCTAAATTGCCTGTCTGAAATATCGGTGCTGTCCAGCACCCATTTCACCATGTCTGTATATGGGAGAATCCTCGGCCTCGCCGCTATAATATGGAGAAATGAACAAGCTAGTTCTTTGAGGGTTGCTTCAGATGTATTACTAGAACCTGCTGTAGCCACAACTTTCATCACCATAGGATTTTCTTCTTCTAACAGATTATACATTCCTTGCCAAGTGGATATACCGACATCCTTATTACAAGCAGTTTCTGCATACAGTGAAGCCATTTCTCAGTTTTCAGAATTCGAGCTCTTCTCCTTCTTACCCATAGTGTTTAGTGAAAGCTTTGTATAGACGCTTGCTCCTTCGTGCCTGCGTTTTACGAGTAAATGAGAGTAATGGCATAAGAAAGGTGATGAGACTGTTTTAAATGTGAAGGCGGATGAAATATAATATTTTAATCATGAAACGACTTTCAATCAAAACAAAATCTAATTTACAATTAATTGTCAATCCAATCATTTAATTAAATCATTAAGGCGCATAACAGATTTGATATATGGGAAGATTGCCTTTGGACAACGCGCCTACATGAATCTGCGACATTGCGATCTGCGATTTGCTGCGCAATATCGCAATATCGCAATATCGCAAAATGAAGCCATCGCAGTTATGTAAAATAGCGCAAAAGTGAAAATTGCGCAATAGCGCAAAAGCGCACATCGCAAATCTTGCAAAAGCGCAAAATTGAAAATAGCGCAAAAGGTATTCATTAATCACTTCTATTTTCTGCGCTATGCGATCTGCGACCAATACGTTTATTGTATAGGCTTTTGAGGTCGCATTATCGCAAAAGCGCAAAATCGCATTTTCAGTTTTATAAAAGATATATATCATTTTGCTATGGATGCGCTATTTTGTTTAAAGAGCAATTTTATTGCAATTTATCATAAACTTAAGTGTTTCTTAATGTTCTTTCTGAGGGATTTCTATAAGTTTATGATAGAAAGTTTTATTTGAAAAGGAAAACAAATCCTAATTGATTTTTTGGATTTTTTAACTAAGGGTCCCCATTTATTTAGTATTATTACTAATATTAAATAAAAAGGGGGGTTGTTGCTGGTCACAACAGGAGGATACCAATATTGAGCTTGGAATGATTCATCATCCACATTGGGATGAATGGATCCTGATGAGGAGCAGGAGGTTGCCTACCTTCCTGCAAATCTATGATACTGGGTAGCAAGAAGCATGGATTCGCTAGTTGCGTTCGGGTGAGTATGGGTTTAACCCAAAATATCACATTTGCAGGATCCATGCCATATATATCACTAATGACATGCAGCAGTAGGAGGCATGGATGCGCTGGTTATTGATGAGAGAGTTTGGACATCTCATGATGTATCTTATGTTCATATATTTTCTCTTGTTTGGGATATGTCTCATATCTTTACATGTATTTCTATTTTGGATATATCTCATGTTCATGTATGTACTTGGGTTTGGGACATTGCATAACTCTCACATGATATGGAATATGGGAGCTTATTTGTATTGTTCTGATGAGACATTCTAGATGTCCATTAGTATGTTGTTGCTCCATGACTTGCATCATGATGATGTAATATGGCAGCAAGAATCCTTGTTGCTTTGGTTAATTTTGGGAGAGTATGGATTGATTTCTCCCCATACATTGCATGACATGATTGATGGAGGATGGCAACAGGAGGCCTTATTGCGTTGACTTTTGTTGAGTGATTATGGTCATTGTAATTGGTATAATGATGGTGTTATGGGACAACAATATGCATTGTTGTGATGGATTCTCTTGAGATAATATGGCCACTACATTGGTATAATGATGATGTGGTGTGGTAGCAAGAGGCATTGTTGCAGTGGCTTATTTTAGGAGAGTATGGCTCTCATATTTAGATTGATTCTGATTTGGCATGGTAGCAAGAAGCATTCCTGTGGTGGCTTCTATTGAGAGAGTATGGCTCTCTTACTTATTTTCATGATGATCTAGCATGGCAGCAGAAAGCTTTGCTACGGAGGTTGATATTGGGAGAGTATGGTTTGACATTGTACATGTTCATCCATATGTCTCTACTTCTTATTTTTCACTATGTTGATGTGATGTTTGGATCCTACAGGGCCAACAGGGCTAATGATAAGAGCATTCATAGATGTAATCTACTCTATGTGACATGGGTTTTTGAGATAGTTCATGAGTTGGGACTTTCCACTTTGGGAAGAAACCACTTCATTTCATGTATTTCGTGTATAGAGGAGACCTTTGGACATCATATGGTTGCCACTTGGAGATTCATTGATTAGGAAGGGTATCTAAATTTTCATTTGGAGGCCATTCTAGACATTCTAGAGAGGTAGCTTTGGAACCGAGCATGCATTACACCTTGTAGCATATGGGGAGGCCTTCCATATGAGGATACCATTTGGAGGGAGGATGTTTGTTGTACTATCCACTTTTGCAGTTGCTTGAGGACAAGCAAGATTTTGGCAAGGAGGACTGTAATATTCCCAATTTTCCATAGGATAATTGGAATATTAGAGTTCTTAATTTTTCCTAATTAATTAAGAAAATAAGAGGGTGGAGAGACCCATAAACCCCATAGATGAATAAAATCCACTTTTGATGTGTTTATGTGGCTATTTTAGAGCTATATCTACATTATGAAGTAGTGGAGCAACTTCTTAAATGAAGGAAGAGTGGAGATCATGGATCTTTAATGTAAAATCATGAGGATCTTGGAGGAGGTAAACTTAGATCATGGTGCATTCAAAGTAAGATCATAGAGCACTAATGATGAGATAGTGGAGGAACTTGTGCATCTAATGCACACATGATGGAGAGAATGGGAATTAAATGCAGAGATGGTGGATAACATCGAGAGACAACGCGGTCTTCATGGAGGCTAGTGGCCACATGTGCAGCGTAGTTATGAGGTGGGCCAAGGCTATGGAAGGATCATAATCTATATAATGAATATGAAGGAACAATAAAAGGAGGCTTTGTATTATTATTTCTAATCTTTTTAGATCTAGATTTGTCATTTGACATTTCTATGCATGCTTATGTTGTTTAGCTAATTCTAAAGTGTTGTTTAGCACACGAGTGTTTTCAAGGTGAAATCCCGCCCTTACCCATGGGGGACTTCAAGTGCCTACTATGGGAAGGTTTATATTGAGCTCCATTCATCATCAGGCATTGTTTCCATATTCATGCCACTCTCATATGCTCATTGAATCACCGGAATAATGCATTCTTGCTTCAGGCTTTGAGAGGTGGAGATTGTTTCTAGAATTCCATCTAGGAAACTGGTGGAGGATTCATCCTTTCACCTTGTGGTTCATGTTCAGTATTTTAGGAGCAGGAAATATATATCTGGCATTCAGGCCATTTTATTTTACCTCCATGCAGCATCAGTCCCCTCAAGGATTGCGCAGTCTAGTCCAGTAGATCCAAAGGAGGAAGTAAGTTTCCAGTATTTCAACTAGAAATCCTGTGGGGGACCATCTCCTCACTTTGCATTCACTATTTCCACCATTTTTAATCTGATTTTTCATATTTAGCAACACGCTTGAGACTCTCCCTCCCTGACAGCACAGTTTCCTGAAGCTGTTGAGTAATCAACAACCACATTCAGTGGAGGAGGAAATAGAAGCTAGATCTTGAGCTTCTAGCTTGAGGATCTAGAGAAGGGATCAACCCTCCAAGAATAGATCTGATTGTACATAATATTGCAGCCATCATTCTTTAGGTTATGCTTCGGATCTGCATACCCAACAGTGTATATGTGGAAGCCCTAAGAGGGTGATTTTCCTAGATTGCTAGATCTGGAAATCCCTTTTTGGGTAATTTTGAGTATTCATCATAGAGCCTCGATCTATATTTTCAACATCATCGGAGCTCTAGAACTACCAGATTTACACTTTTACATTTTGTTGGCAGTTGTAGTCCCGACATTTGCAGCAGGGAAAATGCAGTATTCCTTCCAGCAGTCCAATAGTTACGTAGCCCCTCTTGTGGGATCTTTTCAGGGTCATCCTGGGCCATCTCTTTGGCTTGAGTGTCTCATATTTTGAGCATTGTTGTACTTGTTTTCCACCTCCATTAATAAAATGGCTTAGTTATTCTATACATTTATATGGTATCTTTAGATTATTTGTTTACATTGTTGTAGTTCTTATATTGTGTTTTAGTATTACTGCATTCTCCCTTTTGGGATATTACAAAACCAGCTAGGAAATCACACATGCAATCTATTACCTGCAAGCATTATCATTGAAGCTGCTTGAAACTTTCCTTCCTTTCCTTTTCCTTTGCTTTTCATTTTATTTTCCTTTCCTTTCCTTGCTTGCTTTATTTCTTTCTCCTCTTTCAAACAAAATCTAACATTAAACTGAAAAAATGTTATGAATTGATCCTCAAAATCCTTTTCATCTTTAATGCCTCTATTTTCTTCATTTTACTTTATTTTCCTTCATTTTCCTCCTCACATGCAACATGTGACCTTTCACCTTCCTTTCTCCTAATTTCCATTATTTTCATAAATAATGTGCCAAAAATACCTTTTTACCTTTCCAAAGACTTAGCCATTTCCTTTTCCAATCTCCCTTAGCCATAAAACACAACAAGTGATGCCCACTAGGACATTTTTCCAAACATTCAGCTTGGAATAAGTATCCCTTTCCCATGGTCTTACTTTTCCTTTATTAATGTTTGTTACATGAAATTTTAACCTGTGGATGTTACAGACCCCTCCCCCTTAGGGGAACACTGTCCTCAGTGTTATTTTACACCTACAACTAGTAAACCACTGAAAATCATAAACATATTGCATATGAAGCTTTATAACACAACTCGTTGCGGTATTTACAATGACTGTCTACTGAAACTATAACAATCATATTGTTTAATCGAGCTTTATAACACAACTCATTACGATATGTACAATAATAACCACATATACTTATGCACATTTTCTTCAACCAAAAAATAATCATACTATTTATGGAGCTTTATAAATCTAGCTCGATACATCATTTACAATAATAGACATATACACACATATGCACATTTGTTGAACCAGCAAATAAAATTGTATGATGTCTGCATCCGCAACAAGGGAATCCAAAGGCTCACACATCCACCATCAGAGTAATACTAGAATTAACCTCCTTCCCAATGAGTCTAGAATCCACTGTCAAAGTCAAACCTGCATGTTATGTCCAGCACTATGATCCTGTAGTACTGTCCTCTCAATGAACAGTTACTGTCTCATTATTCTAGGGCATACTCCCAATGTGCATCTCAATCCATCTAGAAATGCTATTAACCAAAAAAAATCCATCCCCTGACCTTCCTTTCTCTACTACACAATCCCTTGGGCAATCTAGTAACCCTAATCTGTGTAGTCACTCACCTTCCAAGTTCCCCAGTATCCCCTTTCCCAGGTGATCCATCCCTTGGCAAGGCATCCTCACATCGGAAGGTCAAACATTGAACAACCAAGGCATATACCTACCTCAAACCATCATATTGTTCATAGCATGCTCATGGAAATTAATGGACACTATTGGGTATGAGTGTCCCGCAATGGCCCTGCTCTTGAAGTGCTTTACCAACATACTATTGCATGTTCCAATTCCTTTCATTGTTGCTGCTAATTCTTGCAGTCAATTTCAACTACCCCAAACCGAGAACTTTCATGCTTCCTGTACAAAGCACATAACCTCCATTACACTAAAATGAATTGAAATAAATTCAGATCATACCCCATTGGTGGTCCATAAATAAGGTGCACTTGCAATTTTATTTACTTCATGTCACAACAAGTCAAACTAGCTCTTCGATCAAACCATCATGTGTAAACATATCACATTCGGTTAGCTCAAAACACAACCATCATAATTATCAAAATCATATATCACATGTAACCATCATAAATCAGATTCATAGATCACATGCATTATTAAAAATTGAAATAAAATATTGATACTTATATTTCAAACGGTTCTTTTCTTTTTCCTTTGTTTTTTATCCTTTCTGTACACACACTGAAATGGTTTCCAAACCTGGAAGGCACCTAATTCCTTCCCTTTAATAAATAAGGGAATATGGAGACTAAACCGCCTCCTCCTTAAATATCAGCAACATGGGTATCCCAAGACTAAACCGCCTCAACCCTGAATATCAACAACAAGGGAATCCAAAGACTAAACCACCTCAAACCTCAATAGTAACAACAAGGGCCAGAAAATACCATACTTTTCTGTCCCATCACATTGTAAAACACATACACATACACAATTTACAACACAACACATACACCTACCCCCGGTTTACAACATGACACATAAACCTACACCTAGCATACAACTCAACACATATATGTACACATTGTACAATACTGCAAATACACATGTCGTGATACAACAACTACACAATACCCATAACACCCTACCAAATATACGCAACAAAACATGTACGACATGCACACAATACCACATGTACAATAGTACCACAAGTATAAAATATACACAATACCACCTGTACATAGCACCACCTACACAAGGTGTACACAACACCACACGTACATGAAACTACATGTACAACGTGTACACAACACCACATGTACACCAAACCACCTGCACAACATGTAAAAAACACCAACTGCATGACGTGTATTGATCAGAACTAGATCAAGGACCTAAGGATTAGCTCAAAATTCAAAGTTACAGGATTGGGTTGAAACCAAAATGGTTACATAGGTCTCGTCTTCCCGATTTCGGCATCATAAACGGTTCAAAAAACAGACACTATATGAAGAAGTTATTGCACTTTGAATGCCGAGTGGGTCCGATGGAGCACGGAGGGGCTAGCCCTCCTCCCATGGAACCTCATCATATGACTAGTGTGGGAGCTTAATGTTAAGAGAGCTTAAGGAGCCTAATCTTAGGTTTAATATTTAATTAAGTTTCATTTAAGTGGATTTTAATATGGCAGAGATTCTAGAGGAACTCCCAAATTTAGGCGGACTTCCACTTTTAGTGGAGTTAACTGGCAGTTGTCCCACATTTAGTGGAGGAAATTAGGGCAAAGTTGTTTGGGTCATAACTATCTCATTATTGAACCAAATTGGATGAAATTTTAGTAAATTTTGGGTCTCTTTGACCTTATGAAGAGCTTGGGATAGGTTTCAGGTCGAATGTAGGTGATCTTCAAAAGGTTTTTCTTCAGGGAAGATGAAGGAGCCATCAGGGCCACCATGAGACAAATTCAGTTTGAGGCCTAACCAGGGGAGTTAGTGTATTTTTCCATAGTTCCAATATTCTAAATTGGATCATTTATATGTTTTGAATCTGATGAAATGGTTTTCAGAGCTTGTATAGAACATTTGAAGGCCGAAAAGCTTCAGTAAAGTTCCAGGGGCCATTATTGCCATCTTTTGCTAGTAGCAGTGCAGGGCTTAGAAACAGTTGTTTGAGACCATTTGCAGTGAAATAGTGGTCATTATGTACTAAAAAAATCATTTTGAATCTATTTACAGAGGTTTCAGCAAGTGTTAAAGACTTTTAGAGGTCAAAAACTCAGCAGAGAAGTTTTCCTTGACCCTAGTGCCAGGGGGTGTTGATAGGTGATTGAGGTGAAACCGGAGCAGCGAGAGCCTATTTTTGATGAAAAAAAACTCTATATTGACTATTTAAGTCATTTTGGAACCAATGGAAGTAGTTTTAGAACATTTTGATAACTTCTAGAGCTCGAAAAGCTGATGTGAAGTTCTGGGGAGCCCTGGGAACCATGGAGGATAGCCTATTTGGGGAATGCAGTGCTCAATTTGAGAAATTTATCAGTTGATAATTGATGTTTGATGTGTATTGGATACATCAGGAGTGGTTTCAGTGACAGAAATAGAATTCTGAGGGAGTTTGTGCCATTTATAAGCTCAGAGTAGCTTAGTGCACCGATAGAAGGAATCGTGTCATCAAGAGCCTAAAGTTGTATTCAGAGTTTGGACAACCATTTGAGGGATATTCATGGTATTTTCAATCTTTTGGTTCATTTTTGTATTCTTTGGAATTAAGTATTTACTTTGTAAAAAACTTACCATAATCCCAAAGAGTTGAGTCATGATAACCAAGCTCAAAGGAGACGTAGCCCACGCGATTTTGGGTGAACTCCTAGATTAAAATTGTTGTTGTGTTTGAATTATTATTTGCTGCATTATGTTGCTGTCATACATGTTAAATTACAGCAAGAAAAAATGAATTTAAGACACATAAACAGTAAAAATTCGTACACCACTTTCAAGTAAATAATTCCGCAAAGTTGTCAAGTAAAAGCTAGATCATTTTAATTTAAACTGAGTGGTAGGTTATTGAAATATATAAAATTTATCCAGACCATTTTCAGATTAGGATGGTATCAGATAATAGTTTCTTTCTTGACAGAGCACTTGGTTGCTTGATTGTATAGCTTGAAAGGTGTTTAAACAGTGTAAAAGATTGACTGTTTTACTATTTGCAAATTGATTGTTGTTTGAGTTTGCTTGAGATTTGGGGATAGCTATGATTAGCTAAGTCTTGGAGAGAAAAAAAAAGGAAGAAAGGGCTGAAGGCTTCTTCCTTACCCCAAAGTACCTTAAGGTCTCCATTGGAACACAAACCCTCTTGACGATTGTTTGTTAAGAAGCTCTTGGAGTTTGTTTGTTTTTTGGCCGCTTGAATAAGAGTTGGTATTTACAACCATTTGGTTAAAAATCTTTTTCATTTGGTTTGAAAATATTTGAGAACTTTGTCGAAGTTCCTTTTGTTCATTTACATCATAATGACAACTTCTACAAGTGAAGTTTCCTCCTTCACAAGATTCTTCGATGATGATATGAAACATGACTTTATTATATTGAAGGACATGGATTTTGTTTGAGGATAAACGAGAAAGCACTGAACTTTGTGAACAGTTTTTTTCCATGAAGGAAGAGAAGGAAGAAATTCTTCAAAGATTGCATGATATGGAGAGGCAAATCCATCAAGCCCAAGAGGCTTTGACCAAGAAAATTCATGAGGAAGAGGAAATCCATTATAACTTGTCTTAAGTTTCCTCATTAGAAAGATGTGTTGGTTCTTTCGAAAAGCATACAAGGGGAATAGGGTCCAAACTAATGATTAAAATGGGCTACGAAGGCAAAGGGTTATGCAAGCATGCACAAGGCATGGTTGAACCTATTTGGGTTCAAGAACGACTCAAGAATATTGGTCTTGGTTATGTGCAATTTAATGGCAAAGACTCCAAAGCCATGAAGGCATGTGATGCTCCTTTATAGAAAACCTTTATTCCAAGTTCTAAGATGAAAATATGTCAAATTTGTTTCAAACATGATTGCCATTGCTTTAAGCCTTTGATGCATCAAGAAGATGGTAGACATGCAGCTTATGGAAAGCATGCAATTTTAGACAGATTTCAAGACAAGAATGATGATGTTAGTCTGCAAATGAAAGTTGTAGCCTCTACCAGTTCATCTCCTCAAGCAGGCAAAAAGGATGAACATTCAAAGCAGTACAAGAGGTATAAATCTTCTCATGATCAATTTGATTGTGTTTCTGCAAAGCATGATAATTTTACATGCTTAAATGGAAGAAAGATTTTTTGTACATATTGTGGTCGATTTAACCATGATGTTTCGAGATGATGGATGAGAAAGAAAGCATACAGGAAGTAGATGAGGCAAAGACTACTTTCAAAGAAGGTGCATAATTTTTTCACATATTTCCAAAAGAAGGGACATGATGTCTCCCATTGTTAGACTTTGCATCCAACTAGTCGTCCAAAGCACATGCAGCTAGAGGACAGAAATATTGGCGCAAGTGGAACTATGGATTCCATTATTGATGTGAAAATGGAAGATTCACATGAGGAAGAGTTGCAGCAACAAAATTCACCATGGAGGTGGCTTGGAAAGAAGTGGATGGACTTCTTAACACAGTAAGAAATAATCCTTTGTACATATGCACATTTTAGTTGTATGCATGTATTTCTGTTGAAAAGTTTGAAGGAATTTCTTTGTTGTTGCAAAATTTCGCCATGGAGGTGTAAAAGATGAGTATGATACTCACTTATATTGCAGAAATATCTTTTATTTCAACTCTTATAGTCACCCACATGTTTTTTGGATTATGTACTTGTTGGTACTTGAAAGGAAGAGTTGCAGGTGTACATGTGCATGGAAGTTGTATGTGTAACTAGAGAACTGTAAATAGGTTCATTGTACATTGATACATGCACATGTGTTTGTCAAGATGTATCATTTTTTTTATCGACTTGTGTCGATTGTGTTGCACACTTTTTACATTGATTTTGTGTCAATTGTATAACACATTTTATGACGACTTGTTGTTAATGTCGCATGTTGTACGAATTATGTTTGAGCCACCTTGGATCATTGATTAAGGTAGTGATGTTCAGTTTCCTTCTACAAATTTCTCGCCAGAAATTTTCTGAGTGAGTGCAAGAAAGACAGTTCTTGACAGGAGGACAAGCATCGAGGAAGGGAAGTGTGAATTTCTTTCTAGTTGTGGTTCAAATTCACTAGCCATGCAAGGAAAGTGTTTGGAGGTTGAAGAGAAGAGGGTTCAGTATTATTATTCATTGTACATATCAGTTTCAGTATTCCAGAGAGCTTTTGGGGTCCAAGAGCTTCTCATTTGGGAGGTGTGATCAGAATTGGATCAAGGACCTAAGGATTAGCTCAAAATTTAAAGTTACAGGATTGGGCTGAAACCAAGATGGTTGTATGGGTCTCATCTTCCTTATTTCGGCGTCATAAATGGTTTGAAAAATGGACACCGTATGAAGAATTTATTGCACTTTGAATTCCGAGTGGGTCCGACGGAGCACGGAGGGGCTAGCCCTCCTCCCATGGAACCTCATCATATGAACAACGTGGGAGTTTAATGTTAAGCGTGATTAAGGAGCCTAATCTCAGGTTTAATATTTAATTAAGCTTCAGCTAAGTGGATTTTAATATAGCAAAGATTCTGGAGGCACTCCCAAATTTAGGCGGACTTCCACTTTTAGTGGAGTTAACTGGTAGTTGCCCAACATTTAGTGGAGGAAATTGGGGCAAAGTTGTTTTGGTCATAAATATCTCATTATTGAACCAAATTGGATAGAATTTTGGTCAATTTTGGGTCTATTCGACCTTCAGAAGACTTTGGGATAGGTTTTAGGTCGAAAGGAGGTGATCTTAAGAAGATTTTACTTCAGGGAAGATGAAGGAGCCATTAGGGCCACCATGAGACAAATTCAGTTGGATGCCTAACCAGGGGAGTTAGATTCCTTTTCCAGAGTTACAATAGTCTAAATTGGATAATTCAGATGTTTTGAATTTGATGAAATGGTTTTTAGAGCCTGTAGAGAATATTTGAAGGCCGAAAAGCTTCAGTAAAGTTCCAGGGGTCATTATTGCCAGCCTTTTCCAACAGCAGTGCGGGGCTTAGAAAGAGTTGTTTGAGATAATTTTCAGTGAACCAGTGGTCATTATTGACTAAAAACATAATATTGAATTTATTTATAGAGGTTTCAGCAAGTGTTAAAGACTTTTAGAGGTTGAAAACTCAACAAAGAAGTTTTCCTTGACCCTAGTGCCAAAGGGTGTCGATAGGTGATTGAGGCTATTTTTGATGGAAAAAAACTCTATCTTGACTATTTTAGTCATTTTGGAACCAATGGAAGTGGTTTTAGAACATTTTGAGAACTTTTGGAGCTCGAAAAGCTGATGTTAAGTTCTGGGCAGCCCTGGGCAAACCGTGGAGGATAGCCTATTTGGGGAATGCAGTGCTCAATTTGAGCAATTTATCAGTTCATAATTGATGCTTGATGTGTATTGGATATAGAAAGAGTGTTTTCAGTGAGAGAAACATAATTCTGAGGGAGTTTGTGCCATTTAGAAGCTTAGAGTAGCTTAGTGCACCGATAGAAGGAATCGTGTCATCAAGAGCCTAAAGCTGTATTCAGAGTTTGGAAAACCATTTGAGGGATATTCATGGTATTTTCAGTGTTTTGGATCATTTTTGTATTCATTGGAATTAAATATTTACTTTGTAAAAAAATTACCATAATCCCAAAGAGTTGAGTCATGATGACCAAGCTCAAAGGAGACGTAGCCCACGAGATTTCGGGTGAACTCCTAGATTAAAATTGTTGTTGTGTTTGAATGATTATTTGCTGCATTATGTTGCTATCATACATGTTAAATTACAGCAATAAAAAATGAATTTAAGACACATAAACAGTAAAAATTCATACACCACTTTCAAGTAAATAATTCTGCAAAGTTGTCAAGTAAAAGCTAGATCATTTTAATTTAAACTAAGTGGTAGGTTCTTGAAATACATACAAGTTATCCAAACCATTTTCAGATCATGTGCATAGCACCACATGTACATAACACCATCTTCACAACATGTACACAACACCACATGCACGCAAAAACACATGTACCACCTGTACATAACAACACATGTACAATCATGCACATTGCACCATATGTACACAACACATCATGTACAACATGTAAACTACACCATATGTACGCAACACCACATATAAAACCTTTAAACTACACCAAATGTACATACCACCACATTCAAAACATGTGTATAAAACCATCTGTATATAGCATTGCATATACAACATGCACTCAACACCATCAGTACCCAACATCGCATATGAAATCATGCAAAACACATCATATATGCAACATTCACACAACATCATATATGCAACATGCAAAAAACATCACGTATGAAACATGCACACAACAACATAAGTACATCATGTACAACAAATACATAACAGTAGTACTGCACATTAAGAGACCACACTGTTTCTTTCAGGAAACCTTACTTCTAATGTCTTGTCCATGCTTATCCTAGCAAGCCATAGATCACACTGCTTTCATCTCGATGATGTATTCCTCGACATTATCTGTCCATAACATAACCATGGACATAGTATAATCACATGACATCAATTCACATCCACATGATACTGACCTCATAGATATTTTAGGTCTATTCAAACCACTTGATTCCTCATAAACCAGGAAACTCTTCATGCCATTTGTTATCACGACAAACTTCATTTTTTGTTTTTAATAAACTTCAAAAAAATGTTGACAGTTGTAGTGTCATCATTTCAAAGGTAATAAATAGGGAAATTATTGATATTAGGGCTATTAGAATTTTAAGTGGTCTGATACGGTTTGCCAAAGAAAATCATTGACAATGAGCTTATCAAAAACTTCATTGTAGCTGATAGGCCAAATGTCAGTGCCAAAACCAGATTTAAAATTTAAAAATGTTGACTATACTGACCACACTAGCGTCATCAATATCATTCAGATGTGTCTCTATCTATTTTGAAAGGGTAAAAAAGTATTAGTTAGTAATTTTTATGCGTTTCTATGAGTGAATGACATAAAAATGATTTTTTCGTATGATACGAACTCCATTCGTAATCATGACCTAGAGCCCCATAATCATTCACTCGTTAACTATAATATTCCATCCGCATATTAAATTATTTTACCATGTCTCGATTAGTAAATTAGTTTTGTTAGTTTGGAGTTACTCAAACTTAGCATTGAAATAATTTTACTCATAAGGATTCAAGATCAAATCCTGGGAAGAACATCGAGCGCGATGGGGAAAGGAGGAAAAGTGAATCATTCTATTCCCAAAGCATCAAATTTGCTAAACGTATAACCTGAAATCCTGCAATTCTTTCAGAAATCCAATTGGAGTGAGTTATTTCACCGTTGTACTAACTACCACGATCTAGTGGCTCATTATTTTTCACAGGGGTTTGATGGAAATCGCATGGAGGTTGGAGGCCTGTCATTTTAAGTTACAGAGTAGTCCATTGTTGAGCCCACAACCTTACCATCAAATGGAGATAGATTTTTTCATAGTCAGGTGTTGGCAAGGATCAATGTCACATTATCTTTCAATGAATAATTCCATAATCAAAATTGGAGAGTCGGAGTTCAAATGAAGTGGGTACAAGACAAATGGCTTGCCCCTCTATACATTTGTAAGAAATATTTCACCTACATTGGGAGGTCCAATCGTGTAAGCCTGTTAAGCCCCTATATTAATAGTGTAGCCCCTTATTATGTTAGTGTAGCCCCCCTTATTGTTATTATTGTACCCCTGTAACCCCCATATTGTTATTATTGTGCCCTTACATTATTATTGTTAGGTCGGCTAGGATTACATTGTGGCCCCACTAGGATTATATTGTGGCCCCATGGACTCCTATATATATAGAAGGAGGGTTTGTTCATTTGTATCATCCAAGAATTGTGCATTTATGTAATGTATTGGAGGTTGCCCCCTCGAAGTGGCTTATTTCTAAGGCGTTTATATCTCTTTTCTTCTATTTTTGAAGCTGGTTACACAACATTTGGTATCGGAGCTTTGGGATTCTAGGGTTTCGCTGCTCCAAACAGGTCATCGTGGAATTTTAGCTATAACTTTTTTTCTACGAAGCTTCAGAAGCTGAAATTTCTAGGGTGCGAAGCTGAAATCTTGAGGAAGGTTGTCTAAAAATTTCAGATCTTGGTTAGCAATATTTGAGGAGATATCATCTGTGGAAGTTAGGTATTTTTTCAGGCTCATAAACAGGTCATCGTGGCATTTGCGCTATAAATTTTTTTGTACGAAGGGTCAGAGTCTGAAATTCATATGGTGCGAAGCTGAAATCCTGAGGAAATTCGTCAAAAACTTTCAGAACTTGGTTCGCAATATTTTTGGAGATATGATCTGTGGAAGGTAGTGCTTTTTCAGGCTCCTGAATTTCATCTCAAAGAGGTGATCGTGGGAAAAGTTCAATAACTCTCTCTCTGAAGATTGGATTGGAGTGCCGTCAAAAGTGGTCGCAATTACATGGCCTGTAGTTTCTTCGCTATCAATTTCAGAGACAAAGGACAAAACGGTGACACGTGGCAAGTCGTACAAGTTCGCTCTACTGAACCAGTCCAGAATTAGGTCATTGTGGGAGATTGGACACAACTTTGTCTTGGAGAATCCAAATCAGGTCAGACCTGTGGCATTTGAAAGAAGCTTCAGAGATCTACTACAGGGCTGAATTTCAGATATCGAAGATTTTCAAATATAGAGATAATTCAATTTCAATATCGAGCTCCTAAAAGCTAGTAAAAGGTGTGTATTTTTTTTCCGAATTGCATAAGTCTTGTTTGAAGAATCAAGTTGAATTGATTCCAAGGGCATCTTGTAGAATAGATATCAATATTAGATTCTAAAATGGCCCCTAAAAAGAATTCAACACCCATCAAGCCTTCAGAAGGCTCTACCATGACTCATGAAGATGAAGAATTGCAACATGATCTATCAAAATTACAAGAACAAGTGCAACAAATTTCACTCTCGCAAAGAGCAGCAAAAAATGAAATGGAAGTTTTGAAGAAAGGTGTAGAAGTGAAGATGGATGGTTTGAAGAAAGGCATGGAAGCTAAGATGGATGGCGTGGAAGTAAAGATGGAAGGTTTGAAGAAAGGCGTGGAAGCTAAAATGGATGGTGTGCAAGCTAAGATGGATGGCATGGAAGTGGGCATGGAAGCTAAGATGGATGACATAAAAGACAACATAGAAAACATGAAGAATGATCTAAAAGCATGCATGGAAGGCTTGATGACAAGCTTAAAACCAGAAATGATTCCTAATGGCGGAAATATAGGAGAAGAACCTCATGATGAGAACAAAATAAATGTTAATCATGATTTCATAAACTCTAATTTTGGTGGGAAGAACCACCATATTCCAAAAATGGATATGAGAAAGTTTGATGGAAAGGATCCTGTAACATGGATACTACAGATGGAGCAATATTTTGATCTCCATAACGTGCAAAACACACAAAAGGTACGCATTGCAACTTTACATTTAGAACAAAATACATTTGTATGGTATCGATGGCTTTGTTCACGTAAAAAAATTGTCACTTGGTCAATTTTTACGGAGGAAATGATAGCACATTATGAGGATACAAAGAGCAACACCTTCTTTACCCAATTGATAAATCTCAAACAAAAGGGTTTAGTGGGGCGGCACATTGAGGACTTCCAAAAATTGAGTATAAGGGTAACTGATATTTCAGAGGACCACAGGATTGATCTCTTCTTAGGCAGTTTAAAGGATAACATTCAACATGAAGTTCGTGTTCTGGAACCTGATTCATTAGAGAAGGCATTCGGGTTGGCAAGAAAAGTTGAATGTAAAATTATGGCAACAAGGAAGTCTACTACTCAATTCTATAAAGAAGGAAGTGTGGCTACATCTAGATTTCCACAACCTACAAGGTTGACACCACAACAATTGGAAGAAAAAAGAGCAAAAGGGCTTTGTTACAGTTGTGATAGAAAATACACTAAAGGTCATAAGTGTGCTGAGAAGAAATTATTTTACATAGATTGTGAAGAGGAAGAAGAAAATGAAGAAGAAGAGGATATACACCTGGAACCAGCCCTAGAAGAGGAAGAAATGAATCCGACCATATCGTGTAATGCGCTGGCAGGAATTACCACTCCTCAAACTCTCAAGATACAAGGACAAATCAAGAAGAAAAAGGTAATAGTGTTGATTGATTCAGGTAGCACCCATAATTTTATTCATTGTAAGGTAGCCAAGGAATTAAATTGTTTCCTATACCCAGCACCAGAATGTCAAGTGATGGTTGCAAATGGAGGAACTATAAATTTCTCTGGAAAATGCCATAACATTAAGCTAACCATGGGGGAATATGTGTTGACTAGTCCAATGCTTTCCATTCCTATGGGAGGTGCTGATGTTGTACTAGGAGTACAATGGTTACAATCTTTGGGGACGGTAGCTTTTAATTTTTAAGAACTTTTCATGAAAGTTTTTCCAGAAGGAAAGGAAGTCGAATTACGGGGTATTAAAGGGAAGCCGGGAAGGCTAATAAGCTCTAATGTCATGACAAAGCTTCTAAAGAAAGAACAACGAGGCGTAATTTCACAATTATGCTGACTAGAAGTTCCGACATCAAAATCATCTATTTCTGCAGATCTCCAACAAGTCTTGGACAATCATTCCAAGGTGTTTGAAACTCCCAAAGGACTCCCACCTATTCGTGATCATGATCATGCTATTCATTTGATTCCAGGAAGTGTTCCTCCAAACATCGGCCTTATATATATCCTTACTTCCAAAAGAGCGAAATTGAACGTATGATTGCAGAAATGTTAGAGGCGGGTATAATTCAACCTAGTCAAAGTTCTTTCTCTGCTCCTGTAGTATTGGTACACAAGAAGGATGGATCATGGCGCATGTGTCCGGATTATAGGGAGCTCAATAAGCTCACCATTAAAGATAAATTTCCCATTCTGTGATTGATGAATTATTGGATGAATTACATGGAGCAATTTATTTTACCAAGTCGGATCTTCATTCAGGATATCATCAAATTAGAATGAAGACTGAAGATATTCCAAAAACAACATTTCGAACTCATGAGGGTCATTATGAATTTTTGGTCATGCCTTTTGGCCTTACCAATGCACCTTCTACATTTCAAGGGTTGATGAAAATTTGTGCTAGTATTTTTTGATGATATACTAATCTATAGCAGGTCTTGGAAGGATCATGTTGAACATGTTGACAGGGTGCTCAAACTATTGCAGGAGAAACAATTATATGAAAAAACATCCAAATGTTTCTTTGGAGTACAAGAGGTGGAATATCTGGGTCATATTGTATCTCACGAGGGTGTTAAAGTAGACCATAACAAAATTAAAGCCATTAAGGAATGGAAAGTCCCCACAACCATAAAGCAGTTGCGAGGATTTCTCGGGTTAACAGGGTATTATCGCAAGTTTGTTAAGAATTATGGGAGAATAGCAGCACCTCTAACAACATTATTGAAGAAAGATGCATTTTCATGGACTCCTGAGGCAACTAAGGCCTTTGAACGTCTTAAAGAGGCAATGTGCCTAGCACCGGTCTTAGCTACACCAGACTTCACAAAAACCTTTATTGTGGAATGTGATGCCTCAGGAAATGGAATTGGTGCAGTTTTAATGCAGGAAGGAAGACCCATTGCTTTTGAAAATCGTCCAATCAAAGGAAAGTATTTACAGAAACCTATTTATGAGAAGGAAATGTTAGCAATACTACATGCACTAAAGAAATGGCGAACTTACCTAATGGGAAGACACTTCAAGGTAAAAGCTGATCATGATAGTCTTAAACACTTTTTGGAACAAAGACTATCGTCAGAAGAACAGCAAAAATGGGTCACAAAGATGTTGGGTTACGACTTTGAAATAATCTACAAAAAAGGAAAGCTGAATGTTGTTGCAGATGCACTCTCAAGAAAGAATGAAGAGGTGGAAGCATTGCTGTGTGCCATTTCTATTATCCAACCAGATTGGATAACTGAAGCAAGAGATGAATGGAAGAAGGACAAAGATGTATGGATACTCATTCAAAAGTTGCGGCAAGATCCTAGTACATCTGATACATTTAGTTGGAAAAATGATTCCTTATGGTACAAAGATCGCTTATATCTTTGTAAGAATTCCCAACTAAAACAAAAGATTCTTCTGGAATTGCACACTTCTCCTCTAGGAGGACACTCAGGATTTTTAAAAACTTACCACGGGGTGAAGAAAGAATTTTTTTGGGATGGCCTTAAATCTGATATTCGAAAGTTTGTGGCGGAATGTTTGGTTTGCCAGCAGAATAAAGTGGAAACAATTAAGACCCCAGGACTTCTACAACCTTTATCCATTCCAAGTCAACGTTGGGAGGAGATTTCAATGGATTTTATCACGGGTTTACCTAAGTCCGAAGGAAAGAGTGTCATCATGGTGGTAGTTGATAGAATTACCAAGTATGCACACTTTTTTGCATTATCTCATCCATTTAAAGCAAGTACGGTTGCTACTACATTTATGGACATAATTCAAAAGCTACATGGAAGCCCAAGGGTTATTGTGAGCGACAGAGATCCCATTTTTACTGGAAATTTTTGGACGGAGTTATTTTCTTGTTTGGGTACTCAATTAGCTCATAGCTCGTCTTATCATCCTCAATTTGATGGTAAAACTGAGATAGTAAATAAATGTTTGGAAAGATATCTTCGTTGTTTTGTATCTGATAAACAAGCATAATGGGTCAAGTGGTTACCTCTCGCTGAATGGTGGTATAACACTTCCTTCCATACTGCAGCAAAAATGACCCCATTTATGGCACTTTATGGATATCATCCACCATCCATCACATCATCTTTAGGGGAAAATTCGAAGGTTCAAGCAGTGGAAGATCACATCGAGCATCAGCAAGAAGTTCTCCAACTCTTAAAGGATAATCTGAATTTGGCACAAAATCGAATGAAACAACAGGCAGATCAACATCGCAGCGAGAGAAGTTTTGATGTAGGAGATTGGGTATTTTTACGGCTACAACCATATAAACAAATGTCCCTCAAGCAAGCTAAGAAGGATAATAAATTATCGCCAAGTACTATGGTCCTTACAAGGTGTTGCAAAAGATTGGTACTATGGCATACAAATTGGAGCTTCCTGCTTCTTCGCGAGTACATCCAGTTTTCCATGTTTCGTGCTTAAAGAAGGTTATAGGTGAAAATCTTCCAGTTCAAACAATATTTCCAGAACTTGATGAGGAAGGAAAAATCATATTGGAACTGGAAGCGGTCACGGAAACAAGAACTCGACAACTACGGAATCGATCAATTTCAGAGTATCTCATCAAGTGGAAGAACTTACCCAATGAAGATTCTACATGGGAGGATGAGAATTTTATACAGAAGCACCCAGAGCTACTCAAGCGTTGAGGACAACACTTTTTTGAAGGAGAGGGGCATGTTAAGTCCCTATATTAATAGTGTAGCCCTTATTATGTTAGTGTAGCCCCCCTTATTGTTATTATTGTACCCCTGTAACCCCCATATTGTTATTATTGTGCCCTTACATTATTATTGTTAGGTCGGCTAGGATTACATTGTGGCCCCACTAGGATTATATTGTGGCCCCATGGACTCCTATATATAGAAGGAGGGTTTGTTCATTTGTATCATCCCAGAATTGTGCATTTATGTAATGTATTGGAGGTTGCCCCCTCGAAGTGGCTTATTTCTAAGGCGTTTATATCTCTTTTCTTCTATTTTTGAAGCTGGTTACACAACAAAGCCTCTACCACTTCTATTTCCTTGCACATCTTGTTGGTCAAATAAGAATCAATCCTTGTTTTTATTTATTAGAAATAATTAAGCATATGGAAGCTAGGTTCAAGGCCCGCACATACCCCTCCTCCCATTTCATATACCACAAATCCATAGTAAAACTTCTAATCGAAAACCAGCTAGCCAAAGAAGGAAGGAATTGGAGCCACTTCCTTTTCTGGGGAGGTTTTCAACCTCAACACCTTAAAATACTTAGAGGTAGACCAAATACTGCTAAAAAGGGGAAGAAGACCAAAATACAAGCCCCTGTTCAGCCAACTACCAACCATGAGAACATAGAAATTACATCTACATATTCTTCCCCTAAAATTCCTATAGTATACCAGAGGAAAAGTGCCAAGCTCAATAAACTAGATCTGGTATCCCTTGTAAATATACCCTCTGATATCAGATCTTCCTTGGCTATGAATTCACCTATTGAAACTTCCCATATAGACACAATTGAAATAGAAGTTACTAAAGTAAAAGAAACATACATGGAGACCCATGAGGAGGAAGCACCATTTGAAGTTTTTAAGGGTGGGGAGAAAACTCATACAAGGCCAAAAAACAAATTAAGATACAAAATCAAACTCAGAAATAACCCAAAGTTGGCCAAGAAAGTGATTGATGTTGAAAATATACCACTAAAAGACCTCATCATCAAGAAGAAGAAGGTCATAGGCTCTAACAAGCGAAAATACAAAGAGACCATGAGGAGGGGTCCCATGGAGACAAGGTAGAGAAAAAAGCAAAGTTTGGAGAAGGTGGATGTAGTTCTTAGGGAAGATAGTACCCTCAGCTAGGAGGCTTGGGGGAGTAAATTGAATTTCTTCCTATATATTTCATGAAACAGGGGTTTTCATTTTATCACCGACAGTTGGCCTAATAGATTTTTGCACACAACTGAATAGTAGGAAAGCTGACATTCCCATCATCAGTGCTTTTGGTAAAGCTGACAAAGCCACTGTAAACTATTATGGGACAAAAACTATGTACTTGCTGATAGAAAAGGATACCGGGACGAAAATCTACAGTTAGTTTGTCAATTATTTTGGAGCAGATAGGCGAAAATGCTGACCTTCCCATTGTTAGCGATTTTGGAGTAGACAGGTGAAACTACTGACCTTCCCACTCTAAGCAATTTTTAAACATGCAGAGAAGAAATGCTGATAGCCAGGCTGAAATCAAAAGAAACAAATTAGAAAACCAGTGAAGTATAAAAAAAAAAAACATCAACATTTTTTCACAAGGAGGTCCGAATGGAAGAAAAGATGAAACAAAAAAAATAATTTTAGAGGAAACTTGAACCTGTTTTATAGAGGTACCTGTTTTTCCAGCTAGGATGTTGTGCTAGCATCTAGGGACCTATTTCTATTTCCAAGAAAGATAGTTTGAGAGATATTTCCCTTGACCTATATATCAACATATTTTACAGTAGCTATTTTTAGAGAAAAAACTGAATGTATTTAAGTTCTATTTACATGCATGAACTTGGAGATATTTAAATATCTAAGATTATTGTAATTAATCTGAAGATTAATATTTTGCAGGGATTTGATTTAAGTTCTATAAGACAGTATATGAAGAATTAAGAAGGGTTGGATTTTATTTGAAAAGCATTTTCATTTTGGTATATTTGAGAAATCTTGAATATATTACAGCTTTTAATCAGCATTTTATAGGAAACTCATGTGTTGTAATTCCCTGTCAATGTCTTCTTTGTTATAAAAACTTTCTTTCATGACTGAAAATGTTAGTAATTCATTGGTGCTCCTTTCTTGTATTTATCATCCATTAGTATTTTTTTTCCTTAATTGGTTATATAATCTGTCTCAATTAGTTATATTTCTCAATTAGTCAAAGAATTTGCTGCTATCATGCTTGTTATAAACTTCTCATTAGATCTTTAGCTTTACCTGTTTAGGACTAGACTCCATGCCCAATGATATGTTTTATAAACATCCCAACCAATTTCATCTTATGAATTAAATCGGGCCATAGATCTTAGAAGGCGAAACCTTCTACTATAGTGACCTTTGGATAGTTGTGTTTTAGGGAGAGATCCCTCATTGGGTTGAAGGGACATATTTCAGCATAAAAGAGGTTTGAGGTTACCTTGGGGTCTTTCCCACAGCCAGGGTTTTCCCTAAGTGATAACATGTTGGCGCTGTTGCCAGGGAACAAAAGGTATATTTTTCCCCAACGATTTTATTGTCTAATATCAGATCTCTGAGAGCAAATAAAGATTTGAGAAATTAGTTTTGGCTACAAGGTGTTTTCTCTAGAAACTCCACTCTACATTTTGAATCGTTCTTTTCGACGAAGTCCTCGCTCATCGAGGTGTCTATACTTGAAGGAATCTTGACCTAAATCTACCGCAACTTTTCTCAAGCCCAAAAAATTTGTTTACGAAGAAGATTTTAAAGAAATTAGGTGAGATTATAGAAATATATTTTTCATTACCTCCAAAAATTGAAGCTCTTGAAGATTTGCAGTTTGACATAAAGTTTGAAAATACCCTATTGATATCTAAGTTTGAAAGTCATCTTTCAGACACTATTATATATTCAACGGCTTTCAAACCTTTTGTTTATGATTCTGTCATCCAAGAAATAGAATTAATACCACAAGACCAAGAGATTTGGTCTCATTTTCAGAATTTAGAAAAAAAAATTTAGGAACTTCAGGTAGTGGAAGCTAGATCTACAAATTTCCCTTATTCTATTCCAGTATTTTCTTTTACAACTCTACTGGATACCATAGTCATGATCCATCAACCTCTACTAAAAAATCATTTTTTCCCTCGACATATGCTATCAAAGTCCTACTATAACTACATCTAGCATCATGGCTGCTAGATATGGCACCTTTTAACCTTCAAGGCCCTTTACATGACCTCCCTGTAAATTATGAACATAAGCTGATTAAGTCTAATGGCACAGGTTTTTTCATGGCTCAATAACATGTCAACAAATTAAATGATTTTATTGACTTAGAAGAAGTTGATTATGAAGGCATGAAAGTGAAACTGTTTGCATAAATCTTTCCTGGAGAGGTGAAGAGATGGTTATATCCTTGCCAGAAGCTAGTATAAATCATTTCTAGCAGTTTGAACAAATATTTATTGCAAGGTGGGAGGTTAAACATAATACCTTACAGATCCTTGCCAAGTATAATAGCTTGAAAATAAATCCAGGGGAATTAGTTCAAGATTTTACAACTAGATTTAGCAAGATCTATAATTCAATTTCAACTGAGATAAATCCTCCTCCTGGATTAGCTTAGTTGCATTCTCATGATTGTTTTGACATTGAATTATCCTATCATCTTCATGAGATAAAATGTGATACCTTAGAATCAATGCAATCAGGGTAGAAGTTAATTTGTTGGTAAAAAAGGAAAAAATTAAGACCGAGAGGAGAGTGGGTTTCAAGGAAGAATATTCTTCATCTCCTGATGTGAATATTGATGTGATACTAAAAAAATTGAGAAACTAGGGGATACATTAACTCCTCCCAAAGCTAAAAATCCTCAGGTTAGGAATCCAACTTTTAGAATACCCAGGGCTGCTCAAAATCGCCCTAGAGAGAAGAAATCTCTTGAAGAACAACATCATGTTCTTTAACCTCCTTTTCCATAATCTTATGTTGATGAGGATTCCATTGAAGAATAATATCATCACATTGGGTGTTTATATGATAAGGAAACCCAAGTATTCACTGCCAAAGAGGAACATGACATTTCTAGTGGAAGCTCAGGATAAAAATACATCATTCATATTTTTGATTCGGTTGTTTATCAACAAAGGTATAATAATGCGATGGCATATTTTCAAAGGAAATACAACCTCAAAAACTAGAATGTCCCTATCAAAGCTCTGCCACAAAATAAAGTCGTTGAACAACAACATGAACCTAGAAAAGAGATATTGAAGAAACCAAAGGAGCCAAAGAAGGACAATTCGAGAAGAATATAAGAAGCAAAAAAGGAGATCAAAGGTGCAGAAAAATCACAGTCAACCTTTAATATAGAGTCTGAAACCAGTAAGTTGAAATTGTCCATTCCTTTAAGAAATGGACAATATAGAAAGAGATTTTTTCTATGGTTAAAATTTCAGAAAGTGAAAAAGGAATCATAAATTCACAATATTCTTTGAATTTAGATGATGATGCCACTTAATTTATTTTTGGCCCGCATGTTACAAGTATAAATGATGATGTTTCTCCTTTCTGTTTAATTTTGAAAATACGTGATATGATCCTCCATAATGTTATGTTAGATTCTAGAGCTTCTCATAACCTTATACGTAACTCAGTTATGGACCATTTAAGAGTCCAAATTACCAGACCCCACAAAGATTTGTTCTCATTTGATTCTAGAAAAGTAAAATATTTAGGGTTGATAAAACATTTAGTTATCACATGAGCTTACCTTCATGCTAAGAGTATAATTTTGGACGTAGTAGGAGAAGATATTCCAGCCAGATTTTGCATGCTGCTATCTCGGTCTTGGTAAACAAGATTGGGAGGAACCTTACAGGAGGATATGTCATATTCTTCAATCACATTTTTTGGTGAATTGAAAATACTATACAAAGATGTTAAAATGGCCTTTATGGTGAGAAGTAGAAGCTAGTCAGACAATCATCCTATCTATGCAGTATATAGGAAATTGGGGTCATAGATTTTCTTCAATGACCGTTGTTCTAAAGCAGAAATATCAGCAATGCATCCAATTATTGTGCGACAAGAACAGGTCCAAGATTTTCCAAATGAAATCTAGAAAATACATTTTGATGGCTCCACTTGTGAGAAGGGCTCTGGCGCAGGGATTTGGATTGTTCCCCAATAATTTTCAAGTCAATTAAATTCATTCAAATTGTATTTTGATTGTATAAACAACATTGTAGAGTATGAAGCTCTCGTTATTGAATTAAATATGTTAAGTGAGAAAACGGAAAATAAAATTCATATTTTCAGGGATTCAGAGGTGATTGTGAATCAGTTCAAAGTTACTTTTCAAACTAGACATCCAAGAATGAGAGCATACCGAAATGAGGTGTGGGATCTATTTTCTAAATTTTTCTCTGAGCTTGAAATTTTGCTGATTACTAGAGAAGAAAATGAGGTTTCACACTCTCTTGAGACAACTTCCAACGCTTTTAGAATTCCTATTTATCCTGAAGAAAAATAATATATTAATGTCAAACACAGGCCTTCTATTCTGGATAACACTAAATAATGGAATTTTTTTGAATAAAATCAATAGATTAAAAGGTTTCTTGAAAGAAAAAAAGAAATTTTCAACACCTCAATTGATAAAAATGAAGAAGAAACCTGAGATATTATTAAATTAAAGAATAACATAATCCTTATAGGCCTAGATCCTTTAGAGAGATTATTTGATTTAATTGATGTTGCAGTCAGGCCAAGAATTCTCACAAGTGATGGTGAGATGGAAGAATACAATTTGGGAACTGAGAAAAATTCAAAAATGGTCAAAGTTTCTAACACTTTGAAAGAAGAACATTAACCAAAATATGCATAATTGTTAAAGGAATTTGAAGATGTGTTTTCATGGAGATAGGATGATTTGAAGGTCTATGATAAAACTGTCATCCAACATACCAAACCACTTAAGGAACATGAAAAACATTTTAAACATAAGTTAAGGAGGATCAATCCAAATATGCTTCCAGTAATTAAAAAAGAGGTAAAAATATTTCTAGCTGCAAAAATCAATTTTCCACTCAGATTTTCAGATTGGATAGCAAACTTGGTACCAGTGAGGAAAAAGAGTGGGGATAACAGTGGATGGAATTAAATTTTGACTAGGTCAAAAAAAAGTGAATGAGGATGAGATTCTAGGATATTTTGAGGTGGGAATTTGAAGTCTAGAGACAAAGGAACTCCACTCAGGAAAGGGGACACCAGAACTTCTCCTTAACAAGAAATAAAAAGGATATAATTCTTTTAAAATTTCAAATGACTCTTTTTTCAGTGACAATTTTGAAGTGACAGTCTCCCAAAACCTTTCTTTTTATTCTTTTGACACAAGAGATGATGTATCATTTCCTAGTATTTGTAGGTATAATATTATTTCAGTCAATTCATTCTCAAATTAATACCTAAAAATCACTTCTTCTATATTTTCATCAAACTGTTTATCTTCAAAACTTCGAACAACCTCAGAGGGAAAATATGAAACTCTTGAATGAGATGGATTACCTAATTTTGATGAGCTTCCAATACCTTTGATAATTATTTCTGGATTATCACACTACTACATTTGGCGGAAATTCCGACACTTGGTTCCGACGCTTTTGACCAAATGTCAGAAATTTCCCGAAATTTTTTCCATCCCGCCCGAAACTGTCGCTATGCTGACGTTTATAGAAAAGTGTCGCAATACCGACACTTAGAAACATGTCGCAATTGCGACGTTTGGAGGAAGACGTCGCAATTGAGACACTATGGCCCAAAGCGTCGCTATTGCGACGACTGCCTCCAAACGTCGCAAGTGCGACACAATGTCTAGGTGTCGCAATTGCGACGTTTGGAGGTACCCGTCGCAATAGCGACGCTCTTTCCACCATCGGTATAACGACACTTATATGGGCGCTACATAAAAATATGAAACTTATATGCGTGCTACATAAAAATTTGAAACTTATATGCGCGCTACATAAAAATGATTTTATTGTTTCGTATCCGTCGCAATAGCTACATTAACGCCTGATATCACGCGCACATTCGCCCTCTGCTCTTGCAGAACAACATTCGCCCTCAGCTCTTGCAGAACAGCATTTTCCCTCAGCATTCTCCCTTAGCGTTCGCCCTCAGCTCTTGCAGAACTGCATTCGCCCTCAGCTCTTTCAAAATGATAAGTTTTTACTGCAGGCCCTTCCTCCTATAGTAGCATTGACTCTATTTGGGTTTTTTTGGTCAATTCCATTGGATTGTGTTAGGTTGTAGGGTTCTCTCTAGATGTCAAGAATCAAGATTCAATACCCTCTATTATCTTCATCACCCAATACAAGATTTAAATTTTTCCCAAAGAAACGCTTATTAATTTGGCAGCCATTATTTATCCCTGCTTTTAAAACCCTACATTTAAATGAAAACAAGCATTGCATTTCAACTACAAAAATCTATTAGTGTTCAAATTTACATGTGTGCTACATTAACGTCTGATATCACGCGCGCATTCGCCCTCCGCTCTTGCCCTCGGCATTCACCCTCGGCTCTTGCGGAAACGGCATTCGCCCTCGACGCATTCGCCCTGAGCTCTTGTAGAACGACGTCGCTGTTTCTTGCGGGCTTGACATTCGCCCTCAACTCTTGCAGAACAGCATATTCCCTCAGCATTCGCCCTCAGCGTTCGCCTCAGCTCTTACAGAACAGCATTCGCCCTCAACTCTTGCAAAATGGTAAGTTCTTACTGCAGGCCCTTCCTCCTATAGTAGGGTTGACTCTATTTGGGTTTTTTTGGTCAATTCCATTGGATTGTGTTAGGCTGTAGGGTTCTCTCTAGATGCCAAGAATCAAGATTCAATACCCTCTATTATATTCATCACCCAATACAAGATTTAAATTTTTCCCAAAGAAACGCTTATTAATTTGGCAGCCATTATTTCTCCCTGCTTTAAAAACCCTACATTTAAATGAAAACAAGCATTGCATTTCAACTACAAAAATTTATGAGAATCCAACTAAGGGTTTCTCGACAAAATCATGCCATAACCTGGAATTTTGAAACCCAAATTTGAATCCATGATAAGTAATACAATGCAAACTCAGATGGATTTTCAATGCATGTTTGCATGCTACACTTATTCTCTGTCTAGATATCATTTTTTAAATGGAACCATTAGTCAAGCCCACAGTCCTTTTTATGTGAAAATTTCAGCTCTATTTGAGCTCTTTTTTGCTCCACCACCTCCATAAACATATGCAAACATATATCATGATCTTGGAATTCCATTACATATGTATGTGCCAATGTTCCATAATCATGCCCCATCATCAATTTACGAAATTTCCATTGAATATCAAATTATGGAGGGGGGAAATTTTTGCTGCAACATTTGGCTCAAAATCAAGGACCATCTCCGTATGAGGTGAATGAGAACTATAGATATTTGAAGAAGTATATTAGTGCTTTTTCCTCTGGCCATGGAGTCATATACAGTTGTCCATCACAAAAATTTGTCTTTGTTCATTCTCACCTTGAAAGTTGCAAAAATTCATGCCCTAATTGAAACGACACTAAATTTGAAAGATATAATAAAAATGCAAGCTAGAAGTGCCCTATTAATACAAAGGGAAAACCTTCCTGCCTACCCTAACTGAGATAAATTTTGATTGAATAGGAAACATGATATTTCCTATGGAGTTGATCCAACAACTTGTTAAATGTATGGGACTAAATCATGCATTTGATTTTCAGGGAAACATGCGCATGAAGAGAAAAAGTGCAGAATTAATGGAAAATCCATACATGCCACTTATAAAAACTACACCGAAAGGTCAAAAAATACTTAAGGCCTTAACTTAATTTGAATCCAAAAATGACAAAATAGGATTAGTGAAAACACGAGAGTAGTGTGGGTGAACAACATAAATAAAAAGTGAAGATACCTTTCCCCAAGATGCCTTTGTCACCGTTGTATGAAAACATGTTTTTCTTTCCCTTTATACATGCAAGTGAATGCATTATAGGTATGGTGTTTTCCCATAATAGGAGAAGCCTACTTAAATATATCATTCGTGGAGTGAATGTTTGGGTGCCTTAATGTGCAATGACATGTTTCCAGGACTAAATTCAATGCAAGGCATATTTGAAAATCTAACTCTGTCTTCCGGTGTCTTATTAGAAATTATTTCAGTTTTCATTTTGTGTTTTCAAGTTAGATATTATTTTCAAGTTTTTACATTTATAATTTTATTGCAATGTGGAAGACTGATCAGAGCAGTGCAGGAACAACCCCGAGACAGGATGATCGCAGAAAGAGGCCAGCGGAAGAACATGTAAAGTGCCAGAATTGATCTATCTTCAGGTGTTATTTACATAATTGAAATAATATTAATTTTGTTCAAATATGCCGACACCTAGCCATGGTACACCTGATGATTCCCTCTTTGAGGAAGAGCTTTCTTCATCCCTATCTCCAATGTTCTTGTTGCAAAAAAAGGCACGAGATGCAAGGTCAGAATTTAATACTTTGATAGACGTGCCTCAAACACTTGAAACAGAAGAGAGGATAAAACATCTTATGAGCTAGCTAGAAATATATCAGGTAATAATAAAAATTCAAAAGGATATTTTTTTTGTTCTGCATGAGATGAATTGTGATAGTTTGATTTTTAATTTTTACATTGACTAAACTAACAAAAATTTCTTTTGTATGTAGTGTTTTCTAGCATTTGCTGAACCCAGTGTTGGTGGTAGTGGGACACAAGGGCAAGAGATTGCCCAACAACCCTCTCGTACACCTTCTACTCCTTTAGGTTCCAGCCAAGAAACACACCCTGCCCAAGCAGACACCCAGCCAACCGCTGAATGTGTTGGCAATGATGAGGCTGATATGGCCAACTACATTATTGCGTTTCCTGGAGCTACACGTGTCATCTCCACAGGGACCATTAATGGCACGTTGTTGGTGAACGATGAGGGTGTCCCTATAAAGCATGTACAACTCCCAGGTAAATTTTAATATTTTAACTATTTCATGTACTTTATCTCAAACATATTTATCATGATTTTTATTTTTAAATTAATGATAATATCTTCTTCTTCTTTTTTCTATTCTGTGTAGGAAACAATGAGTTCTACAGGTTTCTGGAGAGCCATGCGTTGGTAATTTTTGGCCCAACCATACGCACAGGGTGGAATTCCCAGAAGTCCAACTTGAAAAAAGAACTTCTATATTATCTAGAAGCCCTTTTTGGGGTCGGCACATTTGACAGAACAACAGTGGCTCGGGTAGCCGACAAATATTTGAAATATACCAGGGACACCTATAGGATGCAATTGCAATTTAACCCTAGATATGAGCATCCTCTCGTGGTTCCAGAGAGTGAGTGGAGAGCACTCATCCATGACGGAAAAGAGAAAAGGGCAAAGAAAGAAGGAAAAATGCCAACTAGACCCGCAAGGTAAATTACAACTTTAATTCAATAGCTTTAATTTTCTTTATGTCTAAAATAAAAGTGTGATACGTCATATTTGACTTCAATCTTTTGATGCTAGGTTTCCTGACACCTCAAAGGAAACTAAAGCTAGGATTGAGAAAAAAGGCCATCACAAGCTAGGTCAGGGCAGCTACTTGAAATTAGCTGCAAGAATTGTAATTAAGTAGCTAAACATCTTATAATTAATTGTATCGCCTTCCAACATTTTTGTAATCCTATCAAATATGATTAAAAATACACAATCATATGTAATTTAGGGTGATGAATTCGGAACAGAAATTACAGAGGAAGATAAAAACATCGCTTTCCGTTTCGGATATCAAGTTGTAGTTGAACGTCGCAAAAGCTTGGGACAGGTCCCAAGATCCAGAATGCCTAATAAGGTAAAACATTAAACTTTCAATATTTTTGTTTTCGTCCATAAATTTAATGTCTAACAAATTTGTTTAAATCAGGGGAGCAGCACTACCGATGAGGAAAATAACCCATTTTTAGAGCCAGATGTAGATGATCCTCACGTGCAACCTGATCATTGTAGTGGGGACTAGGCCGACAATGCTACTATCAGTGAGGGCCGTGACGGTAATTAATTTCCACTTATAATTTTTTCTAATTATACCTTGATGGTTGTCCTTATAACATTTTTGTTTAAATGACAGAGAATGTTTCCCTTGAGGATCTTACCACCAGAGAGGAAGACAGGGCAACAGTCCCAACGGCGACAACTGGTGCACCAGGTAAATAATCTCATTGCAATTTTTTTTATTAATATTAACGAACTAGTTCAATGATATTTAAAAACTGACAATTAAAATTTAATATTATCTGTTTTTGTAGGCGATGCCCCGTCACTGGATGAGACCAGACATCGTGACTACGCAACTAGGTCAGCGCCGACAACTGGTGCACCAGGTAAATAATCTCATTGCAATTTTTTATATTAATATTACCGAACTAGTTCAATGATATTTAAAAACTGACAATTAAAATTTAATATTATCTGTTTTTGTAGGCGATGCCCCGTCACTGGATGAGACCAGACATCGTGACTACGCAACTAGGTCAGCGGCGACAACTGGTGCACTAGGTAAATAATCTCATTGCAATTTTTTTATTAATATTACCGAACTAGTTCAATGATATTTAAAAACTGACAATTAAAATTTAATATTATCTGTTTTTGTAGGCGATGCCCCATCACTGGATGAGCCCAGACATCATGAATACGCAACTAGGTCAGCAGTGCGGGTTGAAAGGCACGAAACAGGAGCAGAGCACGATGATATTGATGATGTAATTAGGAGCTTTAAAAATAGGAAGAAGAAAAAGAAAATTTGACAATGTAAAATATTGTATTATTATAAGACAAACGTTACCATACTTGGAACGTATTTTGCGTTATATAAAAAACTCATTTATCATACTATTTTTATGTCAAGCATTAATTGCAATGTTTCCTTGCGTACTTTTTGTTGAATTTTTTTTTTATTAGTTATTAAATATTTTTTTTTATGCTCATGAAAGTAAAAAATGAAATATAGATTGGGTATTGGGGAATTGAGAGTGATGTGAGGGGGGGGGGAGGGGCCATAAGAGCTTCCACCTTCACGTGGTTGGCCTTGTTTAGTAGAGAATAATTTATTGGAGCGATTTAATCTTGGAGCAAACCTCCCTTGATCCAGCGTAGCAACAAAAAAGTCACTGTTGACTTAGTTGCTACTCTTTCAGATCGTGGGAGGCTTGTTCCAAGTTCATGCGACTCAAATAAATTGTTCTTGAAACGAAGAGGAGCTTATTCAGGTATGTTTTGACATTTTCAACATATGTTCTAACATTATCATAAGAATGCATCTTAGAGTAAAAAATACTACATCAAATACTTGTATTTATTGTATAGATAATGATGGATTTTGATTGACTTGGCAGTGCAGGTACAAATCCTCTTGCATCATGAGCAATACAACTTGTCAACCAGGGTCATGTCCGGGATATTTTTGCTTGTGCGCTTGACCAGGTTCGTAATGTCACATTTTGTAAGTTCCTTTACAGTTCATAATTCAATATTAAGCTTGTTCATGATTATTATCTAGGTTTTTTGTATGTGTTTTTCATCTATTTGATTGTAAGCAACTCTGCATGTTTCCTGTTGTTCACTATGATTTCTCCCATTACCACTCCCAGGATGAATCCGACTTTATTGTTACATAGGTTAGTTTATTGTTACTATGATTTCTCCATTTACGATTTCATAGGTTACATCATGTAAAGTTGTCAATCTCAGGTTGGTGATGAGCTTTAGTTCTCCAGATTTGGGGCTTTTTCGATATTTTCTCCCTCATGTCATTCCTGCATCACCTCTTTGTTTGAGCATGCCAATTGTCTACCACTTGTACCAATTGGCACATGTCAATCTCTGAGTGGTGCCACATTTCACCTATTTTCAGTGAGAGTTTAGGGTTTCTCTAACATAGCTTCATAAATCCGATTCAGTGCCTGCTTGAATATCGTCACATAATACTCATGGTTTGGATTGATGAGCATGTTTTGAATGGTTGGTTGATTCATAAGAACCACCCATATAGCCATCTTGAGATATTTCAGAAGTTTTCTCGGGTTTATTTTTTCACCGTTTCTAGTGGGTGGGATGGTGTGGGGTGATCCATCAATATTGGTGCTCTTGTAGTAGGGAATTTGTTTTTGGGGATATAAAGGAGCATTTGATGTAGATATCCCATTGGATGCATTCATAGATGGGCACGAGAGGTCAATAATTTAAATTAAAAATATGCAACCTCTAGCATGGCAACCTAAAGGCCGCGAGAGACACTGGTTAAAGATTGTTTTGTGCTAGCCTTAATATAGTCATGATTTCTTTCTATTATCTTAATGAAAATATATAGTCGGTCTCATTAAAATGAGGATTGTGGTTGTATTTCTCTTTGGTTGTTTCTCTCTTAATGCTCCAGAAGTTGCCAAAAGTTGCGATAGTTGTTTAGTTTGCATGTTACAACTTAAAAGTGGTTTTTAGCAATGGGAGTCATGTTTTTTAAGGTTCATACTAATATGAAGATCTTTTAATTCTATATTCAGCATAAGAGAAGATGGCCTCTGCTTTGGGCGGTATGACAACAATTGCCACATCTACCTCATTGGGTAACAATGGAAAGGGGAAGAAGTTGGGTGCAATGTTTGATAATTATGGCGGACAATTGTCTTCTCTTTCAGTTTTTTCACCCATTTCCTTTAATCGCTCAAGCAGAAGAGGGACTCTGAGATTACGCAACAGAGAGAAGGTAGTTAATACAAGAGCTATGGAAAAGGAGTTGTACTTCAACAAGGATGGCTCAGTGACAAAAAAAATTGCAGGTCAGAGAAAAAATTATGTTTAAGGGAAGGTCACTTGCACGTGAATCTTCACTGCGGTGGATCTTTCCTTGTCCACTTATATTCGATTTTAATGTGTTATTTTAATTTTTCATGGAGGGTTGTTTTGGCATATGGTCTGGCATTCAATTGCACACTTACTGAAAGCATTGTCAATTTGTCTTGCAGGCGGTGTGAACAAACTTGCTGATCTTGTTGGAGTCACCCTTGGGGCGAAGGGAAAAATGTTGTCTTGGAGAGCAAGCATGGTTCTCCGAAAATAGTTAATGATGGTGTGACAGTAGCTAAGGAGATAATTTGTAGATGTGTGCTCTGGTTTTCTTTTTAACGTTGTATTAGTTCCCCCTCTTAAATGTCTTAGATTTGGTAGGCATAGTTTGAAAAATCAAAGGTGAAAGGAAACATAATTGTTACCTAGTGGTCTACTTGGCCTATGGACTAGCCACATTAGAGTAATGCATAAATATTTTCACAACAATAAAAGGAAAGGGTTATGGCTGAGTCAAATTTTATTGTTATTGACAGTGTAATGAAATGTATCTCAATGCTATGGTTTTGGCCTTTTTATTGGTTGAATTAGAGGACCCAGTTGAAAATATTGAGGCCAAGTTGGTAAGGCAAGCTGCGGCAAAGACAAATGATTTAGCTGGGGATGGAACCACAACATCCGTTGTTCTTGCACATGTTGGAATATTGAAAAATTCCAAAACAATGAATGGAGAATAAATATCCCTTCCTCTAACACAGAGAAAATAAAAATTTCTTTAACAGGAGACAGAGTTTCAATACTTTGAAAACAAACTTCTATTCCCTTCAATAACTCAAAAAAAAACTATTACACTTCTTCCTCACTGAGAGGGATTACAAAATTATGACTGCTACAAAACGCAGTGCATAAAACCAACTCACTGTCTATTCAAAACAAACATACTCTGTCTCTAAAACACTCTGTTGTGTTTTTCACTTTCGCACTGCTGTGCATACACACTTAAAAAGTTACAATCAGTCTTTTACTTTTTACACACTGCTGTGTAATAAAAAATTTACGTAATGTCTATAAAAAAAACTACCAAGCTTTTTTGTCCTTTTTATTTTTATATGCCGTAACATATAAAACATATTATAATAAACCTTATTTAAAATAAAATAAAATTAAAACTAAATTCTATGGCCCACCTTTCATTTCACATATGATATATATATAACATATGTTTAAAACATATGTATATATTAAAATATCAAAACATTAAAGAACCCTTTCTGTCGGACTTCAAAAGTCTGAATAGATTGAATTTCAAACCAAATTTGTGTTAAAAAATGGGATGCTGATGTCTGCCTAATTTTAACTCGAATTCTCAATCCAATGTGCCCTATAAAAAATTCGGGTCCGGTTTTCAGGTTTTCAGATTCCCTTCAATTTCATGCGATCCAATATTAATGCTCCACGTGTCCTCCTTTTGAATTTACAAAACTGTCGGGTAAATTTCTGTTTGTTTAATTTATGGTTGGTGAATTGCGTTAATGCTGGCTGTTGTGTTTAAATACAATCCTGTACAGAAATATGGCTGTAGCCGTCTACAAAAAAAACTTGCAGGAATTTTAAATGCTGAATTAAATTTCTGGATGGCATGCAAGCAACCTCCAAAAAAAAATGTTGCTGCTGCATCCGTCCTTCTGCTGCAGCAGTTGAAGTTAAAATTCAACAGCACATGGTTTAATAAGTGAGGGTGTAAAGGTAACTTTTTGTCGATAGTACTGGATTAAGATCATCTATTCATTTTTGTAGGGTCTTATGGTGTTTGGTTTTTAGTTTTGGGTTGGGCTTATTGAGTCTAAGATAGTTTTTGAGTGAAAAAATTGCTATCAGGTATTAAAAAAATTTGGTTCTTTTGTCAAAATTTATGAGCTTGTTAGGAAATACAAAACTGACAATGGTTTTATCTTAAATTTGTGGAAAATAATTTGAAATGAAACCTTTTTTTTTAGGTTGTTGCAGTAGGTGCAAACCCCGTTCAAATTACTAGGGGCATTGACAAGACAATAAAGGCCCTTGTTTCGGAACTCAAAATTTTGTCAAAGGAGGTAAAAGCTTGCCTTTTGAGTAGGCTGGTTTTCCTTTTTGCTGATGGTTTGGTGTATCTAATTGAATTAGTTGCCTAAGGTATTTTGGGTTGCAAACTCCTTTTCATTTTTCATATAGTATTGGCCTTGTGGAATACATTTGATTGTGTGGTCTTGTTAGATCTACAACATTTGTAGTTGTTTAGTATTATGGCTGAGGTGCACTTTTATTATGGAAATAGTTGATGCAATATTGTCATTTAATCCTTACTACAGGGTAGAATGTTGAGAAGTTTCTTGTGAAACATTTGATATTCAAAATGACACTTGATCCTATACAGCATCATGCACTTGACTTCAAAATTCATATTCAAAGTGTGCCAGACAATTCTTACAAAATTTCAAATATTTATGTTGTTTTCAACCATTATCTTTTTCATGTATTGGATGTTGAAAATGTGAAAAAGACTTTGGTATGAAACCAACTGGTGAATAATTTCCAGCAAAACAACCACTTCCAAGACATGATTTAGAAGTATAAAAAATGTGCTTATGAAGCATAGAAAGATATCCTTGATGCATTGTCAATGTTTGGCTAGGGTTATTTTTGGATAAAATAACTTCTTATTCCTAGAATAGTGATCTTCAATACAAGTAAATGCCAGAGAAGAGAGATCATCGTGTGACGCAACAAAACTGAAATTGGACCCCTAAGGAGAGCTGGTGTGTCTACAATCACTCTGTCAGCATTTTCCCCTGGTTTACCCCATTCTTTTCCTCCAGCCTGGGTCTTCATTGACTTCTTCTTTCTTCGGGTTTATTTATCAAATTCGTAGAATTTGATAAATAAATACCATCCACAATGGTTGGACTTTAATTTATATTCCGACTTTATATTATCTCCAAGCCTTATAACCAATTTTTAACTTTCGAACACTTTGTATTTATACTCCACGTTTCTTTTTAAATAAATAACTTGTAATGAACTTTCGGCTCTATATTTCACCACCCAGCCTTACAACAATCACGCTCCAGACTTATGCTAATTATCCACCAATCGTTTAATTAAACAATTTCATTATACTCCGGCCCCACCTATATATATCAATAACCAATCAAACACTCATATCATACCTGGCTATCCTCCGCACACCTTAGTTAACCTTCGGGCAAGTTCAACGTGCGACCACCGTCCAATGGCCCTTCTCCAAATCAACGACTCTTGGAAATTTCGCTCGGCTTCCAACGTCGGGCTTCAACGTGTGATGGTGCATGTTAAACGGTGGCTTTTCGGGGGTCACTTCACCACGTGTCGCATTCCCTATGGAATCGCTTGCGAATAGGAAATACCTCCTACTCCGAAAAAGCGGTGCGATATGGGCAACCCGCTTTTGTGATTCCGCTCGTGGTTTTGGTACAGGGCTTGACCACGGGTGCAAGTCTGGTTCCGCTATCCTTTTGTTTGTTAACTCATGTCCAATCCTCGGGTCAGGTTCTGAAAGCACAAAAATTTTGTCTCTTTATTAAGCGGGATTTTTATATTTGAACAATTTTCACGACCCCGGTTCTCTACACAGACCTCGCCTTCGGGTGGGGTGAGTTCACAGGGTTATCCAAAAATTTATGGGAATTCGAAGACAGAAGAATGGAATTATTAGTACCCAATCGCCTCACAGTTAAACAATTCTTCACAATTAGCAGTTCGAGATAATTCAATGGCAACTAAGCTTGGAAATCATTTAACTGGAAACAATTGTTCACACAGAGGCTTATTGCATAAATCCTCTCTCTACTCTCCTCTTCCCTCTCTACTTTTATTCATCCGAGGAATTACAATTTATATACATAACATATGGCTCTTCGTTTCCTCTGAGAGGACCATTCTAGAAATCAAAAGGTCTAATTATAATAATTCAACTAACTGAAACTGTTCGACTCCTACAACTCTAACTAGTCTAAGTAATACAGTCAGCTGAGGTATTGACACCTAGCTGTTACAGCTCAAATGTTTTCGAACCCTCCTAGCCACAACATGTGGACAAAACCTCCTACATTTCTGGCTAGTGCCTAATGCCCCTGCATCATCATGTGACATAAACCTATTAACAAAAGTGAACAGGGAATGATTATTAATTATGGCATACTAAGTTGTCAGTGATTTTGACTATTTGTCTTTAACATGTAAACATGTTAAATTCCAAACTTACATCATCATGGTTTGGCATCATGAGCTTGACTAATTATCCACCATGCTCATAATTTCATTTTTGTATTCATATCTATAAACAACGTTTCAAATAATAATAATAAAGTTCTATAAGAAAAATCCAGACCTCCATGTTGCTGCTCCTTGTGAGAAAAAGTAAAAATTTCATTACACAATCTGACACATAAGAATCTCCTATATCCCGGTGGTATGTATCCAAACTCTTATAATAGTGTCTTCAAGACTTATGTTGACATTGCCAATGAGATATTTAAGCAAAGAAAGATGGAGCCTTCTTCATTGTTGTATATGTAACAGTCTTTTATTAATATAAAGATTGATGGTTTTGTCTTTCTGAAAATGAAATGTAAAAATAATTTATTGTGGTCAATTGAAAAGTTTTTTTTTAAAGCTTTTCATTATGGAAGGGAGACATAGATATATTCCCTTCTAATTGAAATTCAGACCTGCCCTTCAAATTTGATCACTGTGTGGGACCTTAACAAAAAATAAAACTATTCTGCCACGCATTATATAAAGCATATAACAAAACCTTTGTCAAAACTTCAAACGAACCGTTTAGCCGTGGGTATTTCATCACCAATTGATCATTTTACCATGTACCTTCTTCTAGAGGAATAGTCTTCCACTTGATTAGGTACTTCATAATGGTTATATGTCAAAGAGATACATAATGTTTATCTATAACTTTTTGTGGTTCAAGAATCAACTTTCATTCTTCATCTAATTTTGGAAGTTCTATTTACATTGGCATATTTTTTCCCAAAACCTTTTTTAGGCAAGATACATGAAAAAACTTATGAATGCAAGAAGAAGGAAATATAACTTCTATACCACTTGTGCAATCCTATGAATAATTATTTAGGGCCATAAAAATTATGATTTTTGAGCTAATTCTTTATTCTTCTTTTTCTTGAATGAATATTTCTTATAATGCTATAATCTAAAAAATACCCAATTACCCTCCTCAAATTATCTTTCACTTCAATGTTGTTCCCCTTGTTGTTTTATCATGTTTCATGTCATTTTAAGGTTTTCCATAATAATTTTCATAGTTTCTTTAGTATTTTCCATATGTGACTCTGTTTCCTATAATTTGGACTTATCTTGCAAAAAGTATGAGATATTAGGAGTTGGATATCCATAAAGGGCCTTAAATGGGGAAATTTTAGTAGATGTGTGATATGTAGTATGATAGTATCATATTACCATTCTTCCTTGAGGAACCCACTTCATCCATTAACATTGCTTTTCTAAAGAGTAACATTGTAGATAACCTTAAAAACATTTGTTAACTATTTTTGTTTGACCATTTGATTGTGTTTGATATGTAGAACTCATGGCAGCGAGTGTTTCTACACTCATATTAAATAATCATTTCCAAAAGTTTCTTGTTACTATTACTTTAGGAAAACCATTAAGACTATGAATTTCTTTCACGGACACTTCTGCCACTTGGCTTGTTGTTTATGTACTTTGAGCTCTACAAAAAAAATCTACAAAATTTGTCTATATAAATGACCACAAAAATGTCATACTTACCTTTATATTTCAGTAACCCTATAATAAAGTCTATTGATATATCTTCTAGTCTTTGAATATGTATGTGGAATGGTTGAAGTAACCCTAGATATTTTACTATCTCTCTTTTATTTATTATGTAAACCTGGCCTTCTCTTACAAAATTTTGAATATCTTTCTTCATTCCTTCCAAAAATATATTTTTTGATCCTTTGAGATGTTTTAAGGAACCCTGCGTCCTACCATCAGAGAGACATGGGACTCCCTTAATATTTGTTTATTCAAATAGGCTTGCGTGCATAAAAATATTCTACATTTGCACCAAAGTATATCTCTCTTTCACTCCCAATGCTCCATAGAGTTCATCCCATCCTTTATAAATTTTAGGTTTTGTTTAGTACTATTGTCATTTTTCCATTATGGCAAGCTTCTTCTAGCCACCTAGGAATAGAAAATGTAATTGGATATAAATTTGAGGCCTCTTCTATTTTAGAAAGAGCATCATGTACTAAATTTTCCTTACCCTTTTTGCAGATTATCTCAAAATTAAAACTTTGCAATTTTTCTCCTCATTTTTGTTAATCTTCCAATGAAATCCATAGCTTCAAAAAATACTTTATGCTATCATGGTATATCTTGACTTTAAAGTACCTCCGAGTGATATACTATCCCAATTTTTTATTGCATGTAATATTGCTTCCATTTATTTTTCATACGTAGATTTCACCAAATATTTTCTTTGAATTCCTTGCTTTTAAAAGCCAATGATATTCCTTATTGTGTTAATGTTACGTAAATTCCTTGTCCTAGTGCCTCACACTCTACTATGAATGTTTTACCAAAAGTAGGTGCAACCGATGTTGGTGTAGAAGACATGGCATCCATTAAAAGAGAGAATACCAAAGTAGCCTCATCATTCCATATAAATGATATTTTCTTCAAGAGATATGTGAGTGGACTTGAAATGCATGCATAATTCTTAACAAATGATCAATAATATCATGTAAGTCGAAAAAATATTCTAAGAACCTTGATTTTCTTAGGAATAGTTCATTTTGTAATAGCTTGCATCTTTTGAGGCTCCAACTTCACTCCTTCCTTTAAAACAATATGAACCAAATACTCGAATTCTTATTTCCCAAAAGAACATTTGGATATTTTTACATAAAAATGATTATTCTCAATAATTATTTATATAAATTTTCCACATGTTTAGTGTGGTATTCCCATGATTTATTATAAATATGTGTATTATCAAAGAAAACCAACACAAATTTTATAAAATGGGATCAAACAAAATTGTTCTTAAGTCGAGCCCGCCGGACTTCAAACGGCGATAAACCATAATTCAAACCAAATTCGCGTTCCAAAATAGCTTGCTAACGTTGGCCAATTTTGTGACACGAAAACCAAATGAATTCTGCCCTAATCTTTTTCGGGTCCGAAGTTGGGCTGGCGTACGGAGGGAGAGTTGTGACGCGAATTTCTTATCAAATTCGCCCTAATATTTTTCGGGTCCGGATTTCCACTGCGCGAGCGGCCCAAACAAAGATCCGCTCCAATCAATTTATGCCACGTGTCCTCAATAAAAACTTGCCCTGCTCCCGGCTGCGGGTGCATTCGATGGCGTTTAAGGCGATGGGACATGGATATGGCGATTTCATATCAATCGCATTAACATTTAACGCTGTTCAATTAAGTTTTCACATCAAATCCGCATTAATTAATTTTTAACATTGTTCAAGATCGGACCTCCACTCCTCTTAGCGATTCCGCACGCTCCAATTTGATCCGGCCTTCGGCTCTCATTATTAATGATCAGAGATTAATTATGACGGGCGTCCTTTGATTGCATTGCAGACGGGTCGACAAAATGGCGTTTAGCCATGGTTTTTCAGAAAAGCCGGTTGCTGGATTACACTGCCTGCTAACTGTGACGATAAGGAGAAGTGGCCAGCTAAACTGCTGCCTAGACCTTGCTGCATATTTGCATTTCTCTCGGTTCTGTCTCTGTCTGTCTTCCTCTGTTAATTGGAATTCTGCTTCTCCGTCTCCTCTTGTGCCCACTGCGCCTGAGATTGCACCCATGCCTCGCGTGTGTCATAGGATGCGTTGCCGCAGGGGGAGCACTAGAGGTCAACCCCTGCGCGCTCCCTCCAGCCCCTCAACAGAGTCGACTTCCGGCCAGTCCAGTGATTATTACGCAGGTCGATATCCAAATACTAGGAGTGGGCGGGGTCGGCTTGTAGGATCTGGCCACCGTATGGATTCCCCTGCTCCTCGCTTCCCCACCGCTAGTTCACCTTCTCCCACGACGCGCACTACGCAATTTTCCTTTAATTGCTCTCTCAACCGCCCGCGAATCACGGCTTTAGTCACTGTGGTCTTTCGTGAGGAGGCCCAAATGGAGGAAGAATGCACTCGTCTGGCGGGTCTGAGCTCGGAAAAAGCTGGCCAGCATTCGGGCCTTCAGGAGGGGAGCCATGGCATGCATGTGGAGGTAGCACCTAGCGATCCTGGACCTTCCGAAGGATGGTGCCGAATCGTGGAGGAACCACCGGAGGAGTAGTTTGGTTAATTTGTTTTTCTTGCTTAGCAGGCCCACTTAATTGGGCTGCTTTTAGATTATTTTACTGTGTTGGACCTTTGTAATATTTTTGAATTCTATAAATTAAACGTTCAAGATTGGTTTCCCCGTATGAGGGCAGTCTTCTTAATTTTTTTATTTTTTGATGACAAATTTTCCATGAGTCTGGCCAGGAAATGTTTTTGACTTCGGTGTAATTTTATTCTCAATGTTAATAGATTAACTTTACTTAGAATTCTCACATGATTAGCATTTTTCTTGATCTGTTCAAGGATTTTGGGTACTTTAATTTGTATTTGGAACAATGGACGTCGGTACTCTATCTGTTGCTTTACTATTCTACATACTGCTATTTCACTTTCTTATAGATGCCTCGGGCATATTTGGATGCTTTCTCGGATTGTCGATAATCTCCATGTGGACCGTTACTGGGTTTTATATCATGTCCCTGTATGTGACATGGGGTATTTTTCTATCATTGTCTGGGGTGGGACTTCCACTTTTCTGGATGGATATTTGGGTTCCAATCTTTAGATGTTAAAATGTAATGACTTCATGGACTGTTTTACTTCATATAATATATTCAAAACAACATTTTTTCTCTTGTGAAAAAAAAATGATTAATGTTTATCACTCTGCCTTCAAAACTAGCGATGCTGGTCTATGTTGCTGGTTTATTGATATGGTCTGATGGTCTTTTTATATTTTGGACATATCACACTCCTCACATGATTAGCGTTTTCTCTGTTCAAGGATTTTGGGTACTTTAATTTGTATTTGGAACAATGGACGTCGGTACTCTATCTGTTGCTTTACTATTCTACATACTGCTATTTCACTTTCTTATAGATGCCTCGGGTATATTTGGATGCTTTCTCAGATTGTCGATAATCTCCATGTGGACCATTACTGGGTTTTATATCAAGTTTCTATATGTGACATGGGTTATTTTTCTATCATTGTCTAGGGTGGGACTTCCACTTTTCTGGATGGATATTTGGGTTCCAATCTTCAAATGTGAAAATGTAATGACTTCATGGACTGTTTTACTTCATATAATATATTCAAAACAACGTTTTTTCTCTTGTGAGAAAAAAATGATTAATGTTTATCACTCTGCCTTCAAAACTAGCGATGCTGGTCTATGTTGCTGGTTTATTGATATGGTATGATGGTATTTTTATATTTTGGACATATCACACTCCTCACATGATTAGCGTTTTTCTCTGTTGTAGGATTTTGGGTACTTTAATTTGTATTTGGAACAATGAACGTTGGTACTCTATCTGTTGCTTTACTATTCTACATACTGCTATTTCACTTTCTTATAGATGCCTCGGGCATATTTGGATGCTTTCTCAGATTGTCGATAATCTCCATGTGGACCGTTACTGGGTTTTATATCATGTCTCTGTATGTGACATGGGGTATTTTTCTATCATTGTCTGGGGTGGGACTTCCACTTTTCTGGATGGATATTTGGGTTCCAATATTAAGATGTGAAAATGTAATGACTTCATGGACTTTTTTACTTCATATAATATATTCAAAACATCATTTTTTCTCTTGTGAAAAAAAAAATGATTAATGTTTATCACTCTGCCTTCAAAACTAGTGATGCTGGTCTATGTTGTTGGTTTATTGATATGGTCTGATGGTCTTTTTATATTTTGGACATATCACACTCCTCACATGATTAGCGTTTTTTTCTGTTCAAGGATTTTGGGTACTTTAATTTGTATTTGGAACAATGGACGTCGGTACTCTATCTATTGTTTTACTATTCTACATACTGCTATTCCACTTTCTTATAGATGCCTCGGCATATTTCGATGCTTTCTCAGATTTGTCGATAATCTCCATGTGGACCGTTATTGGCTTTTATATCAAGTCCCTGTTTGTGACATGGGGTATTTTTCTATCACTGTCTGGGGTGGGACTTCCACTTTTCTGGATGGATATTTGGGTTCCAATCTTCAGATGTGAAAATGTAATGACTTCATGGACTGTTTTACTTCATATAATATATTCAAAACAACGTTTTTCTCTTGTGAAAAAAAAAATGATTAATGTTTATCACTCTGCCTTCAAAACTAGCGATGTTGGTCTATGTTGCTGGTTTATTGATATGGTCTGATGGTCTTTTTATATTTTTGACATATCACACTCCTCACATGATTAGCGTTTTTCTCTGTTGCAAGATTTTGGGTACTTTAATTTGCATTTGGAACAATGGACGTCGGTACTCTATATGTTGCTTTATGATTCTACATACTACTATTTCACTTTCTTATAGATTCCTCGGGCATATTTGGATGCTTTCTCAGATTTGTCGATAATCTCCATGTGGACCGTTACTGGGTTTTATATCATGTCCCTATATGTGACATGGGGTATTTTTCTATCATTGTCTGGGGTGGGACTTCCACTTTTCTGGATGGATATTTGGGTTCCAATCTTCAGATGTGAAAATGTAATGACTTCATGTACTGTTTTACTTCATATAATATATTCAAAACATCGTTTTTCCTCTTTTAAAGTTTCATTTTTTTTTTTAAATTGAACCCGTCGTTGGTATACCGACGCCTTGTAAGCGTCGGAATTGCGACAACTCAGAAACGTCAGAAGAGCGACAGTATAAAAACGTCGGACGAGCGACGTTAAAAACATCGGACCACATTTCGTTGGAATTGCGACATATTACAAACATCGGAAGAGCGACGTTCAAAATGTCAGATCACATTTCGTCGGAATTGCGACAGCTTACAAACGTCGGAAGAGGGACGTCAAAAACGTCGGACCACATTGCGTCAGAATTGCGACCATTTACAAACGTCGGAAGAGCGACGTTAAAAACGTCGGACCACATTTTGTCGGAAGTGCGACAGTTTAAAAACGTCAGAAGCGCGACAGTTCATGAGACGTCGGAAGAGCGACGCTTGTTTGGAAGCGACAGAAGAAGTGTCGATAGTGCGACACTTTTTAATTGCGTCGGAACTGCGACGGCATGACAAACCACGTTTTTTCCGCCCTCGAACTGTCTCTCTTGCGACGACTATGTGTCAGAATAGCAACAAATTGGCCGTCGGAATTTCCGCCAAATTTTCTAGTGTCAACTCTCTCAGATGGGTTAGGATCTAGATTTCTCCTTGTATGAATCTTCTTCGAAGCCACATTTAGGCTGAGAATTTTAGTGGAGTCACTAAGGTAGCCTTGTAGCCTCAAATGTTTTCTGAGCTCTTGCTACCTTCAAGATTTTAGCATTTATTCTAGAGAACAAATTTTCAGGAAAATATATCTTCAGGCTCCCGACAGACACACCAAAATGTTATCACCAAACTGAGTCTGATTAGGTTGCTCAATAGGAAATTCAGTATAATTGTTTCAAACCACTTATGGTTGGAAGCTATCCCTTCCAACCTGAGAGGGCTCTCTCAAGGAAATGTATAATATTCAATAGAAAATTCTTAAAACAAAGATGGATAACTCTTGAGTGTGTTTTGAATGGTTTTTTTGATGTGAAGTATGTGAATTAATGGCTACCATTTGGCATGGATTTATTGTGAAACTCAATTACATAAACAATATTTCATGGAAGCTAAGGCATGTGTACTCTCATCAAAACATAATTTGAACAATAAACTAGATGCATAAAGTAAGTTGGAGCATGTTTAACCATGAATTCCAAGTGATTATACATAAATTAAACTGAAAGGACATTAAAAAGGTAGATAATACAAACAAAAATAAGAGTACCTGAAGAATCTCAGGTCTGAAAGAATCTTTTTGCAACTGTATATTACTGACTGGAAAATATTACAAAAGAAGCTTAAGGCATAACATCGATAAACCCTCTCTAATTATCTCATCTCCCTATTTATAGAATTAGACACCTTTACATGAAGTATGCCACCTAGGACAGACCCTCGAAAATGCTTAAGACACATTATCCAAAAAGGAACTGATTACAAGGAGATACTATAGAGATATTTCTATTTACAAGGAGTTTAAAACCTAATAGGACTCTAACAACATTAATTTCATTAACAACTTTTAAATTACCCATACATGATGATGCTTATCAGACAAGAAAACTCTGCCTGAGGTGGTAATGGCCATGTCTAAGTGATGAACAACCAAAATGAAATCTAGGGCCTGCTTCTCGGATTTTTAGGATGTGTTGTTGTGCTTGATGATGTGACAAGAATGATGATATAGCAGCCCAATCACCATCCTTGCTGAGTGTTCTTTCCATCTGGATTCTCCACTGATACACTTCAAGATATCATGATGACTCATGTGCTCCTAAAAAACATTTAATTCTTCAAAAACATCAAAATTTCCCCTCGTTGCAAAAACATAGCACTTTAGGCAAGTCTGTAGTGAAGAGTTTGTAGCATTATCCACTTGGAAATTTCTTCAACCATTTTGACTTATATTGTAATTGGAGGGTCTTAATTAGGCCAAAAGACTTAAATACATGCCTTTACCCACTCCTATTAAGATAAAATTTGGAAATTGTAACATAAAATCATATTCAATGAGTTCGTAGCGAAAACTTGGCTTTAAGCATGGAGTACACTATGAACTTGCTTGATATTTTTCCAGAATTTGAAATTTCCACTTATTACCTCCAAAAAATATCCATAGCTATGTGAAATGATGAGAGTGAGCATCCTAAGACAAAATTTTCTCAAAACATGTCTTACCCTCCTTAAGAGGCAGAAAGTTCTTCCACAACATGTTCTTCCACCACTATCATTTTCAAGACTTTTTTCTTTAAATCTGTCTGTACCATTTCTATTTGAATTTCTAGCTCTTTGACTTGATTTTATAGCTTTATCCTCTCTCCCAATAGCCACCTATTTCTCCTCATGGTGTGCTTCATCATCTTGTGCAATGGTAGTGTTATTTTTAGCAATTTTTTTTTACCTTTATGCCACTTCGTCATAAAAATTGATTTGTTTGCTAACTTCCTTCTTGAAATCTGACACCTCATTCCTTTCTTGTTTAAAATCCTCCAACTCCAACTTGGTTTGTGTTATTCATCCATAATTTTCGCTATCTGAAGATGACTAAGTATCGGTTCTAGATTTCTAAAAATAAATTTAATGAACATTGTGAGTTCTAGAAATCTCACTACCTTCATTATGCTTAACATAATTTTTTCACTATTTCATCATCCCATCATGTCAATGCTCAGCTCACCCATCCTAGAAGACCCATCATGGGCTCATGTCACTTAGTTTATTTTTTTTGTGTCACCTTTGGCCTCAACCCTCTATTTTGTTTTGCCTAACTCCTCCATTTTCCATCTAGGGCTTTTAAGGGCATTTTTTCTTGGTTTCATGACCTCCATAGTTGAACATCAACAAGGATTGTATCTTGATGCTCTTACACCTCCTCCTATCCTTAATATACCTTCATAAACACTTACCATCACTCCTATCCCTCAAATTCTTATTTTTTCTACAAAACCTAGTCTATTACCATAATTTCACACTTTTTAAGACTAGGCTTATGTTTTTCCCTTTTGGACCCCTTCCCCTCACTTAATCCTTGAAATTCCACTTTCCCCTACTCCTTAACATCTATCCCTATCCCCCAAAATTTCCCCAAGAATATAGAAAACCCTTAACCCCTTCATTCTTCTCCCTCTACAAGGCAGTCCTAAATCCCCTACACCAAACCTTAATTTCCTCTTCCAACTAAGCTAGGGTTTGATATGAAAAGGAGGAACAAGAGCAAAAGATTCAATTTATAGATCATGTCAGCAAGAATAATTCCATACCAACTCATAAACATCATGCCTCCATCATTTTCCAAGAATTCATTCTAAGAGACAAGCCATGTGTCACGCCTAGGGCCAGTTTTGCTTCAAATTATGTTTCTGACCAAACAGAGATGAATTTGACAAAAGTGATAGATTTTTTGTCCAATATAGGCCCAAGAAGAAAAACCTCCTTCAGTTTTTACACCGGTATCATGGTTTGTGAGCGATATAAAAAACAAAGGTGCCCTAGGAGAATTTCTGCACTAATGGCGTGACCTTGGGAAAATAAGGTTTTCTCATAGCTAAAGTGTTCAAATGACTTTCTTGATGATTCAAAAGACAAATAAACTTGAATAGCTTTCCAATGAGCTATCATGAGCTCAATTTGGAGTTAATGAAGGCCTCCAAAAGTTGTTTGCACTAGCACTCTGCATTTTTGTACCATCATTCAGCACCTTTTGACCAGTGTTGGGAAAATCGGTTTTTGGATAGGTAAATAGACACCAAAGGCAAAAAAAAAAGACGTTTTGGAAAGTAGACTCAACAATATTTACAATGAGCTATCACAGATCTCATTCGGAGACTGGGAAGGCCTCCAAATTACCTCTGCAAATTGGCCTACGCACAGACAGAGTGGCGCTGCGCACAGAGGAAATTTGGCCAGGGTTACCAAAAAGTGGCCAAAATTCAGTTATTTTCTCCTAAAATTTTTTCCCAAGCTCCTGCACAAGTTGAAAAAGGTTGGTGGTCACTTTTCTTTTCTCTCCAAGTGTTCTTTTTGCATCCATAATCGAAGAAGAATAAGGACAAGTAACTTTTTTCAAAATTGATCAAAGGGTCATTCAAGAAAGGCCTCCTTGGCCTAGTGCACAAATTCTGCAAGGGACAACTAACCTTTCTCACATTACTGCAAAAAGATCAAGATGGCCATCAACCTAGAAAAGAGGTAAGGTAATAGGGTGAAATCACCACTGAAGGCATCCACAACAAAGAAGAAGGAAAAAAGGCCTGTGTTTGAAGAGAATCAGGGTTTGTCATTGATTTGGCGAAACAAGTGAACCAGTGCAAAGAATCAGTACAAGGGCTACAAGGACAAAGCCCTAAAACCTAGGAGTTTGGAAGGAATGACAAACAAGTCAAAAAATGATGATAGGGCCTCCTTCATAATAGCAGATGGAATTTCAAAGGGTTTCAAGCTGCCCTCTAAAGGTTTGACAAAGAAGCACTGATTCCACCTCACCAAAAGGAAAAATGACAAAGAGTATCAGTGCAAGGGCCTGAGTTTTCAAATACAATTAGAAGATTTCAAAGTAGTCAAAAGGGAGGTAAACATGAGATGAAAAGACTAAGGAGTAAACAGAGATATATCACTGTCAACATGGTCAAAGAAACAAACATGAAATTATTCTAAAAACAAAGTAGAGAAGCCTCCAACAAGGGTTTCCTTATCAAAAGTATATTCTGCAAAAGATAGCTAGCCATGAATGACACTTTTAAAGGACTACCAAAGCTGGCTACCTACAGAAAGGTTGATAAGATCAAACAAGCCTAAATTTTTTCACAATGGTGGCACACATGAAGACTAAAGGGGTTGTTGATGCTTGCTGCTAGGGTTTTCACACTAGGAGGTTTTCTCATTGCTTCACAGAGAAAACATGACAGAATGTCAGTTAAAGGAAAACATGTCAAAATGATCACAAGTTTGATGTTTACAAGTGTTAAAAATCATGAAAAGGGTTCATGTCTCCAAATATGGATAAGAGGCATATTTTAGCTTCTTCAAGAGTTTTTTAGTCTGAGGGGAGACATCAAAATGATCCAGCAAGGCAAAAAGCCATATTTTTAGAACTCTGCCACCTACAGGACAAACTGACCCAAAAGATAGTGAAAAAGTGAGAATGAAATAAAACTTTAGAAAGTGGGTTATCTCATGAAATATTTTTTAAAAAGGAGTATAAGAGTATTCTTTACCTCCTCCCCCAACTCATTTGTGCCTTTGAAGGAGAAGCTGAGCCATTGAAAGCAATTTTTAAAAGGTTTTTCTACAAAACTATTAAAGGTTTCAGGCGCTACGCACCGACGGAGGCGCTATGCATAGAGACGTTGGCATTGTGCACAGAGGAGGCAGCTGCAGTGTTAAAATACACTGTGCTATGCACCGGAGAGCCGGCGCTACGCACCATCCAAGGCACTGCACATAGGCCCAGGTCTGACCAGACTTGCCCACCATTCACACAGCGCTGCACACAGTGAGGTCCGATAGGCCCAATCACCAACCTAACTCACACGCAAGCCCTCCGGTGCTGCACATAGACTGGCCAAATGCCCGACCTAACCCGACGCTATGCACAGGAAGGCCCGACAGGAATGGCCTGTTAGGTGGCACTACGCACAGAGGGGTTTTGGCCAGTTTTTCCCAAGAGTGGCCAAAATCAAATTTTTTGCCTCCAAGCTCCTAAAAAGGGTTAGAAAAGGTTGGTGGCCCCTCTTCTTTGCCCTCCAAGTTTTTCTTTTGCATCCATAATCGAAGAAGAATATAGAAAATGTGAATTTGGCCAAACCCTAATCTTCATGGAAGTCAAACATTTAATCCTCTAGGGAAAGGATTTACCAATTGGAAAGTTTTCATTAGCATAAATACACTCAATACAAGCTAAGACTCCTCCTAACTCTAAAATAATTCCTTGATCACTTCATTTTTCCCCTCATTTGCTAAAAATTGTCCTCACATTACTCATTTGTCCTCCCTAGACGTAAAGGCTCTCACCAAGCTAAAAATCATTTTGTTCTAGATCAGCCACCATGTCTGGAGAAGAAATCAGTAACAGTAGTGATGAAGGCCAAAGGCTGATCTAAAATGGAAGTATTTGTTACGCTATGCAAAGTATCCAAATAGATATAATAATGTGTGCAAAAGGTTCTCCTTAAATTGCAGGTTAAATAATTAGTTCTAGATTTGTTTAACAGGTTTCTATGAAAGGATAGATTAAGTATTATAACTGTTTATCATTTTACAGCATAAAAGAACAGAAAATAAACTTCAAGAAAGCACATTACTCAGCTATTTTTTGAACAGTTCACCCCTCCTCGGTTACATCTGCTGGTCCAAGCCTCCCAAATGGCATGTTCGTCTTGTATTAATTTTCTCAAAATGAAATTACATGTGTAAATAAGCCTTAATAGGAAAAATTATCTATAAAATCAGCTTCAGAAGATATGAAATAGCTAGAGAGGACTATTCATTTACATAAAAATGATAAAGGGTGCCTAATACACTGCCTTCTCCATCATGGCCCTGATGGCTCCTTCATCTTCCTCGAAGATAAAACTACTGAAGCTGACCTCTGTTTGACCTAAAACCTATGCAAAACTGCTCAGAATGTCAAAGAGACCCAAAATTGACTATTTTTGCACTCAATTTGGTTCAATAATGAGGGAGTTATGGCAGGAACAAGAAAACTTCTCAATGTCCCCCAAAAACCCCACTAAATGTGGAGTAACTGCAGTTAAAGGCGCCAAAAATGGCCAAACTCTGAAATAGGTGGAACGTGCCCAAACTTGGCAGAAACATCTAATGGGTACATTAAATTTTTATGGAGGCGGGGTCACATGGACCTCCGCTCTAACCGTTGGTGGAACCACGTATGAAACGGTCTTAAAACTATTGTAATAAATGATGGGACGTGGCCACATGCCACAGTTTAACAACCACCGAGTTTAAATTTTAACAACTCCGCATACGAGGGGTGGAACCTGGAAGTCACGGTTCCACAAACCATTGGCTATAAATGTTAGTTACGTGCTATTCACATGGACATTTAACGGTAACCGCTAACTGCTCGGTGGATAAGGTTATTTCCGTGCCCCCTGATCTCTATTTGGTGGTCATGTGAATGGGGCTAGCCCTTTTAAACTCTGCCCGAATAAATAGCTAAGTTCAAATATGTGTTGTGACAATAGGTTAGTAAGATCTAACGCACAGCCCAGGTAGTCGAGCCTGTGCACTCGTGGGCGGGAGGCCTGTGTTCGAAACCCCATAGCTGCAACAATATTTTGATTGAAAATATTAATGAGTTGCTCAAACCGCGTGCAGGTCGACCCAAATCTGCATGTAGGGTGTGACCCATACTCATTCAGTGCGACTCGGACCCAAATGCGTGCAGGCTTAACCCATTCTTGTTCAGTGCAACCAGGACCCGAATGCGTGTGCAGACCGCCACTGGTGTTGGGCATTAACCCAATTTTTAAACCTTTTACCATTCAAGCCTGGGGCCACGTGGCAGCCTCTAGGCAGGCCATGTGGTGCCCTTCTATTGGCTCGCACCATAATAATAAAAATGACTTTTAAATATAATAATAATTTTTTTTGCTAAAATGTCTAAAGTCAAACAAAGTCAAAAGTCTTGTTTTGGAGTTTACTGGGCATTTTCAAACCTCATTAAATTTTGCATACGAACTCGGTTTTGAGAATTTTTCATGGTGCCAGAATCACAGTGATGAGATATTTTCGGTCGTTCAGATTGAAACCACTTCTGAGCACTTTCATTTTTGAGCATTTTTCATAACTTGGACATGATCTCCTGATCACACCTCCCCTCTGGGAAGCTTTTGGACCCCAAAATATCTTTGAACTACTGTAACTGATCTGTACAGTAAATGAGAGTACAACACCCTCTTCTCTTCAGCCTCCAAACACTTTCTTTGCACGGCTAGTGACTTTGAACTACAACTAGAAAGCAATTGACACTTTCCTTCCTGGATGCACTTGTCCTCCTGTCTAGAACTGTCTTTCTTGCACTCACTCAGAAATTTCTAGCGAGAAATTTGTAGAAGGAAACTGAACATCGCTGCCTTGATCTGTGATCCAAGGTGGCTCAAAAAAATGAGATATTACAGCATAAAATACATGAATACAACCGAAATTTGCATATGTACAAAATGAGTACATCTTACTATACTAAGAAGTCCATCCACTTCTTACCAAGCCACTTCCATGGAGAATTTTGCTGCTGCAACTCTTCTTCATGTGAAACTTCCGTTTTCACATCAATAATGGAATCCTTGGTTCAACCATCGCCATTTTTTTTTCCTCTTGCTATAAGTGCTTGGGACGACTAGCTGGATGCAAAGTCCAACAATGGGAAACAAAATGTCCCTCTTTTGGAAATATGTGCAAATCTTATGCACTTTATTTCAAAGTTGTATTTGCCTCATTTTCTTCCTGTATGCCTTCTTCCTCATCCAGCATCTCGAAACATCATGGTTAAACTGACCACAATATGTACAACAACTTTTTGTTACTTTTATACATGCAAAATTGTCATGACTTGCAGAAACACAATTAAATTGATCATGGGAAGATTTATACCTCTTGTGCTGCTTTGCATGTTCATCTTTTTTTCCTTCATGAGGAGATGAATTAGTAGAGGCTCCAACTTTCATTTGCAGACTAAAATCATCGTTCTTTTCTTGAAAACTGTATGAACTCACATGCTTGCCATAAGCTGCATGTCTACCATCTTCTTGCTACAACAAAGGCTTAAAGCAATGGAAATCATCTTCGAAACAAATTTTACATATTTGAATCCTATAACTTGGAACAAAGGTTCTCTTTAAAGTAGCCTCACATGCTTTCATGGTTTTGGAGTCTTTGTCATTAAATTACACATAATCAAGACCAAGATTCTTGGGTCATTCCTCAACCAAAATAGGTTCAACCATGCCTTGTGCATTCTTTCCTAAACCTTTGCCTTCATAGCCCATTTTAATCATTAACTTGGACCCTATACCTCTCGTGTGCTTTTCGAAAGAACCAACACATCTTTCTAATGAGGAAACTGAAGACAAATTATAATGGATTACCTCTTCCTCACACATGTTCTTGGTCAAAGCTTCTTCAGCTTGATGGAGCTGCATCTCCATATCATGCAATCTTTGAATAATTTCTTCCTTCTTTTGCTTCATGGAAAACAATTGTTCATGAATTTCAATGCTTTCTCTTTTATCCTTAAGCACAATCTGCACCATATCCTTCAATATAATAAACTCACGCATCATATCTTCATCGAAGAATCTTGTGAAGGAGGAAACCTCACTTGTAGAAGTTTTCATTATGATGTCAATGAACAAAAGGAACTTCAGAAAAAAAAAGCTCATAAATCTTTCTAAAAAAATGACAAGATTTGTTTTTAAACCAAATGGCTGTAGAGACCGACTCTTATTCAAGCAATCAAACAACAAAAAAACTCCAAGAGCTTCTTAACAAACAATCGTCAAGAGGGTTTGTGTGCCAAGGGTGACCTTGAGGTACTTTGGGGTAAGGAAGAAGCCTTCAGCCCTTTCTTCCTTTTTGTCCTCTCTAGGACTTAGTTATCAATAGCTATCCCTTCATCTCTAGCAAACTCAAACAACAGTCAGTTTGCAAACAGTAAGAAAGTCAATCTTTTACACTGTTTTAACACCTTTCCAGTAATACAAGCAATAGCTTTCTTTGTCAATCAAGCGACCAACCTTGCTCTACACAGCTTGCAAGAGTCGTTATGCAAACTATTGAACAAATCCTTTTTCACAAATTTTAAACAGAGAAAATACTCTAGCTTAACCTAATTCTCAACCTAAGCTCCAATACCAACCTGATCTGAAATGGAAGTATTTGTTACGCTATGCAAAGTATCCAAACAGATATAATAATGTGTGCAAAAGGTTATCCTTAAATTGCAGGTTAAAAAAATAGTTTTGGCTTTGTTTAATAGGTTTCTGTGAGAGGATTGATTAAGTATTTTAACTGTTTATCATTGTACAACATAAAAGAATAGAAAATAAACTTCAACAAAAAACATTACTCAGCTATGTTTTGAGCAGTTCACCCCTCCTGGGCTACATCTGCTGGTCCAAGCCTCCCAAATGGCATGCCCCTCTTGTATTAATTTTCTAAAAATGAAAGTACAAGTGTAAATAAGCCTTAATAGGAAAAAATATCTGTAAAATCAGCTTCAGAAGATATGAAATAGCCAGAGAGAACTATTCATTTACATAAAACTGATAAAGGATGCCCAATACACTGCCTTCTCCATCATGGCCCTAATGGCTACTTCATATTCCTCGAAGCTAAAACTATTGAAGATGACCTCTGTTCGACTGAAAAACTATGCCAAACTTATCAAAATGTCAAAGAGACCCAAAATTGACTATTGTTGCACTCAATTTGGTTCAATAATGAGGGAGTTATGGCAGAAACAAGAAAACTGCCCAATGTCCCCCAAAAACCCCACTAAATGTGGAGTAACTGTAGTTAAAGGTACCAAAAATGGCCAAACTCCGAAATAGGCAGAATGTGCCCAAACGGATAACAGGTACATTAAATTTTTATGGAGGTAGGGTCACATGGACCTCTACTCTAACCTCCAGCGGAACCGCGTATGAAACAGTCTTAAAACCGTTGTAATAAATGCTGGGATGTGGCCACATGCCATGGTTTAACAACCGCTGGGTTTAAATGTTAAAAACTGTGCATATGAGGGGTGGAACTTTGAAGTCACAATTCCACAAACCATTGGCTATAAATGTTAGTTCTGCGTTGTTCACATGGATGTTTAGTGGTAACCGCTAACTGCTGGGCGAATAAGGTTATTTCCGCGCCCCCTAATCTCTGCTTGGTGGTCATGTGAATGGGGATAGCCCTTTTAAAATCTATCCGAATAAATAGATAAGTTCAAATATGTGTTGTGACAATAGGTTAGTAAGATCTAATGCACAACCCAGGCAGTCAGGCCTGTGCGCTCGTGGGTGGGAGGCTTGTGTTCGAAAACCCGTAGCTGCAACAATATTTTGGTTGACAATATCAACGAGTTGCCCAACCTGTGCATACTCGTTCAGTGCGACCTGGACTCGAATATGTGTAGACCTGACACATGCTCGTTCAGTGTGACTCATACCTGAATGTGTGTGCAGACCGCCCATGGTCTCGGGCATTAACCCAATTTTTAAACCTTTTACCATTCAAGCCTGGGGCCACGTGGCAGCCTCTGGGCAGGCCACATGGTGCCCTTCTATTGGCTCCCACCATAATAATAAAAATCACTTTTAAACATAATAATATTTTTTTTGGCTAAAATGTCTAAAGTCAAACAAAGTTAAAAGTCCCGTTTTGGAGTTTACTAGGTATTTTCAAACCTCAGTAAATTTTGCATACGACCTCCATTTTGAGAACTATTCATGGTGCAAAAATCACAGAGACGAGACCTTTCTTTTCATTCAAATTGAAACCACTTCTGAGCACTTTCATTTTTGAGCATTTTTCATAACTTGGACATGATCTCCTGATCAAAGGCCTATCAAGCCAAAACACAAGGGAGGAGGGGTTAACAAGTTTGAGCCTTTAGATACCATTCAAATCACCTCTTCTCCCATGATCCTTGCATGTTTTAAATATGTTGGATGCTATCAGTTCTGTGAGAGGGTTAAATAGGTCCAAAGCCACTCAGATTTGACTAGGTTGTTCATTCTCAGCCTACAAAACCACCAAGTCAACCTAGCAGGGGTAAATTTTTAACTCTCATATGTATCCATTGCTAAATCTACAGGAATACCAGATATTGGTGAGAGATGGTTCAAGCAAAAAAAAGTTGGCCTTAAGCTACTATGAGCCCTTCCTCAAACCTAGTTATTAATAGGTCTGCAAGGCTATTTTCCCCTTCTCCCACCTGCTAGAGAGGTATGCCCTACTGATGAGGCAGATTATCAAGTACTTCACTTATGAGGGGAGGTACTCCAGGGTTTATTCATATCACATAAGGCTGCTAATGCACTTCACCAGGTTTAAATTGTTAAACCTACCATACTATCTCTACCGGAGCATTGACAAGATGGCTTCAGTAGTCAAGAAAAGGAGTTATGCCCACCAAATGCAAAGCCTTTTTCACCACTCCTTGATTAAGATGATTGTTTTGCACCAGCAGGAGCAGTAGGGAATCCCTTGGGAAGTTTTTATCTCACATGATGTATTTGCAAATCCGCAAGCCTTCATTCAGAAAAATTCCCCCTCCACTTCACACCCACTTACCTCCACTCCTCCATCACCTCCACCTATGCCTTCTCCACAAGGAAACTTACCTCCTACTTCTTCTCCTAATGCATCAAGTGAATACGATAACAATGGCACTGATGAACAAGAAGATGATGGTGGAGATGAAGAAAACAGTGAGGCAGAAACAAAGTTTAATGAGGAAGAGCAAGAGGATGATGATGACAAAAAAGAGGGAGATGAACATTGCATTCAAGAAAACAAAGACAGTGTTGAATTGGAGGAAAATAGTGATGGGGATGATATAATTGAATCACTCCCAAGTACAGAAAAAAGGTACTACTGATGAGAAATATGAAGACTAGGAGGATAATGGAGAAAATGATGAATATGACAATCAATAAGAAAGTGCACAGGACAGCCAAGAGAAAAATTTTCATGAGCATGATAGTGAGCCTAGTCTTAGTGCAAACACTGACAATATAAATGAAGATGATGAACTTGAAGAAGCATAGGGAGATGATGAGGAAATATAAGAAAAAAAACAAGCAGATAATGAGGCTGAAACAGATTTTGAAGAGGCAGGGAGTGACCAAGGCAATAGCACAGATAAAACGGTCAGTGATGAGAAAGGAAGCCAAGGAAATAGTCATGACAGTCATGATAGCTTGTCATGAATATCATGACACAAATCAGCCTCCTAATGATGATGGAAATGAAGATTGCAAAGAGGATCATGAAGAAAAATACCTTTATGAAGAACAAAATCAAAATGAGGCAAGTGAAGAAGGTAATGATCAATTTGAAGGCCAAAGTGACAGTATAGAAAAAAATGAGGAAGACAATGATGATGTTGATGCTAAAGATCGAGAAAGAAGTGACCCAATGAGGCATGAAGTGACTCATGGAAGCCATGGAAAAAATGAAAAGGCTTGTGACAATACTAAAGGTCATAGAAATGATGGAGACACTGTCAAAACTACCATGATCACTCCTCTCACATGCACATACAACAGAGGAAAAAGAGATGTGTTTGCTGTCTCAAAAAGGCAAAGGGCCATCTCTTCTCCAGCTATCAAGCCAAAGGAAAAAGTCAAGGAAAATATGGAAACAAGTGAGCAACATGTAAAGGTGGGGAGAAGCAAGAGAATCAAGAAAACTTCTCAAGAACCTCAATACATTGATCTAGACTGTGACAATGAGGACAAAGAGATGGCTACCAGATTGCTACTCTTAACCAAAGATGCACAGCTTAGGGAGTGGGAAAGAGATTTTGAGATGGAACAAGGTGTCATTCATTATTACAAAGATGACCACAAGCATTTCAAGAAGGTGAAAAGATACCTTGCTCTTTAAAAGAAAATGACCAAGCACTATGCAAAGAAAAGCATGCTTTCTTGTGCCAAACTGAAGGAGGCCCTCATGAAGCAAGAAAACCTAAAAAGGTAAAAATATCATGATAGCCTTGGAATTTTGGCTGAGGCTTCTCAGCAGGTGTCCAACACCTCTTGAGGGACCTCTCCACAAATTTTGGGCCAAATTGAACAAAATTTTGTTCTTTTGAAATTTTGAGGCCTCTTTGTACAGTACCCTGGGCGCTACACACAAATTTGGTGCATCCTAAGCTCACCAAATTTTCATTTTTGGATTCCTCTCATCACTAGCAATCTAATCACAAAATTTCAGATCATTTGGAGCAATTTGAACCCCCAAAAAGTCAAAAAACACCAAACTTTTGACCTTTCTGCCTCATTTTCAGGCAAGGTGCTGCACACAGAGCAGTGTTGGGAGAATGGGGTTTTGGGAAGGAAAATGGAACTAATTTAGGAAATATATATTATTTCTAGAAATTAGACTCATCAAGCTTTCCAGCGAGCCATCACGGAGCCAAATCTAGCATCGGGAAGGGGTCCAAAACTTAGTCACAAAAGACCATATTTTCTGCTGAAGTGGCGCTGCGCATAGAGACTGTCTAAGTGTGTTTTGGACCAAAAGTCGACAAAACACATTCATTTAATGCAAATTGATATTTTTTATTTTTTTGAAGCAAAACACTCTAGAATTAGGTGCAAATAGATATTTTGGCATTTATTTCTTAGGATATTATGTGCCTTGGCCCTTGCATGGTCTCTTGGCCATAAATGACATTTATGATTGAATTTGACATTTTCCTACCATATTTATGGTTTTATTCCTCCTTTGCTTCATAAATAGAGCATGAGGCCCTTATGTATTTGGTTTCCATTTTATGAGCTTGAAGAGCAATATACATGGTTTTATAAGCTTCGAGAAGAAATTGGTTTTGTGAAGTTGGTAAATGGCTTGTTTGGCTTGATGATGGAGAAGCTTGTTTGCAGGATTCCTTAGCTTGGTGAATGGTGATGTTTTCTTAACTTGTTAATTTTTTCTTGTTCTCATTATTTTTCCTCCTTCTCGGTTGCTATAAATCAGAAAAGTATAGGTTGAGACATGCTCTTTGAAGCACCTCAATCCTCCTGTTTTTATAGCTTTGATGTTTTCCTTTGTTTGGTCATCTTAAGGAATTCTTGATTTCTCCTTAGGTCCACCAAAACTTCTTTTTGTTTCATGTATGGTTAGTATGCTATTTTATAAGTATGATTCATGGTATGCCCTGCTTATTTGAAGCTTTCAAAACTCTATCTTGAAACCTTTCTTTGGAATATTGTTTGCTAGGTTAAGTCAAAGAGGTCTTGTTCGATCTTGCCCTTTTTCCATGCCTACCAACTTGTTTCAGAGTTCTCAATAGCTTGGTATATGATTTTTAGGAGTTCCATCTTCATAGATTGGGTTCTTTGTGTTATATTATATGTTTTTCCCAAACTCTGAAGGCGAATTTACTAAAGCTAAAAGCTCTTATGCTTTATATGTTTCACTGGAATGTTTATCTAGGATATTTATCAGTTTAAGTATTGTTCATTGAGCTTAATGGTTTTCCATACCTCATGAGTTGTAACTTTAAACTATATGTATTTAAGACCTCCTGGTCTTTCCCAAATTTTATGTTCACTCCACCTCATACATCACCTTAAGGATCCATTAACCTTGCTAAATTGGTCCTGCAACACACTTTGTTTCATCATTTAGACACCCATGACTTTCATTGACTTCATAGCCCAATAGCTTTGACAGACTCTCACTCCACCTATTCCACTTGACCATCTTACCCAACCAAAACAATCAACAAACCCTACACGTAATAACTAGCCTAAAATCAAAACCCTAGGAAAAAAGAACACATCCTTTGCACCCAATAGAGAGATCCCTCTCTGAGTCCAGGAAGGCTAGGTCCTAGGACTCTAAAGACTGGTTCCATGTTACCCTATCATTTGGTCTACCAATCTGCCAAATCACAGGACCCTAACAGTTTATAATACTTTATCTCTAACTTCTTTAAGTTGCTCTCTAAGAAGATCCACTTCAGATTTCTCTTGGACTTTCTCTTTTCCTTTCTTGGTTTTGGAAATTTATGCTTCAGCTGGGGATAACTCAATGATATCTGCCACAATGTGTTGCTTCTTATTTTATGTCTCCTTATGCCTCTTATCAGGCTTGCCTCCCTTTGAGAGTTGTGACCTAGTAAAATTTTTTCTAGACTTGAAGACAAAACCTGAATCCTCACTGGAGAAATCAAGATTTTTGCAGTGAGACCCTTCTTCTGCATTTTAGTTCCTTTAATCTCTGAAAGTTTTACCATAGGGGTATCCTCAATATCAATGGCCTGCAGAATCTCTTCAAGTTTACCCTTTCCTTTTGTGATTCTCCTATGAGCCCTTGTATCAGTTTTGAGCTTGCTTCTTGTAGGTGTTGGATTAGGTGCCACCATTTCCTGCAAATTTTCAATCTCTACCTCCATGGGCTCTGCTATAGACTACACTTTTTCCTCAGGTCCAACCTCTGCTTCAACTATGGGCTCTTTATCCTTCTTGGGAGTGCTTGTCTTTGGAGTAAGCACATCCACATCATAACCACTTAAAAATAGAAAGGTAACCCAATCCCTATTAAATTTTTTCAATTGTTCCATAACCAAAAACTTGATTAAGCCACTATGAAATATGGATATCTCACTACTCTCAAGTCTAGCTGCACTTTATCATACATCTTACCTAAGCTTCTGAAATTAAAAAAATGGAATATCTAGGAGCTTTTTACCTATGAAGTGGAGTAAGATCCTAAAATTATACTAGTAGATCATGTGAAATCTACCCTCACATGTAAAATACTTTTGGATTATCATCAACAGCTTTGAATAGATTTCCTTAAGGCAGCTCCTAGGTATACTTGAGGTCATATAAACTCCTACATGCTCCTCCTTCAGAAACTCAACACAATTTTGTAGTTTGAATTTGGTGGCCTTGAACCATTCTTCTCTTGACCTCAGAATTTTCGTTGCTTGAGAAATAGTCTCAGGAGAAATTGTAAAACTCAGTATGCCAACCTTTGAAGTTGTGCCAACAAAGTTGACAGCAAAATATTTGGGGACTTGTGCATGGTACCCCTATAGCTTTTGAAAAAATCTCATGCAGCCAGCATTTGTGAAGGCTTGTGCAGAACTTGAATCCTCAATAACCATATTTAGGTCCATAGGTTCATATCTTAATCCAAAGCCTCTTTTGTTGGTCTTCTTATGTAAAGCCATTTCCTCCAAAACAACATTGCCCTGCTTGAACTCTTGAAACCTACAAAAACTGTATAAGACAACAAGCTATTTGTTTGGGAGAGGTGGGAGCTAACCTAAGACAAAAAATAGACAAGAGACATAAGTGAAAAGTGTTGGAAAATGGATCAAGCAGCTCACATGGATCGAAAGGTAAGTGATATTACTTGAATGGATGAAGGCTAAATTAGCAAAGAAAAGTGTGATGGTGGTGTGATGATTTCCAAGCATGAAATGCATTGAATAATGACTCATAATAGATATGCACATGACAACAAACTGACTTCTAACCATTGCAAATATGACAGCTCACCGGTCCCCTTACCGCTTGCCGAAAAATGCAATTTTGTAGTTAATTTAGTTAGTGGGATGACAAATTTGTTATGGAACTGTCAGGTGAGTCCGTAGTGAAAACAACTTGTTTTGCATAGAAAACGTTGCGGACTCAGGTAAAATGTGTCAAGTGTCAAAAAGTGATTTGGATTTATGTAGGAACAAAATAATACACAGAAATAAACATAAACACAGAGATGCTGCAGAAATAATATTTCATTTCATTAATATCAAATAACATAAATATTCTTATATACATAATGGAAATAAACTAGCTAGGGCATTGGTAGTGTATCTTTGAGAAGAGATGTGGTGGCTACAGGCCTCTGAACTTTGTTACAATGAGGCTCCAGGGCCTATTTATTGTAAAAATTATACAATATGCATGTATATCTTGGATTCAGCCAATCTAAAAATTTTCTAAAGTTAAATATTTAATCGCCTCAACAAATATTTGTGGAATTAAAAACACAATCACCAATCACATGAACATGAAGAAAGATCAATCACACACAACACAAATAATTTCCCAGGGAAAGCTTACATCTAAAAACCCCACTATATTCTATTGTATATTATATCATGGATCATGAAAGAATTATATATAAAAATCTTCTCACAAGATCACTCAGTACATCAACTAATTATCTCACATCGTCATTTAAAAATTGGCAAATCCCTTAGCTAATTTAACAAGTTTCACCTTGTTGAATGCAATCCCTGAATTGATGCAATCCTGCCTGCCTTAACTACTTAAGTATCATGGGCACATCCAATGTGTGTTTACTTCCATGTGTGAAAGTGGATAATGTCACAACTAATAGTCAACTTCCCTTTCACCTAGTACTCAACTGGGTCTCCATTGGATCTAACATGCATGCATCTAATATCAGTAAATCCTTAGTTGCATGTGAGATCACTGCATGTGAATTAATTATATGTAATTCACTTGATCTCTCACTAGTGTCTCTTTAGTTACAACTAGCATAACTGAGTTTAACTCACTTAACTGAGTTAAACTATTTACAACTTGCATAAACTCATGCACCACTGTGCTTTGAACTTTGTTACAACTATAATCACTCTGTTACAACTAGAATTACTCTGTGTGTCCCACCAACCAACCTCTAACTCAAAATTCAATTAGATAACTGATTTTCCACTTCAGTTAACTATTTTCAAGTCCACATTGAGAATAGATTACAGTTTAATGTCCATCTAAATTAAGGGATAATAAAAATAGACATGCACCTAAAAATAGCCTATGGGCCCCACCCTAGTGTATGTGCTTAATTTTCAATAGGATCATGGGTGCCAAAAATTTCTTATTGAATCTCAACACTCCCTCTCAACAAGAAATGGATTATCCTTCACCCCGATCCTGTCTCTATGGTATTTGAATTTTCTCCTAGTGAGCATCTTCGTCAAAATATATGCATCCGAATCTTCCGTGGGAATGTATTGAAGCAACATGATTCTCCTCTACACACAATATTTAAGATGATGGTACCTTATATCTATATGCTTGGACCTATCATGAAACAAAATATTAATCGAGAGTTTAATGTAACTCTAATTATTGCAATGAATCATTGTTAGATCCATCTGAGAACCAAACAAACCAATCAAGATCTTTCTCATCTAGATAGCCTCAAATGTAGCTTGACTTGCTGCCATGTATTCTGCTTCCACTGAACTGAGTGCCACGGATCTCTTCTTCCTGTTGTACCAAGAAACAACTATAGATCCAATGCTAAAGATCCCCCGGATGTGCTATTTCTATCTGATGGACTGCCAGCCCAATTTGCATTCGTGAAGCCATGCAACTTCACTCCATCAGTCTATTTGTATCATAGACCATACTCTAATGTGCCCCTCAGGTATCTCAGAACATGCTTCCCCACCTTCCAAAATATCTTGGTAGGCTTAACCATAGCTTGACTCAGCTTGTTAACCGCATAGCAAATTTATGGTCTCGTGTTCACTAGATACATTAGCAAACCCACTAATTGTCGATATATAGTAGCATCCACTACCTCTTGAGAAGTAGCATCCTCTTTCCTCCGGTTTCCTGGAAGAGGAGTATCCATGGGTTTATAGCTCTCCGTGTTAAACTTAACTAATATCTCCTTTTCATACTTGCCTTGAGACACAAAAATTTCACCATCCCGCTACCATATTTCCAATCCAAGCAAATAATGAAGGAGGCCCATATCCTTCATTTCAAACTCTTTTGAAAGATCCTCCTTGCATGAGTGTAACAACTTCTCATCACCAGTAAAAATTACATCATCAACATAAAGAAAAATGATCAATATCTTACCCTCAACCAAAATATAGTACAGGTTTGCATCTGCTTCACTTTTGGTGAAGCCCAATCTGGTGAAATAGCTGCCTATCTGAGTGTACCAAGCACGGGGTGCTTGCTTTAGCCCATACAAGGATATTTTGAGCTTGCACACATGTGACTCGTTGTTGAAGATCTTGAAACCTTTAGGCTGCTCTATGTACACCTCTTCCTCAATGATCCCATTGAGAAATGCAATTTTCACATCCATCTGATGAATGCACCAGCCCATTTGCGCTGAGAGTGCAAGGATGGTCCTTATGGAAGAGTACCTTGCGAGAGGTGAAAAGGTTTAATCATAATCTATCCCCCCAATCTGTGAGAATACCTGGGCCACAAATATGGCATTGTATTTCTCCACACTCCCATCAACAACTTACTTTATCTTGTAGATACATCTTGAACCTACCACTGATTTATCAACTGGTCTTGGGACAATTTACCATGCACTGTTTTTGACAATGGAGTTGTACTCCTCCACCATTGCATCAACCTAACTAGGTTGTTGCACTGCTTCCTGAAAGGAAGATGGTTCAGTCACAATACATTTTATCATGAGATCCATGTATCAAATAAATCGGTCAGGAGACTGTCTTTGTCTACACTGTGAAGTAGGGGCTCCTACATTCTATGCAGCATCAAGTCTCAGCCTATCAACTTTCGTGGTGCACCTTCTACCATTTCTGTTCATGATGGCTCTGTCTGAGTGGCTTCCTCCACTCCATGAACCTCCTCATGTGGTTGATCCACATCTTGAGACTCATCTTTGGGAACCAACAGTTCCTTCTCTGCATGCCAGTCCAACTCCCACTCAACGGACAACCGCATGGCTTTCCCCTCATAAAATTTTATATCACATCGCACAACAGTAATTATGCTGTTTGGAAGATAAAAATGATAATTATGGGGTGTTTCTATGTACCCCACAAAAATCCCAACTTCAGTAGTCAGTTCCAACTTCTTCCTGGCGTCCTTGGTCACATGCACATAAATATATGAGCCAAAAATATCAAAATGTGAAACACCAAGTTTCTTACGAGTGAAAGACTCTTCAGGTGTACTCATGCCAAGTACTCTATGAGGACAACATTTCTACACATAAACAATAGTGTTTCATGCTTCCACCCACATATGCATTGGTAGGCTCTGATCATGCAACATCACTCATGTTGCACCCCATTCTGTTGTGGGTTATGAGGCACTATGAGTCTTCTTATAATTCCTTCTTTTCTACAGAAGTTCTTGAATTCGTTAGAGATGTATTCTCCACCATTATCTCTCCTGAGAGCCCTCACTTGCTTCCTTGACTCTTTCTCTACCAATTCCTTAAACTCAAAGAACTTAGAGAATTTTTGATATTTCTTCTGCATCAAGAAGATCTAGAGTTTACGAGAAAATTCATCAACAAATATTACATAGTACTTATGTTTTTTTGTTGAAGCAACCGAGAATGGTCCACACACGTCTGTGTGAAATCTCTCAAGCATCCTCGAAGCTCGATTCTCCTTCTCATGAAAGGTGGACTTTACATACCTCCCCATGGTGCAACCCTTCCATAGATCTAACTGAGCAAGTGTTCCCATTTGAAGTCCAGTAGATATTTGCTACATGACTTTCAAGGCCCCATGATGAAGATGCCCCAATCGCCTGTGCCATAATTCGCCCTCATCCCAGCTCACCACTTTTTCTGCCTTGTCCATAATGGCAGCATAGCCTCTTACCTATAGCTTGTAGAGATTCTTAACTCAAATCCCTTAGTCCTCATGGCTTGACCCATTGTTTTATGTCACAGGAAAGCTTTTCCATCACTAAAAACAACGTCATAGCCTTTGTCCTCCAACATTGTGACCGAGACCAAATTTTTCTTCAGACCTAGTACATGCATTACATCTTTTAATTGAAATTTTTTACCTGACTCCCTCTGAAAGGTAATGGTACCAATCCCGGTAGCACTGTACCGTCCATCATCACCCATCTCGATATCCATCTGGAGATCTTTCTCCTCCAAGTCACTAAAAAGTTCCTTGTCTCCCATCAAGTGGAAGGAAGCGCCACTATCCAAATACCACACTGATCCCAATGCACTTGAAACCATGCATGCAATCAAGGAGAATTCAACCTCAAATTGCCACGCAAGGGCGTCACCATCCGCAGATCCAAAAACCTTCTTGTTATTCTTCTTTTGTGGACAGTTAGTAGCAAAATTCCCATGTTTTTGATAGTGAAAACACTTCACCTTGGACATGTCCTGCTTCTTGCCTTTAGGCTCGGATTTAGAATGTAATTTCTTCCCCTTCCCCTTCTTCGCTTTGGCAGCTGAAGCACAATCCTCTTCATCATCATGCTTTGATGAAGAGCCATCTCTGGTGTTCCGTCTGAACTCCTCCTACACCAAATCCAACCACTGTCGTTCCCAATCTGGAAATCTTTCCCATCCGTTGACAGAGTCTAACTGTGCCAACTCTTAGGAAGTCTTAGGAGAGCCAAACTCACCAAATCATCATCAGAAAATTTCATTCCCACACTCCCCATTTCATCCCGACATTGGAAAAAATTTGTGAGATACTTTGGAATGGTGTCGCCCTTTTCCATCTTGATCTTCTGAGTTTATCTTTGAGTGCCAATTTCCTATGGTCGTTGCCGATTTGGAATAGACCCATCAAAGCCTTCCACATAGCATATGGTGTGGCTTTCCCATGGAGGCTTGAGACAATTTGGTCTCGTACTCCCTCCAACAAGATCCTCCTCGCCTTTGCCACTTTCTTTTGCCATGCATCAAGATTGGCACCATCTGCTTCATCTAGCTTAGGAACATCTTTTTCAATGAATTCCTTCAAGCCATTTTCTTTTAGTACTACCTCCATCCTGTCCTTCCAAGAAATGTAGTACAAACAACCCTCGAGTGAATACTCTAACCTCAAGCCATTGAAAGCCATTTTGATCTTGAATCAGTTGTAGCACCAAGAAATAATTTCTACAAATTCGAATTCTATCTAGTCACAAACTCAACTCTTGCTTCACTTCTATAATTTCCTGTGCTCTAATACCATGTAGAAATTATACAATATGCATGTATATCTTGGATTCACTTGATCTGAAAATTTTCTACAGTTAAATACTGAATCTCTTCTACAAATATTTTCGGAATTAAAAACATAATCACCAATCACATGAACATGAAGAAAGATCAATCACATAAAACACAGATAATTTCCCGGGGAAAGCTTACAACTAAAAACCCCACTATCTTCTATTGTATATTATATCATGGATCATGAAACAATTACATACAAAAATATTCTCACAAGAGTCCTCAGTACATCAGCTAATTGTCTCACACTGTCATATAAAAATTGGAAAATCCCTTAGCCAATTTACTGTCTCCAGACAGTCTGCCTTCACTGCGCAATCCCTGTTGAATGCAATCCCTGAATTGATGAAATATTTCCTACCCTGATTGTGAAAGTATTAGGGGCACATCCAATGTGTGTTTACTTGAATGTGTGTAAGCAGATAATGTCACAAAAAATATTCATTTCCCTTTCACCTAGAACTCAATTGGGTCTCCACTTGATCTGACATGCATGCAGCTAATATTAGTAAATCCTCAGTTGCATGTGAGATCACTGCATGTGAATTAATTAATATTTAATTCAATTGATCTCTCACTAGTGTATCTTCAGTTAAAACTAGAACAACATAGTTTAACTCACTTATCTGAGTTAAATTATTTACAACTTGCACAAACTCATGCACCACTACAATTCAAAATTTGTTCCAACTAGAATCACTCTGTTACAACTAGAATTACTTTGCAAGTCACACCAACCAACCTATAACTCGAAATTCACTTATCTAACTGATTTTCCACTTTAGTTAACTATTTTCAAGTCCAAATTGAGAATATATTATAGTTTAATTTCCATCTAAATTAAGGGATAATAAAAATAGACATGCACCTAAAAATAGCGTGTGGGCCCCACCCTAGTGTAGGTGATTAATTTTCACTAGGATCATGGGTATCAAAAATTTCTTGTTGAATCTCAACATTTATTACTGAGAAACAATGGAAAACCATAAACATCAAAAAACCTAACCCTAGGCGATGAAGCACCAAAACTATGGGCCCCGTTTGGGTAAACTGGTGTTTCAACTTCCTGAAGATGTAACTTCGGCATACGATCTATGTTTGACACACACCATATCTCGTTACAAATATCTATCCAAGGAATACAAATTTTGATGGGAGCAACATCAATCCATCAAGCAATGTTTCTCCCGATTTTCCTAAAAAACGTCGTTTAGGGCCTCAAAATGGTTCCGGAAGTTTAGGACCTGAAAAACTGTTGAAAATTGTAAGTTTTGTTGAAATTGAAAAAATGAAAGAACTGATGGCGCGGGTCCAAATGGAATATGTGGGTGGCCACCAATATCCACCTGGATCAAAAAGTGACTTAATTAACCTCATGCATTCAGATTTTTTAATTTTACCTATGACAAGACCTTAGTCACATGACTGATAACCACTTAAAAGCATTTGGGACTATATACCAAACACAAAATTTGATCAAATTCATAACTTTATTTAACCAAAAAAACTTGACCTAACTCAAAAAGACACTCCTAACCAACCTAATTTTTATTAAATATAACACTTCCTACATTATTCATTAAATCTTAAAATACCAATGCCATATATGTCAAAAAGCTCCAGAAAAACTCCACATCCCAGCCATCTAGCCCAGTACTTTTATATATTTGAAAAATTTGCATCCCAGATTTTAGCTCCTCCACTGACACCTCTTCCATGATAGCGTGACACTCCTTGTCAACCAACATACAATCAGAAAATTGTTCTACGTGAATAACTTCTGCAATAGATGTTTTAGGAGGAGCTTTAAAAATATGTTTGAATTGCCTTTTAACCATATTAGCTAAACCATTCAATGAGGAAACCTCTACTCCATTTTCATCATGTAGACTCCAAATGGTATTCATTGATTTTATACCTTTATCTAGACCCTGAAACAATTTTGTATTATCATCACCACTTTTGATCCATATGGCTCTACTTTTTAAACACCACTCCTCCACTCTTGCATCCAGAAGGGTGAAATTTATTTTCTCCAAGCTTATGCAGATGCCATAGCACTCTTGGGGAATCCTTCCCCTAAAAAATATGAAATAAATATAAGTTTATTTTCAATCGCTTCCAATTCCTCTATCTCTAATTTTTTCCTCTTTTTTTCCAAACCCTAAGATTTATGTTTGATTTATTTAATATTTTCTCCAAAGTGTTCAGCAAAAAAAACATTCAATTTGAGATAAAAAGGGATCCAATGGGATTTTACTAGAGAAAGAAACTCCTCATACTTTGACCAAGTTGAATTCAAATTAAAAGGTCTAGTGGGTTTTTTAGGAAACCATTTAATCTCTAAGAAAATGGGAGAGTGACCAGAGATACCACCCTCACCAATCCAAATATTTACCATGGGAAGTGAATCTAGAAGAGCCTCAATAAGGATAAACATATCAATCCTCTTTGCAATCTAATCATCCCCTGAGCACCTATTTCTCCATGTAGGGGATATCTTGATCAATTCCACATCCACCAAGATACTTTGGGCAAGCCTAATTGTGAAAAAAACCACTTGTTGATCTTGTGAAGCCCTAGGACCTTGAGATTTCGAAGGACCCAGAGAAAATTTTAAATCACCATCAATGGTGTTGGAATAAAATAATGATTTACTTAGGGTTGATTCCTAGAATTCCAAATGGTTTTGAGAGGGACATATTAATGTGTTTATAGATTATTGTGCAAAGAGGTGCAATATGGTAGATATGTTGTAATGTTTAACATTTTGAGTCAATAAAAAAAAATTGTTTAAAAAATAAAGTAAATAAATAACACTTTTAGACTCCAATCCATGATTTTTCCCATGGTATTCTTAACCCATGGTGTTTTCTATGGTATTATTCTGTTATGTGGCCTATTTGAAGGCTAATAATTAAACCAACCTATATCCATCTTAACTCTAGGTCTACTGAGTGTTGGTTTTTATAGCTTCATATTTGATCTAGCCACAAAACTTTGTGTAGAGGCTAGAATACATGAGATCTCCAAGACCTAGAAATCGTTTCTCGAAATTCCACCTAGAAGTGACTTAATTAGATTATTAACAAATTTTTTAATGTTTCTGAAGTCTAAACTTAGGAAAATTGGTTAATTAATCAATATTAATTAATTCAAGTGAGAATCATCTAGAAACTCACACGGATCGGTTCCAGGATGATCCTAGACATCGATTAAGTTTTAACCTTGGTCGTTGGAGCTTCAACAATGGATTATAAGAGGAAGTCGATGGTAACTTAGAGAAGACACTTGAGACACTTAATCAATTTGATTTCTTGGTAGATCGATTTCCATCGTAGTAGAAGTCAGTTGTCGATGAGAGCCATAAATTGAAGCAGTGAGTGAGGGGCAGGGACAACCATCTAGAGGAAGTTTTCTATATCTAAAGAGGCAACAACAAGAGGGCTGAGTTATCTTAGTGAGGCAGTGCAGTAGCTTCAGAGAGGGAAATTTGATTTATTGAGAGGGGAAGACGTCTTTAGTTCCAAAAGCTGGGAAGGAGTCCTAGAGTTTCGGAGAATAATTTTCCTAGCCAGCAGAAGGTAGACGACTTCATGAGAGACCAATCAGAGGCTTGACATTAAGCATATTGTGTAGTGTAGTGTAGAGGCTGATGTAGAGGGCCAGAGGGCCGATTTTTCTGAAGGAAAGCTGTGTCACAGATTTCCTGTGGAGGAAGGAAAATTCCCTTCAATAATTTTTCCCAGATTTTCTTGTTGTGGATTTTCAATTTCAAGCATCCATATTTTACTAAGATATTCATTGCTACATAATAATAAAAACCATTGTTGTTGCACAAGTTTTCCCAAGTTGGGTTTTTCCAGGGAATTTTGTCAAAAAATAATTGTGTTAATTTTATGTGTGTGCTATATCATTTATCATCTTCCAGCATTTTATTTTTCCACATACTTTTATTTTTGAAGGTTGTGTTTATTTCGATATTTTCCATAGCTGATAAATTGTTAAATTAATTAACAATTAGGTGAAATAATACAAGTTGTTGGTATAGGATTCCAGTGTAGGATTTTTCACATGGTATAAGAGTGCAGTTGATCATCCGGACAGCTCAAAGATGAAGGAAAGGAATCTCACTGCTCATCAAGGGTAGCAGGCCAAGATTCCCAAGGGTAAAATAGTTTTTTTTTTCCATGAGGCTGAGTTACTTTAGGAAGTTCTATTTTTTTGAGAGAGGAGCAGAAAAATATGATCCTTCTAGTTCAAGTGATTCCAAAGGAAGAGGGATAAGCTCATTTATTTCGTTCTACAAAACTCTAGCTGGACGTAGAGGGTTTTGCAGTAGTTTTCTAGTGCAGAACCGGTGTCAGGGGGAGAAGAATACACATAGAGGAAAAATTTCTCTCTGGGAACTCCTAGTCTCAAGAAGTTTGATTTTCCTTGCATATTGGCAGTAGTTCTAAGAAAATATTATCACTCCAAAAGGGAGTATGAGTAGAATATCCAACAGCTAAGCATTAGGAAAGAGGGAGAATTTCGAGCTTATTTTATCCAGTTTTGAGTTTCACAAATTTTTGTAACTTTGTAGGGATGACCATACAAGATTTCCAGAGGATGCTATGTGAGTTAGCAAGAATGAAAATCTTGGCAGTAGTTCAACTTCCAGTTTATATTAACATGTGTCGGACGAAGCGAGATTTATCTAGTGTGAGTTATAAATAAAGGAAGGGTCCCAGCCAAGGACTAGGCTCGAAAGGATATAATATGGCACCAAAATCTAGGTGGAGGAGGAGTATAAGACTCCAGTGTGCCATATGGGTAGGATCCACTAATGATTCCATCTCATGGATCATTACGTGGGAGAAAGGACCAACAATATTCAGTAGAAGGATAATTTATATTGACAACAAGAAAATTTTAGCACCCACGCCTAGTGCATTAAGCACCTACACTAGGGTGGGGCCCACAGTGCTATTCTGGGTGCATGTCTATTTTAGCTATCCCTTAATTAATATGGACAATAAATTGTAATATATTCTCAATTATGACTTGAAATAGTTAACTGATAGTGATAAACTCAGTTAGCTAGTGTATTCCGAGTTAGACATAGTTGGTGAGGCATGCAGAGTAATTCTAGTTGTAATAGAGTTTGAAATGCAGTGGTGCATTAGTTAATGCAGGTTTTAATTAGTTTAACTGATTTAAGTGAGCTAAACTCAATTCTTCTAGTTGTATCTGAAGATACACTAGTGAGAGATCAAGTGAATTAAATATTAATTAATTCACAATTAGTGATCTCACATGCAACTGAGGATTTACTATTATTAGTTGCATGCATGTCAGATCTAGTGGAGACCCAGTTGAGTTCTAGGTGAAAGGGAAGTTGAATATAAGTTGTAGGATTATTGGGTTGCACACATGCAACCAAACACCCATTATAGTGCCCGTGATACTTGCGCAGTCAAGGAAGGAAATAATTCCTATATTTTAGGGATTGCATTCATTAGGGATTGTGCAAGCAAGGCAGATTGTCTAGAGGCTGAGAATTGGCTATGTGTTGGTTAGTTTTGTACATGACAATGTGAGAAAATTAGTTGAGTACTGGAGGGATCTTGTGAGAATATTTTTGTATGTAATTGTTTCATGATCCATGTTGAATATACAATAGAAGATAGTGGGGTTTTTAGCTGTAAGATTTCCCCGGGAAATTATATGTGTTGTGTGTGATTTGATTCTTCTTTACTTCATGTGATTGGGGATTGTGTTTTTAATTCTACAAAATATTTGTAGAAGCAATTCAATATTTAAATTTAGTACATTGTTAGATTGGGTGCATGTTGTATAATTTCTACATGGTATTAGAGCACAGAAAATTGCATAAGTGAAGCAGGAGCTGAGTTTGTGACTGGATCGAATTCAAATTTGCAGAAATAACTTCTTGGTGCTACAACTGATTCAAGATCGAAATGGCTTTCAATGGCTTGAGGTTGGAGTATGCACTCGAGGGCAGCTCGAAATATATTACTTGGAAGGACAAGATGGAGGTAGTACTCTAAGACAATAGCTTGAAGGAATTCATTGAAAATGTTGTTCCTAAACCCATTGTGGCAGATGCTGAAAATCTTGATGCATGGAAAAAGAAAGTGGAAAAGGCAAGGAGGATACTATTGGAGGGATTACGAGACCACATTGTCTCAATAATCCATTGGAAAGTCACACCATATGCAATGTGGAAGGTTTTGACGGATCTATTCCAAAGTATCAGCGACCATAGGAAATTGGCGCTCAAAGATAAACTCAAGAAGATCAAGATGGAAAAGGGTGACACCATTCTAAAATATCTAACAAAGTTTGTTCAATGTCAGGATGAACTGGGGAGCATTGGAATAACAGTCCTTGATGATTATTTGGTAAGCTTGGCTCTCCTACGAATTCCCAAGGTTTTGCATAATTATCAAGACTCTGTCAATGGAAGGGGAAAATTTCCAGATTGGGAATGACTGTGGTCGGATTTGGTGCAGGGGAAGTTCAGATGGAACACTAGAGATGGATCTTCATCTAAGAAGGAATATGAAGATGATTTTGCATTGGCTGCCAAGGTGAAGAAGGGGAAGGGGAATAAATTCCATTCTAAATCTGAGTCCAAGAATGGAAGAAGCAAGAAATGTCCAAGGTGAAGTGTTGTCACAGTCACGAGCATGGGCATTTTGATACTAACTATCCACAAAACCAGAAGAACAAGAACGATGGAGGATCTGCATTTGGTGAGGCTCTTGCCTCACAATTTGAACTTGAATTCTCATTGATCACATGCATGGTGTCAAGTGCATTGGTATCTGTGTGGTTTTGTCATAGAGGCGCTTCCTTTCACATGAGGGGAGACAAGGACCTTTTCATTGAATTGGAGGAGAAGGATCTCCATATGCATATTGAAATCGGCGATAACGGGCGGTACAATGCTACCGAGATTGGTAACATTAACTTTTAGAGGCAGTCAGATAAACCCTTTCAATTAAAATATGTAATGCATGTACCAAGTTTGAAGAAAAATTTAGTCTCAGTCGTAATGTTGGAGGATAGAGGCTATGATGTTGTTTTTAGTGAAGGAAAATCTTTCCTGTTACGTAAAACAATAGGACAAGCCAAGAGGATAGGGATTCGAGTTAAGAATATCTACAAGCTAGAGGTAGATGGCTGTGCAACAATGATGGGCAAGGAAAATCAAGTGGTGAGTCGAGATGAGGGTGGATTATGGCACAGGAGATTGGCCTTCCCAGAGGTACACTTGCGTAGTCAAACACATGCAAGGGATGTACTATGGGAAAATATGTAAAGGCCACCTTTCATGAGAAAGAGAACCAAGCTTCGAGGATCCTTGAGAGAGTTCACATAGATGTGTGTGGTCCTTTCTCTGTTGCTTCGACAGAAAAACATAAGTACTATGTAATATTTGTTGATAAATATTCTCATAAGTGTTGGATCTTCTTCATGGAGAAGAAAGATCAGACATTATCTAAGTTCTTGGAGCTTAAGGTACTGGTGGGGAAAGATTCGGGGAAGCAACTGAAGGCTCTCAGGAGCGATAATGGTGGAGAATACATCTCTAACAAATTCAAGAATTCTGCAGCAAAGAGGGAATTCAAAGAGAACTAATACACCTCATAACCCACAATAGAATGTGGTCGCGGAAAGAAAGAACAAAACTATTGTGGGTGCAACAAGACCAATGATGCATGATCAAGGCCTACCAATGCATCTGTGGGAAAAAGAATGCAACACTGTGGTATTTGTGTAGAACTGTTGTCCTCATAGGATACTTGGCATGAATACACTTGAAGAGGCGTTCACTGGTAAGAAACCTGATGTTTCACACTTTAAGATTTTTGGCTCATATGTTTATGTGCATATGACCAAGGACACCAGGAAGAAGTTGGAACCGAAAGTTGAGATCAAGATTTTTGTGGGGTACACTGAAACACCCCATAATTATTGTGTGTATTTTCCAAATAGCAGAATGACTATTGTGTGATGAGATATAAAATTTGATGAGGAGAAAGCCATGCGGTTGTCCCTTGAGAGGGAGTTGGACTTGCATGCAGAGGAGGAAATGTTGGTTCCTAAGGATGAGCCTCAATTTGTGGATCAGCCACATGAGGAGGTTCATGGAGTGGAGGAAAACACTCATGCAAATCCATTCATCAGAAATGGCAGAAGGCGCACCATGAAAGCTGATAGATTGAGACTTGATGCTACAGAGAATGTAGGATCCCCTACTTCATAGCACAGACAGAGACAGTCTCCTTATCGATTTACTGGATACATGGGTCTTATGAGAAAATGTATTTTGATTGAACCATCTTCCTTTCAAGAAGAAGTGCAACAACCAACTTGGGTTGATGCAATGGTGGAGGTGTATGACTCCATTGTCAAGAACAGTGCATGGGAGATAGTCCCAAGACCATTCGACAAATCAGTGTTTGGATCGAGATGGATCTACAAGGTAAAACAAGTTGCTAATGGGAGTGTGGAGAAATACAAGGCCATATTTGTGGCTCGGAGTTTCTCACAGATCGAGGGGATAGATTATGATGAGACTTTTACAGCTATTGCAAGGTACTCTTCCATAAGATCCATCCTTGCACTCTTAGCGCAGATGGGTTGGCGCATTCATAAAATGGATTTGAAAGTTTCATTTCTCAATGGGATCATTGAGAAAGAGGTGTAAATAGAGTAGCCTAAAGGTTTTGAGATCTTAAACAGTGAGTCACATGTGTGCCGACTCAAAAGAGCACTGTATGGGCTGAAGCAATCACCCCGAGCTTGGTACACTCCAATAGACAACTATTTCACCACACTTGGCTTCACCAAAAGTGAAGCAGATGCAAACCTGTACCAGATTGTGGTTGAGGGTAAGCTATTGATTATTGTTCTTTATGTTGATGATCTAATTTTTACCAGTGATAAGCAGGTTATACACTCATGCAAGGAGGATATTGCAAGGGAGTTCGAAATGAAGGACATGGGGCTCCTTCATTATTTCCTTAGATTGGAAATATGGCAGCGAGATGGTGAAATTTTTGTGTCTCAATGAAAGTATGCAAAGGAGATATTAGGTAAGTTTCACATGGAGAGTTGCAAACCCATGGATACTCCTCTTCCAGGAAATTAGAGGAAAGAGGATGCTAATTCTGGAGAGGTAGTGGATGCTACTGTCTACAGGCAGTTAGTTGGTTCACTGATGTATCTAGTGAACACCAGACTAGAAATTTGCTATGCAGTTAACCAACTGATTCAAGCTATAGTTAAGCCTACCGAGCTCTTTTGGAAGGTAGGGAAGCATGTCTTGAGATACCTAAGGGGCACATCAGAGTATGGTCTATGGTATAGACAAACAGATGGAGTGAAGCTTCAAGGCTTCATGGATGTGGATTGGGAAGGCAATCCATCAGATAGAAAGAACACATCAAGAGGGATCTTTAGCATAGGATCGACATCAGTTTCCTGGTACAACAGGAAACAACGATCTGTGGCACTCAGATCAGCGGAAGCAGAATACATGGCAGCAAGTCAAGCTGCATGTGAGGCTATTTGGATGAGGAAGATATTGGTTGGTTTGTTTGGTTCTCATATGGTTCTGACAATGATAAATTGTGATAATAAGAGTTGCATTAAAATCTCTATTAATCATGTGTTTCATGATAGGTCGAAGCATATATATATATATATATATATATGATACCATCATCTCAGAGATTGTGTGCAGAGAAGGATAATGTTCCTTCAATACATTCCCATGGAAGATCAAGATGCAGATATTTTGATGAAAGCGCTCACCAGGAAAAAATTTGAATACCATAGAGATAGTATCAGGGTGAAGGATAATCCATTTCTTGTTGAGAGGGAGTTTTGAGATTCAACAATAAAATTTCAGCACCCACACCTAGTGCATTAAGCACCTACACTAGGGTGGGGCCCACAGTGCTATTTTTAGGTGCATGTATATTTTAGTTATCCCTTAACTAAGATGGACAATAAATTGTAATATATTCTCAATGATGAATTGAAATAGTTAAATGAGAGTGATAAACTCAGTTAGCTAGTGCATTTCGAGTTAGAGGTAGTTGGTGAGGCATGCAGAGTAATTCTAGTTGTAACAGAGTTCGAAGTGCAGTAGTGCATTAGTTAATGCAGGTTGTAATCATTTTAACTCAGTTAAGTGAGTTAAACTCAGTTGTGCTAGTTGTAACTGAAGATACACTAGTAAGAGATCAAGTGAATTAAATATTAAATAATTCAAAATCAATTATCTCACATGCAACTGAGGATTTACTATTATTAGTTGCATGCATGTCAGATCGAGTGGATTCCCAGTTGAGTTCTAGGTGAAAGGGAAGTTGACTATCAGTTTTAGGATTATTGGGTTGCACACATGCAACCAAACACCCATTGGAGTGCCCATGATACTTGCGTAGTCAAGGAAGGCAAGAATTCCTATCTTTTATGGATTGCATTCATCAAGGATTGCACAAGAAAGGCAGACTATATAGAGGATGATAATTGGCTATGTGTTGGTCAGTTTTTTCACGACAGTGTGAGAGAATTAGCTGAGTATTGGAGGGCTCTTGTGAGAAGAGTTTTTTATGTAGTTGTTTCATGCTCCATGCTGAATATACAATAGAAGATAGTGGGGTTTTTAGATGTAAGCTTTCCCCGGGAAATTATCTGTGTTGTGTGTGATTTGATTCTTATTTACTTCTTCTGATTAGCGATTGTTTTTTTAATTCCGCAAAATATTTGTAGAAGCGATTCAATATTTAAATTTAGTTCATTGTTTGATCAGGTGAATCCAAGATATACATGCATGTTGTATAATTGCTACAGGCATCAATGGAGTTGGCACAGTGCAGAGTCAGCATCAGTGCAAAGGCTTTAGCGGACAGAGCAATAGCTGGTAGTAGTCATGTCTCGGGTGACAAATGCATCATACTTAACACAATTTATTCAGTATTTTGGATTTTTTTTCAGTTGCAGATGTTGCAGTTGCAGTTGCAACAACAACAGAGTTGTAGTGCAAACGTAGTGTTAGAAATAGTACAACAAGACCAGCAGCATCACAGATGCAACATTTATCATATTTTTGTAGTGGTTAATGGGCATAAGCAGCCAGACATCAGTAGCATGACAAGAGATGATGTAGAGACAGGGTGTTATGGCAGGATGTGAAACACTAGAACACATTCCTCGATAAGAGGAAATGTTATTTTTTGTAGCATCAAGTGTGTTATAGCCAAGAAACTCTGTGGACAAGCTAGAATACATGAGATCTCAAGGACCCAAAAATCGTTTCTCAAAATTCCACCTAGAAGTGACTTAATTAGACTATTAACTAATTTTTTAATGTTTCCTTAGCCTAAACTTAGGAAAATTGGTTAATTAATCTGTATCAATTAATTCAAGGTGAGAAACATTTAGAAACTCACACAGGTCGATTCCAAGATCATCCTAGCGATCAATTAAGTTTTAATATTGATCGTTAGAGCTCTAATAGTGAATTATAAGAGGAAGTCGATCGGCACTTGGAGAAAAAACTCGAGACACTTAAGCAATTCAATTTCTTGGTAGATCGAATTATAAAGTAGCAGCAGTATGTTTCCAGAGAGAGATAGATATCTAAGCTGTGAGTGAGGGGAAGGGACAATGATACGAAGGAATTTTTCTAAATCCAGAGAGGCACTAGCAATAGGGTTGAGTTATCCCAGAAAGGAAACGCTGATCTCTGAGGAGTAGCTTCAGAGAGGGAAGTTCTATTTGCTGAGAGGGGAAGATGTCTTCAGTTCCAAAGGTTGAGATGGAATCCCAGAGTGCCAGAGAAGAATTTTCCCATCCATCAAAAGGAAGAATGACTTCATTAGACACCAGTGAGAGGCTTGATGTCAATCAGACTACGTAGTGCAGCGCAGAGGCTAACACAGATAGTTATAGGGCCGAGCTTTATAAAGACAAGTTGTGTCGGGGATTGTATGTGGAGGAAGCGAAATTCCCTTCAATAATTTTTCCCATATTTTCCTGCTGTGGATTTCCAATTTCAAGCATCCAAATTGTACTCAAATATTCACTAATGCATAATAATAAAAATCCTCACTGCTGCATCGGTTTTCCAAAGTTGGGTTTTTCTAGGAAATTTTGTCCAAAAATAATTATGTTGATTTTATGTGTGTGTGCTAACATTTCTCAGTTTCCACGTTTTATTTTTCCAAATAATTTTATTTGTGAAGGTTGTAGTGGGTTTATTTCGATAATTTTCGAATTAGATAAATTTTTAAATTAATTAACAATTGGGAGAAATAATACCAATTGTTGCAACAGAATTCAAGTGTAGGAATTTTCACATCGAGCATTGAGAGGGATCAAATCTCTTTTCACTCTAAAAGATCCACCTCAAGAGAGATATGTGATCCCTCTCAATGCTTGTTAAATCCAAAGTTAAGATGGATCTAGGTTGGTGTAGTAATGATAAATTAAAAATATATATTACATTATTTCATTAAATAATATAAAATACAATAAATTTTTATAAATATATATAATTGTGTCGAGCGGCACATTCTACAACGCAGTATGAGTGTGATGTGTGATTTGGTATGTGCTCAATGTAGAGTTGATCTGTGTTCTTTATTAAAAAAAAAAAACTCTAAATAAAATAAAACATTTCCAGTTGTATTAAAAACATAAGTGAATATACATATTCAATTAGATTTAATTAAAAAACTTATAAAATATTAATAATCATAATTCCCTCTCTTATTGTACTAGCTTGATTAAATTTTTTTAATATTTCAACCCAATATGAAGGAGATGTGGTAAAATATTTCACTTTCACTCTCAGTGCCATAAAAAATAAATAAACAAATAATATATATATATAAGAGAAAGAATGTGTGTGTGTGTGTGTATGTGTATCTCAATGCCCAAAAGGAATAAATAATTAAAAGTAAAATAATTTAGTTTCTTTCATAATCTAAAGGAGATGTGCAATTCATCTAATTTTTAATATAAAATTGATGTGTGGGATTCAAAAATATTAATAATAATAATAATATTCAATGTGTGTCATAAATAAATATTTCACTCTACAAAATTAAATAATATTGACATGTATTTAAAAATTTATTAATAAAATAATAATAATTTGATATGTAAAATGTGATTTATAAATGAAATATGCCAATGTTGAGGGTCAAGGTCAGCCTCAATGTTGGATGTTATCACCAGGAGCTCGATCAAGCTTGGACGCCCCTTGGGTTAGTTTAATTCCCCCAAAAGTGGCTCACATCCTCAATCCCTTCCTATGAGATTTGAACATGTGACCTAGTGGGAACTAAACCCCACACAAACTGATTGGTCTACACCTCACGGGTATTTCAATGTCAACTATGTGTGTATGTATATACCATATAAAGTAATTAAAAAAATTTAATTCTTATCGCTAATGCATATTAAAATATTTCAATAGTCTCATTATTTTACAATTTGGTATAGGTATATTTTAGATAATTGTAAATTTAATTTGTCTATTCTAGACAATCCAATTGCTCAAGGAGACTTTCAAAGCATTGTATCCATTTATACATTCAAAAATATGATTTAAACAATGATAACTTACACATGGTGTGTGTCCATATAGTGATGAGAGAGAGAGAGAGATTTAACATGTGTTAAGAGAGATTAAATCAAGTTTTTCACTCTAAAATAAATTTACATATTAAGATATTTGATCCCTCGGGGAGCTATAGATCAATGGTTAGGATGGATATATATTTGTATTACTAATCCCTTTGTGTAGTTTAAGTGGGCCTAAGGATTAAGAACATGTGCTTGCTAGTAAGAGACCATAGGTTCAAATCGAGGAGGTAGAATGTGGACACCTTTATATAATTTAGTAGTCAAAGCCCATAGCTAAGGAATTCATTTGTCCTAAAAGAAAATGGTATATTATTTGTTTTATAATGATTCCTCTAAAAAAATTAAATAAAATAATTTTATCTTAAAAATAGTCAAAATTTTATAAATGTTTAATTTAAAACCCTTACAAACTTGAATATGTTTACAACAAGTATAGATGCATCTTAACTTTAAATTTATGAAATGTCAAGAGGGATCAAATACCTTAGGTGAAAAGCTCTTTTTTGGTGCAAAACTTGAGGAAATGTTTGCAACTCTAAGAAAAGTTTCCACTCAGAGAAATTTAATCCCTCATGTTGTTCTATAATGTTGCATTTAAAAATAATAAAATGATACGTACATTAATAAATTAAAAAATAGTAACAACAAAAAATTAATATCAGCCATAAATAAAATACTTCAATTTCCACCTTAAATTTGCTTGTACTTAATATAAAGAGATAAAGTAATTGAAAGAAAAAATATAATAATAATAATAATAATAAATTACATTTTAGTATGAGGGGTAATTTTTTTCTACTTAATATGAAGTTAACACATTACATGTAAAAAAGAAGTGCTACATAGTAGCTAGTACATGTCGCTTATTTTAAATAAAGAAATATTGAATTCAAGTTAGTGTTAAGGTTTAGAATCCAATCAATTTAGGTTTTACTGATTGGTAAATCGAGGCATTTTGTTAATTGTAATTCTGCATTGTGGCGGTGGAGAATCCAATCCTACCCACCGTGAGAAGTGATAATGTTTTTATTTAGAAGGTTTTACATTTTATATGTAAGTATAGATATATATATATATATATATATATTTTAAAAGCAGTCATTCTTGTCATATATATCTCTGAAAGAGAGATTGAATATATTCTAAAAATATTTAAATATTAAAAAGGGAGTTTCTTTATTTACTTAATTATTTGTTGTTTGAATTGATAACCATTTTAATTTATTATTAATAATTTGCTTATTTGTTAAAATCTTTTTTTTAGTGTCTAACTATTTTTAACATATATATATATATATATATATATATATATATATAGATAATGGTTTAAATCAATTTTCATTTAATTATTAATGAGTTTATCCCATTGTATTTGTTTATGAATAAAGTTATTTAATTCAACAGATAAAATTTTAAACCTGTTAACTATCAATATTTATTAATTTTGAACTTGTTAATTAATAGAATTTATTATAAAAGTAATCTAAATATTATAAGATAATTAACTTACATTTTAACTAATTAATGGTTAATAAAATTTCATTTTTCTTGAAAGATTAATTGTCTACTAAGGGGAAAAGATTTGCATAGATTTTAGTGGGTAGTAACCACTGAAAGTGTGAACATTTACAATTTTATTCCTACCTATTATTTTTTTGAAGAAAACATAAATAATGGTGGGAAGTAAGTGTATTTATTTACATATTGTTCCTATTAATGTTTTATGCAAATATTTTATTAAATTATGGTGGGTAGTAATTAATGGTAAATATGTTATTTACTTGAGTATGTTTTTTTCAAGGATCTTAATTTTTGGTGGTTTCCTATGAAGCTTAACAATGAAAAAACTAAAATTATCTAAAAAACATGGCATAAATATTGCAACTGCATCCAAAACTTATGGCAAAAAAATCTAAGTCAATTATCCACATGTCATTGTGTTGTGCAAAGGTTGCAATAACAATATAAAACAAAGTAATACCCAGTCAAAGGAAAAATGGAATGCATAATACCATGCCTATGGCAAGTATAATACTATATTTCAATGTGCATATTTAGTAAAATATAATGTTTATTTGATAAATAAAAATATATAAAACACGTATAATGCACATTCAGGCCACATTTGTTTGTTAGTAGGGTATGGTCTTCATCAACACTTATATCCACTATGGAATCTCCCAAATTGTGCTCTTTCTACACCACAACTTCAAGTGAAACTAGTCAAGGTAGGTTTAAGTGGGGCTAGGTATAAAGCATAGAAACAATGGCATTTGTGCTTACCACTTAACCCACTTAAGGCACAATTGCCTTTGAACATCATTTTCGTACTTGTAATGATCAACCATTAGGGGATTTTTGAGGTCTACAATGGGCCTCCTAAGAAAAAAGTACAACCAAAATAAAATTTATAAGAACCAATAGGATTCAAGGTGATGATGTCAACCATGGGGGATGATTCACCATTTTCTAAGTAAAATGGTAAAAAGATTAAAAAATAATAAAATAATAAAACTACTTTTTCAACTCGTATTTTCAACTTATCTCCCAAATTTTTTACTCAAATTTTGAGCAACAGTACTCGCTGGATCCAAAATTTAATTCCTCATCCAAGGAGTACCCACGTTGCATACTTTTGATGGACCCAGCTACATGAAATATGAGAAATACATTAAAAAATGTGATTGCAATCACATTTTTCATGTATTTCTCATTTTTCGTGTAGAAGGGTCCATCAAAAGTATGGAACATGGGTAATCCTTGGATGAGGAATTAAATTTTGCATCCAACGAGTAATCCTACTCAAAATTTGAGTAAAAAATTTGAGAGATAATTTGAAAATACAAGTTGAAAAACTAGTTTTTTCTTTTTTCCCTCTAAAATTTGATGATGTAATCAAATATTATTTTATTATTTCCACTATTGTTTTATAATTTCCTTAGGAGGCCCATTTTAGACCTCAAAATTCCCCTAATGGATATTGACATACTCACCTCGTTGAGGCTTTCACAAAAAAAAATTTCAAGTAACTAAATTACTCTATGGACATACCACCATCTATTGGATACTTGACTTTCGATTACCTATGATTTTATAAGAAGGTAGTCTAGATATTGAATGTATGCAAAATTTAATCATACAACTTGACCTATATAACACACAACGATCTCATAGTATAAACAATTTCCATTTTTCTTGGGTTTATGAGTGCCAAGAACCGTGAACTATCAAAATGTGTAAACATATTTAACTTAGTGATTTTTTCAAGGGTTTTTACACTCCTAAAACCATCGATTTAGATTATGTTACATTTTTCATTGCTTGGGTCTACAATTTTTACAAACATAATTAAAATAATGTGGAAAATATCTAGCTTAAAAAACCGGCCAACAAAACTCATGTCAAAAAAATCAATGAAACCAAACTAGCACCAAAATACAACAAAACATCAAAACAGATGAAGACAAAACTAGTGGTCATTCTTTTATATCACAATGATTGATGCCCTCTAATTGGTCTCTGCAGATCAGTATTACCAGGGCCATGCGTAGACCTTCATGTAGAAATATGAGAACTTGATCATGTCGAAATCTAACTACAACAGAAGTACTACAGTGGAAAATTCCATGGCATCCAAATTGTCTATTGGAAACATGAGTTAGATGGAATTTACAAGTGAATATTCTTATAAGGCATAAAAATTTGATAGAATTGGTGGCCATTTCTCAAAGGCATGCAATTACTCTGTATATTCTTCCATAAATCCATTTGATTGCATCAATTCTCCTTGATTAGTTGAATTCCCTTCTCAAATGCATTCTTTGCTACAGGGGGTTGATGGTGCTTAGTGCCAAAAAATTTAGAGGATTATGGGTTGTTCAAATAAGAGCCTTTCGGGAAATGAAACAAGTTACTCTCTAAAAATTCCCTCGAAGTAGCACTCTGAGTGAAAACTTTATATTGATAATACGGGTATATCCTTCACATAGGACATAAAATATAGTTCCTATTAATAGTGGTTTGTTGACTGCCAACTAGAAGGGGATCTAACGTGTAAAATTTAATTGGTGAACCTTGAGGTCAAGCTTCTCCTGGAAACCAAATATCATAGACAACATGATTGTGCACCTCTCAAGTATATGATATAGATTATGGTCAACGGCCCGAAGGTTTCTAGAAATATGGGGCGAAGAACCCAGTCATGTTAAATATATCAAATATTCTACTCATTTGCATCACACATTCCCATATCACATATACAAATTCCATAACAAACTTGAAAACACTATCAAATCCTTAACATCAATAAGAAAATATTGATTTTAGATTCAAGAAATTTCCATTGGGAGGAGGATTTTTTTTGAAAACTTCATTCTAAATGGAAACCACTCCATCTCTCCCACTTTTACGCAAATGAGAGCCATTCATTCTATAGCCCTCATGTTGAAGCTTCCATGTGTTGTAACATCCCATTAAAAAATTCCTCTATGAGATATCCCTATAGTTTCTTCCACTATCTTTCCTCATAGCACACTATTCCCTGCTAACTAGTTATGTGCCCTCCTCTATATAAAGCGATGAGAGTCATATGTTATTTTCAGATCCTCCTTACAATAACGCGGAAAGACACACAAAAAATATCAAAATCAACACTACAATAATAAAAAACTAACAAATCTCACACATTAACTAACTTATGTATAGAATAGTGATTTAATCCTCATATTTCTTCCATATTCTTGATCCCTTTTGTGAGGGATTCAAGCTCAAATCACACTCGGATGAGCTCTGATACCAATTTAAAAATTCGATGATTAGACATAGTACAAAAATTACACACAGAATAATAATATATTCATCTTCAAAACAAGATACATCACACTAATATAGTTCATATTAGATCCAATAGATTTTGAATTAGGAGCATGCTGTTGAGAAAATATCTCAACAAACTCCAATAATCATAAAACAACTCTCTAAAATAAAGATTATTCCTAACAGTTGTTCCTTCAAAGTTTAATATGAATTTTGCATACAACATTTTAAAATTTATTAATAACACACACACACACACACAGATATATATATATATATATATATATATATATATATATATATATATATATATATAGAGAGAGAGAGAGAGAGAGAGAGAGAGAGAGAGAGAGAGAGAGAGAGAGAGAGAGAGAGAGAGAGAGTATGTCCTATGGATATATGTTTTCTACATCCAAATATTAGGAGGCATGTATTACCATTTTAATGTGAAGAATGTGAATTATAAATAAAATATTTCAATAAGTCAACTATGTATATATTCTATAAAACAAGTGAAAATAAAACATTTCATATAGTTAAAACATTTAATTAGTGTGTTTCTTAAAGCCGACATAGATCCATCTTAACTTCAAATCTACCAAATTCCCAAAGGAAACATTTCTCTTAAGGTGCAAACATTTCCTTAAGCTTTGCACTCACAAATAAATAGTTATCTTGAAAAATTTGATCCCTCTCTCGAGTTAAGATAGGTCTATTCTCATAATATTATGATTTATATTCATGATTAAGGCTTTTTTTTTTAATTCAGGTAATTGTTTATTTATAAGTACAACATTTATTAAACTGATTTTTGGAATATATTTTGGTTAATATTCACCCAATCAAACATAATTTCAATATTATTTAAAAATAGAGAAATTTTATCATCTCCAAACCGTGAATTATGCATTAGAATTTAAATTTAGGAGTAATTCATTATTTATTTTAATGATAATAGATTTTGATAGTTTGGATTTATCTTTGAAAATTTTTGTGGTTTTTTTTTTTTTAAACATTTCAAGAGTTGTTTTTTTATTTTTCCATATATTAACATATTTCATTTTCTAGTTTATAGATAAAGATAAGATATTATGTTTAATAATAAGGCTTAAAACCATTACAAAAATATACTTATAAGCATAAATTGAACCTCAGTGGATAGGATAATAATCATTCCTCCCAACCACTCAAAAGAAACCCAATTGAAAGGAGTTTTCTTTGGCTTTTTTCATGTTAAAATTACATTTTTTAAGCATAAAATTTTCCAGTACCATGGATCCAATGGATTCCCAAAGGTGTAGGTTGAGGACTTCGCCCCTCTTTGGTAACTAGAGAAGAATAAAAAAAAATCAAGATTTCTCTTTCACGGATGTAGTGACTAAGCACCATTAAGAGGAATGAAGAGAGTTCATGAATATCACAACTCCAATTCTTACAAGGAATGAAAAATCAGAGTTACCATACCATAAGAATTATGGAAATTTGAATTTTGAACTATAATTAATCCCTATGGAATCTTCTCTAAGGGGTGAATTGAGGCTAAAAATAAGAAGGGGAAAAAAAGAAATGACTAAAATCACTTTACTCATTAACTTGTGACTCTCTTTCTTTCATATATATGCTTTATATTGCAAATAATTAATTTGTTCACATACCAATTGTACATGAATTTCTATCAATACTCTCACAGCGTCATGCAATGGCAATGGAAATTTTACAATATTTCTCATCCTATGAATGTTGTTTCACATTCTAGGAAAAATAATTAACATAAAACTTAAAGAGTAAGCTTAACAAAACAAATTTAGATTTCTATTATCCATCTCAACTATGACGGATACAAAATAAATTTACATACAAATTTGTTGACATTTAAATATTTAGCATTAAGAATTTATTCCAGAAAATTATTTAAAAATATTTTGATTTCCCAAAACACAAAAACCCATTGATAATAAAAGAAATTCATTAAAATTATGGATAATTTAAAATTTCAACAAATGGTTTTATTTGCAACCATTAGGTTTTTCCCATAGCTATGCATGCAGTACCTCTTGTGCTCTAATTTAACCTGGCATTGATTGTCTCTCTTCTTTGGGGTTAATTTTCTCAACTTCTTCTTCTATGGCTATAGTTTAGTGTCGTTATTTCCTCCCTATTGATTTTTTTTAATAGCATGGTAGTGGTTATCTATATTTCCCCAATTCCCCCTCATCTAATTTTCCCAGATCTCACTCAAAATCCCATCTTAATGACATTGGGAAGTCTATGTGAGAACATTTACCAAAAAAAAAAAATCATCCAACTACCAATATGGTTAATGATTGTAGATCTATTTCTCCTCCCCCTAATGATAATGTGGATAAAGCTTATTTTATCAATAATGTGAAGAATGCTCCTAATTCTCCCTACTTCTTCACTTAAGAAGCTCTCACAATCACTAGTCCGATAGTGGTAGACGTTGTTTTTCAATAGGCTTTTTTCATTCAAATGGGCCCTTTTGTCATTTCAATATCCCTTAGCCTTGTTTAGTGGATCTAAATAAATGCATTTACTCTCTTGGAAACCTGAGTTAATAGAAGAGCCATTTATTTACCCATGTACAAAGGGTTACTTCATTGTTGAGTTTAATCTTGTTGAAGACAAGGATTTGATTTTAAACTCTAGTCATCGGATTTGGGGAACATATAGTTTTTGTCTAAAACCTTGGACTCCTTCCTTTGATCCTCTAAATGATTCTCTTTCCTCGACTCCTATGCTGGTTAGAATTCCAAATATACCTCTACATTTATGGGTTTCTCACTCTCTTTGATCCATTTCCAAAATCTATGAAGATATTATCACATGTATACCAAAAAATAGAGATTCATAGCACCATTAAATTTCCTACATATGTGTTGATATGGACTTCAACAAATTGTTTCAAGTAGAAATAATTTTGCAAGGTGAGAAGTACTCCTGGAACCCAAAAACTAGATTATGAACATGATTCTTTTCATTGTAGGTAATTCTTTGAAAATAACCTAACAAAAAAATTAATAAAATGGAAATGGATATCTAATAAGGAACAATAAATGCCAACCTGGTGGGTTGGAGCCAAGGAAGAAAATAAAATTATTTCTAATGAAGATCTTACTTAACTAGACCCTCCTATAGAAGAAACAAAACCAGGTTTAAAATAAATTAGGGATACCTCAGTAGATATTGAGAAATCAAAGAATATTCCCTCAAATGAAAACCCTTCATCTCAACAAGAATCACTATAGTAATGATTAGTGGATTCAGAAAATGTAGAACCTCTTACAGAAATTGGGAAAATCGGGCTAAAGAAGACAAGAAATAAGAGGAATTAGAACCCCTAGATCTAGACAAATTGATAAATGCAAGAAAAAAAAATACCTCATTAAATACAAAGGAAATTTGGGCACCATTAGTAAAGAAGAACAAATCCCCTTCAATGGTATAACTAATGGAGACAAGAAGTGGGGCATGTTGTCCAATAGAGTCATGCAATTTTTTTTTTCTTTTTTTTGTTAACAATTTGACCAAATTTACTCATGCAAGAAATTTAGGGATGAATTTTTTGTGGTTATAAGTATTTTAAGTTTTTGGAAAATAAGGAACTGGAAAATTTTCATGAAACACGAGGCTAGTAATTTTTTGAGCACCACTTGCTCTAGATTTTTTCTCATCAAATATTTACCAACTAATGTGTGTGTGTGTGTGTGATAGAGATAGAGAGAGGATCATCTTCTTCTATATATATAAATAAATTATGTGTTGGAGAATTTATTGCATGTTAGTGTTGACAATTTTCTCTTCAAAACCATCCATAAAATGAAAGGGTGCAAAGGAACGAAATATGATTCCTACACTAATACATGAAACAAGAATGTATATAAATTAAAAACATAAATGTTACAAACACATGGAATAAAGAGAAAATAATTAACAATGCGATATTTTTGGGAAAATCATTTCAAGATAAAAACCCCACACTATAACATACACTCAATGTATTATTAAACAACTCAAAGGTTGCAATGCAAAGTCTTTGACCTCATAAAAAGAGTGTCTAACACCACAATTATTCTACTCTACTATAACACCACAATTATTCTCTACTATGCTACAACAATACAAATATTCTATGCTTTATTATAGCATCACAAGTATTCTCTACTCGACTGCAACACTGCAAGGTGTGTGACACACTCACCCCAACGTTCCACCACTTTTCATATTCTAGTAAAAGGGAGAATGCATCAATCTACGAGCTAATTTCTAGGGCCCATAAGGCCCATAGGCTCACATATCCACTTGAATTTACTTGTGTTCATCAATTTCATTAATGCATCTACAAGATTCTGTAATGTGTCAACATTATGTAGTATCACCTTTTCATTCTCTACCATGTCCCTAAAAAAATAGTATTGGATATCTATATGTTTTTACTTTACATGAAAATTTGGGTTTTTAGCTAGGAAAATGGCATTGTTATTATCACATTGAACTGTAATAGCTCTTTGACTTGGCCCTGCTTTAGAGTTCTATAAGCCATTTGACTTCCTTACAAGCATGAATAGTTTCCATATACTTTACCTCTGTAGTGAAAAAAGTGACCACATATTTTCACTTACTTATCCAACTTATTACTCCACCAAAACACAGATCCAATCTTATATATCCTTCTATCTAGATCCCCTACTTAATTAGAATCCACAAAACTATGTATATCCAATGAATTTGGATACCTTAAAATATCACTATGATAGAAAATAGAATATTTATAGGTACCTTGCAAATACTTGAAGACCATCCTCACTACAAACTAGTTTTCAAGTTCAATATTAGCAATGAATCAATAGAAGTGTCCCACTTCTTGGAAATTGTATGGTCGAGTGCAAACTCTAGCATGCATCAAATTGCCGACTACATTCGCAAAGGGAACAAAACCCTTATCATTCATTTATGTCGGTGTTGTATGTAAATGCGCAATTGAAATTTTAATTCTCATAGAAATAAAAACATTCAATGGTCCATTGTCTCCCATGTAAAAATGTTTGTGCAAAATGAAAAACCTCTCGGGATAAGAAACCGATGAATGTTCCCCTCTTATTTTTTTTCAATATATATATATATATAGATATATATATATATATATATATATATATATAATATTTAAAATATAATTTTTAATATATATATTTTTATTATAGTTCTAAATTATGGCTAATACACACACACACACACACGTGCTTGAATCTAGTCGTTTTTAAATAAAACTTAAACTAATAATTAGTTTAATTAATAAAAAATAATTAAATAATTAAAAAGGATATTTACAAACTAATTAACTTAATGAATCAAATTTAATCAAATTAATTAATTAGACAATTATATTTACATATTTCATTCCTAGGCAACAAAATTTGACCAAACTTTAACTGGGGATATTTTCCAAACTTTAAGTCAAAATGACACAAAACTTGAACCGTTGGTAGGGAAAATTTTAAGAAACCCCCCAAATTTATATGTATAATAAATGGGTGAATCCCCATGGTATATAGAAAAATGTATAGGCTATTTTTTCATTAATATGATATACATATATAATTTTTTGGCGAATCTTTCACTAAATTATAAAATTTTGTTAAATATTGGCGAATTTTTCACTAGGTTATAAAGTATTGAAAATTCTTGGTTAATCTTCTAAAAAACTAGAAAACATTGTAAAATATTAGTGATTAATTACCAATGTATAGAAACATATGAAATAATAAGAAACATGTTTAGTTAAAAACTATGATATACAATTTTCCATGTTTTGGAAAAGAAAAATCACGAGTAATGTTCCTCTAGGTTATTGTTATACATTATTGCAAATATTTTTGCATGTTTTTACGATGTTTTACCACAAATTTCTTATCACATCCCAAGGGGCAATTAATTTTAAAGGCACCCCCAAAGGTATGTGATGTTGAACCAAATAAATTCTTTTGCTCAAACTTGGTCTCTATGCATCTAGATAACCCTTCCATATTCTATGTAATTCATATTCTATAGGTTTCACAGGAAAATAAGGTCTATGAATAGCTATATCAAAATCATGAATATTTACATAAAATTCTTTTGTTTTCTTAAACATCACTTTTCTAAAAGGTATATACTTCTAGAATTCCTCAAGTTCAAATAAACCAACAACTTTAAAACATGGTGTTTCATCATAATATGTAGTTTTTTCACCTACTTTTGGATCATAACTATTGTAGTCATTGTTGCAATTTATTCTATGGTTAACAACTCTAATAATGTTGGCTTGGTAAAAAACTATTTGAAATTGCACAAAATAAAAAATGAGAATGAATGGAAGATGAATATGCATTGAAACTTAATTTCCTAAATGATGAAAAAAAAGGTAATAACACAAACTCATTAGAAATCTATAATGAGTGAGTTAAAAAATATAATACAAATATAAAAAATAGTCTGTGCATGTTCATTACATGGAATAATATGTCACAAGGCAATGATCATCAATGGGTTTTTCACTTAAAGAATAGTACTATATTAAACAATCTATCATTCTCAACTAATTACATGTGATGTTTTTTTGTATTGGTATCAAATTATAATTGCATTAGATGAATGTCCTTCTCATGATAATATGACTTCTATGATGAACAAATAGGATCCTAGTGCACAAACCATTTTTTTTCTTCACTTAACTAAGTAGAGCTCATTTTCCTCTCTCAACAAACAATAAGTACTTTTAAAGAAAATATAAAATAAAATAGTAGATTCTAAGAGGTGAAGACTCTTTTGTGACACCACAACGTGAGAGGAAATAAAAACAAAAACATATCCTTCAATAATCAAATATACAAAGAAAATAATACTAATTATGGAAAACACATTGAATGCCTAGATAATAAGTGAAGTCATATATTAATCCTAATACCAAATCATTCTAAAATGAACATGACAAAAAAAAAAACAAAAAAAATTTTTACTCAACAAAGGTCTTTAACTTTAACCGAACCCCTTAAATCAATAAAATAAGATGAAACAAATCATGCCTTAATAAAAGGATCAATTAAAAATCAAATAAAAACTAGAAGAATTTAAGAGATCCTAAGTTTTAAACAAAATAAACCCAAAATTTTCAAACTTGGAAAAATGATCCAAATGAAACAAATGAACAAACCATTAAGAGTGACCAAGATATTAGAGCTACAAAAACAAAAACAAAAAAACTCATCTAATTGAAATGAACTCATTCTTTCCTAGTAAAAGCCTTGTTAAAGTACTTTTGTATCCTTTAATACAAGGACACTACCTATGTCAAAATATAGATCCTCACCTCATAAAATTATTGCTTCATTTTCTATCACATACAAGAAATGGATAAATCAATAGTTAATTATCAAGACATCAATCTTAAAAAACATTGCGGCAAGGAAATATGGCTTCAATGTTACAATAAAGAACAGAAATTATAGAACATGTTCTTACCTCAAATGCAATGTCAAATTGGAATATAGTATTACTAATGTTGTGATAAATAATTGAGAATGAGCACCAAAAATAGAGGAACAACAAATTTAATCAAATAAAAGGAATCACCTCATTTGTACTATTCCATTCAATTTTTCTTACACAAGCTATGGAACATGTAGACCAAAATAAGTGTCCTTTGGGAATTCATATTTATTGGAATAGATAAAATATTGTGGTATATCAATTTTCCACTTCTCAATTTGGTCCTCATTTGCTTCATTCTGAACACAATCTTCTCCATGAGAATTGTAATTTTGATACTCCAAAATATCATGTTCCTTATCAATTTTATTAGAGAAGCTTTTTGTATTGTCTTCGCCCCTTCTATAACAATATGATCTCCAAAGAGCTAGTGTTCTTTCATAAGGAAATTTTTTAATGTCATACTTTGTTACATATAATTTTAGACATATATCCATATGTTTATCAAGTTTGTTCCTCAAATTTGACTTCAAAAATGATAGTGCACTAAACATCCTCTCATCATCTAATGATCACAAAATCATGGTTTGAGAAAAATATTCTAATTTGAAATAGTATGATATATTTTCTTGTAAGTATTAGCTAGCACATAAAATATTCCATAATCTTGTTATCGCACCATATTCTAGAGGATTCCCCAAAACATGAAATTGTTTCCACATTGTTTCAACAAAGCGCATGGCTTGTTGAAACAATTTTGATGAATCCAAAATACCTTGAATTTAAAAATAATAATTTAATATTTTAATCCATATTTTAATATTTTTTTGAATCCTTTAATTAGTTTATAAATATTTGTCTTCGTTCGCTTCTTAATAATTTATGCCTCAAACTTCTCCTAAGGTATATTTTATTATTTATATTATTTAAAGATCCTTTCCATTCCTTGGAACCCATTTTCTTATTTCATGGTTAACTCCATTCGGTTACCTTTATATTCTCTTTTCATTACTAAACCCACCTCATATTTTATTTATTTTTTGTCCTTGATGATGGGTGGAGTGTCCACTCGAAACATTGGACATTTCCAATATTGACACACACTTTATTCTAGAAAAATCTCAACAATGGTTGAAAATGTTTATGATGAAGTTTCCTATGATAGAAAACCTTGTGAAAAGGATAAAGATGGTAGGATGCTTGTCAAGAGGTTGATTAAGGGATCATGTGAGTTCCCACGAGGCATCAAATTATCAAGTAACATTAGTAATGCTGAAGGAAACTATCCAAATATGAAAATTAATCATGCTAATATTTATGACTTGTAATGATTGGAGTAATAATTCCTTTATGCATACTTTATATATTCATTTATTCATTTATGATAATGATACCTATGTTGGATATGATGAATGAAGAATCTTTTGGCATGGCAATATTTTTATAACCCTTTTGATTCAACCATGAATTAGTATCTCATGACTGATTCACTTATAATGATTGAATGGGTAACAAAATCATGTTATGAATTTGTATAACACATGATAGTGAATTCCAATAGAGCTAATGTGTGAAACCATATTGTTGATGGATATGGAAGGATATAGTACAACACAAATGTCCACTTGTCTCCCTGCTTATATTGGTATTGTACAGTATAACCTTCTTGCAAATAGTGAGGAGCACCTATAAAGGAGAGGATTCCTAAAGTATTATATAGTAGAGAATGGAGTTTCCTTGTAGTATGTTAGAGGTACATATGGGGGGTGAATAGATGATGTGTTGATGTATTGGTTAGACCTTCCAATTGATGTTGGTGGAATATATGATATAGAAATGTAGGATTTTGAAATCAAGCGACAAGGATGGATTGAGTAGATTTGATCATGAGTATCAGCACATCGGTTTATTGGAATAAATATTTAGTTTTATATTGTAATGGTAGGTATGCTAAGTAATACATGTATAATGAAACATAGTTCCATTTAATTTATTATGATTAACAACTAAAAATGATTGAATTATTAGTTTGTTAATATTATTCTGAGAACACCTCATGGATGGTAGTAAATATTGAAAGAAAGGATTATAGGCATAGATAATCACTTTTATTTGGTTGATTAAAAAATTTAGGTTGTAGGTGGAATGGTCTCAAATACGAAAATGAGTGTAATTATGTAAGAAATATTAGGTACTACGCCGCAAAAGTGTGAAACACCATGAGAAGGAATCTCATACTTATGAAATCTATGAATTAGACTTGGAATTTATAAGTTGTATTATTATGAGGGTGTGTTAGAAAGGATAATCAAACTAATTATTTTCTATGGAATCCATTATATGGGATAGATGCATATCCATATAGATAAGTATTAAATAAAAAATACATACATACCTTTGAATATATGCTTACATCATGGAATTGAGAAATATTGTGCATAAGATAAGTGTTTCTTCATAATTGTTATAATATGTATGCTTACTTGATTACTAGCGCGGGCATATCTTGGATTATTGAAGTATGGTGGTATACCAAGATATTGAATAATATGGCACTGCAAATACAACTAAAGAATGAGGAAAATAAGTGGTGTTAATGAGAAGACAACACTGAGGATTGTGTTATTAGAAGGGGGATATGCTAGAAGGTCCTAGTATTGAATCCCACTGATTAACTGTATTTAACTATGATTGAATGTTTGATTTTTTTTGGCATGGATATTTTAATTACCATGCTTTATTTACAGCATGAGGAAAAAAATTATGTTGATTTGAATAATATAAATATTATTTTTCTTGAATTTAATAAAATAATAGAGATACATGAGGTAGGAGCACATAAAAAGAGGGTTATGCTAGCAGAATATGGGAAAGGTGAGAGGTTACTAGGGGGTTATATATGCCAAATAATCCTTAGTTGTCCATTTTTCCAAACTTTACTTTGTTTCCTTCATCACCATGTTCCTTACTAAAAATATAGAAACCTTAACTACCAAACATTGAATGCATGTGGTAGTTGTGGATATGTACACCTTACATAATTATGAAATCAAGTGGATAAGTACCTTCATCATGGGAATTGTGATAGAAGTGGTAAAACCTAGATTTTATCACATTTTATTCAAAAAAATCATGTCCCCGCAATAAGGGGTAATATGAGGTCTCATGGGGTGTTGGGTTTAGGGTGATTTTTTATTCATTCACTCATCATTATACCCCCCACACGTGTGGTTGAGGAGGAGGGAACAAACTCATGATTGGATGTAGGAAATTATTGTAGAGAGGGAATTATTCATGTAGTCTTAGAGGTATGTATGTTAATAGTTGTAGGGAAGAAGGAATTATTCATTACTGGTCATTCTTGTCCTAAGACAAGCAACATAGTCCAATATAATGCTCACCTAAATGACATAATCAATTTTGGTTCTAAGGTGAATAGTGGAGCCCATTCTGTATTCACATGAATGGTGTGTGACCATTATGAACTCATGAAAATAACATTTAAGAGAGATGGATGGGGATAGAGATAGTAGAGAAGGAAAATAAAATGAAAGAAAAGTAAGTTATAAGACATAAAGAAATAGAGGGAGAGAAAAATTCATTCTCTCTTGGTTAATGCTAGCATCCATGAAAGTAGTTGTAAAGGTATTGGTTCCTACTAGGAGGGTGATCAATGAATGATAGAGGCAATTTTGAATTCATGTGATGAGAAGTACATAAATATGTATAGATTCTGAAAAATAGATAAGGAAGAGATTCAAATGGTTAAAAGATAATTTCTATTAAAATAAGTGAATTCTAGAGAGGGAGAACATAGATAGATTCAAAAATAGGGTTGGAAAGGGATCCAAGAAATATATCAAGCTATGTGATGGAGAATCCATGGATAGAATCTAAGGAGTAAACCATAGTGTGGGTTGAACAACCAAACAAGGAAGCCTTTAAAACATGAAAAAGGTCAAGGACTAAGTAAATGTTGTTGGAGTTAATGGATAATATCTAGACCCTCTATGCACACATAGAGGGAGAGCTTAGAGACTTTTGAGGGACTATTGAGTAGATAAGGAAGGTATCCTCCTTATTCTATGTAAGGAAAGAAATGTGTGTCACCAAAATAGTTATGTTGTTTCAAGAAAAAAAATTAGCAATGAGCCAATGGGATCGGTAAATTTTTATCCTAAGAATGATTTACATAAAAATGTTCTAATTTTACCTAGCAATATCATAACTTCAATTATGGTGGAATATTATAAAAATAATTAGTGAAATAGAGTCTATGGTTGGTTGGAACATTGCTCTACCTAAGTTAGCCTTAGCATTCAACTTTCAACTAGATAAGATCTTCTTTTGGTTTGTTTATGCATGATGCACTTTGTTGGAGTATTTTACTATTTCAATGTTGATTATTGCTACAAGTTTACTATTTCTTCATAGTGGTAAATCAATGTCATATGTGCCAATGTAATTCTTGTAAATATAATTTTATATAATGCTACAACATTTTTACTAAGTATCATTACCTCTATTTATTTTTGGATGTGAGTGTGCAAGTAAACATACATAGTGTTATAGCTTGTGACGAATATGATATGTGAATCAATATTATGGTTATAGGATACCATTAGGGAATAATGAATTGTGGATGGAACAAATGATTTCTTTGTTAATGTTATGGAACATATTCTTTCTTTGCTAATGTTATGCAAGAAACTGGAGGTATATATTATGCACATGTCTACTTAATATTACTTATTCACCTTGTAATATTTTTTTGATTAAAATAAGAACTCATTTGTTATGTTCCAAACTAGACGAAAAATAAATATAGGCTATTTTCAATAATTTTTTTGATTAAAATTAATTTAACAAAAATTTAGATATAAAATATAATTGTTTAAGGGAAATTTCCAAAAGACGTAGTTCCTATATGCCCCATGGTTTTTAAAACTAAGCTATCCATGAATATTTTGTTTTATGGAAGTGCTTCTTGAGCATTTTAGATAAAAGTACATATGTACAACACCTCAAATTCTTATTAAGAGAAATCAAGGTGCTGTTTTTGTTTGCATGTATGTTTTCATATGTGGGATATGAGGATCAACTCTTTAACTAGAAACGTAACTACAATACTTGCACTAACAACAAATCTGTGCACACATGGTCGACTCAATGTACAAGTACATGCTTGTATTGGTTTAGGTTGGATTTCAATCTGGTAGATGGAGTATATACAATTTTTTCAAACGAGAAAGAAAGTCTTGTAGCTCCAAGGAAAACCTTTACAGTGAAAATTTTGACTGAAACATTTGCACATAACAGATTTAATCCCTCTGGAAACCATATATATATATTTCATTGTTTAAACTATATTTTTGAATGTAAAAAATGGATTCAATATCATCAAAATTTACTTGAGAACTTGGATTTTGTAAACTACATAGCTTAAACTTTCAATTTGAACACATTTGCTTGATTTGAAACAAAATTGACCAAAATATATTCCTAAAAAAAAGCAACAATGAGACTACTGAAAATGATTTAGCCATAAACAATATTGCATATATAGTTTTTTTTAATAATATAAATACATATGGGTGAAATCACGAAGTTGGGAAACACTTTTTGGCGGACGGCTAGAATTTGGGAGAAATTTTTAATTTCTCGTCCGAGAAAATAGTCGACTCTATTTCTCGACTGAGAGTTTTAAAAACTCTCATCCGAGAGTTTTATTGGGTTTAACCGGAGAAAAAAATCTCTCGGACGAGAGTTATGCATTTTCTCGTCTGAGAGTTTTATTGACGGAAACTCTCGGGAAGACTTTCGGACGAGAGTTAAAAAAACTCTCGGATGAGAGTTTTAAAAACTCTCGGATGAGAGTTTAAAAAAAATCTCGAATGAGAGTTTTAAAAACTCTCATCCTAGAGTTTTTTCAACTCTCATCCGAGAGTTTTATTCCTATAATAAAATGCCAAAATAATTAAGTTGTTAGAATTGGTACTTTATTTTATATAAAACTCTCGGTACTTTAGAATTGGTACTTTATATAATTTTAATAGTACTTTATTAAAATTAAAAAATGATAAAAAATAATAAAATTATAATTTTATTTTAAATTATTTTATTATTATTAATGATAAAAAAGACCTGAATATTTAATTAAATAAAATTTGTTACAATATTTTGTAATATCAATATTATATAAAAAACTAAAAATATTTTATATAAAACTAGTTGATATATTAATATAAATAAAATAAAATTCTAAAACATAAATCAAAATAAAAACAACTATATATATATATATATATATATATAATATTTTTTTTTAAATTAATGAATAAATTTAAACTTAAGAAACAATTGATTAAATGCAATGAGGTGATAAAGGAGACAATGCATAGCACCTTAATATCATTATAAATTCTTGGAAATCTCGAGAACTTTTTGAAGTGAGATGAGCTTCTTGGAATGGGTCACTAAATATCTTCCACTTCAGTTTCACACGATTAACTTGAAAGGAATTCTATTTTCCTAGGTATGGATGTAAGGGGATAAACAATATTATTTGAACATTGAGTGAGATGCCCTTCTTGGAATGGGTCCTCTTATATTCCACTTTAGTTTCACAAGATTAAATTGAAATGAAGTTTATTTTCCTAGGTATGGATGTAAGGGGATAAAGAATAATATCTGAAAAGGAAATAAATGTTAAGTGTGACATTCCATGCAGAAGTGTATGGGATTGGAGAATTATGTTATTGCAGAAAACTAACCCTTGATCCCTTAAACCCTAATTCCTAACCCCTAAACCCTTAACCCGCTAAACCCTAAACCTCTAAAACCTTAACCACTAACCCATTTACCCCCACTAAACCTCTAAATCCCTAACCCATTTAATCCCTAAAACCTAAACCTCTAAACCCTTAACCCCTACCCCTAACACGTTAACCCCTAACCCATTTAAGCACCTAAACCCCAAAACCCCTAACTCCTAACCCCTAAAATCCTTAACTGCTATATCCCCTAACCCCCTAAACCTCTAAACCAATCCTAACCCATTTAACCACCTAAACCCTAAACCCCTAACCCCTTAAACCCTAATTCCCAACCCATAACCCTTGACCCCTTAAACCCTATTTCCTAACCCCTAAACCCTTAAACCCTAATTCACAACCCCTAACCAATTCAACACCCTAAACCCCTAAAAACCTAACCCATTTAAGTGTGGATTCCATTTAACCCCCAAAACCCTAACCCCTAACCCCTAAAATCCTTCACTAATAAATCCCCTAACCCCCTAAACCTCTAAACCTGTAACACATTTAACCCCCTAAACCCTAAACCTCTAAACCCTTAACCCCTAACCCCTTAAACCCTAATTCCCAACCCCTAACCAATTCAACACCATAAACCCCTAAAAACCTAACCCATTCAACCTCATTAACCCCTAACTTCTAACCCCTAAAATCCTTAATTGTTAAATCCCCTAACCCCCTAAACCTCTAAACCAACTGTAACCCATTTAACCCCCTAAACCCTAAACCTATAACCCCTTAAACCCTAATTCCCAACCCATAACCCATTCAACCCCTCAAACACCTAAACCTCTAACCCCTTAACCCTTGACTCCTTAAACCCTAATTCCTAACCCCTAACCCATTTAACCCCCTAAACCCTTAACCCCTAACCCATTTACCCCCACTAAACCTCTAAAACCCTAACCCATTTAACCCCTAAACCCTTAACCCCTACCCCTAACCCGTTAACCCCTAACCCATTTAAACCCCTAAACCCCAAAACCCCTAACCCCTTAAACCCTAATTCCCAACCCATAACCCTTGACCCCTTAACCCTTGACACCTTAAACCCTATTTCCTAACCCCTAACCCCTTAAACCCTAATTCCCAACCCCTAACCAATTCAACACCATAAACCCCTAAAAACCTAACCCATTCAACCCCATTAACCCCTAACTTCTAACCCCTAAAATCCTTAACTGTTAAATCCCCTAACCCCCTAAACCTCTAAACCAACCGTAACCCATTTAACCCCCTAAACCCTAAACCTATAACCCCTTAAACCCTAATTCCCAACCCATAACCCATTCAACCCCTTAAACACCTAAACCTCTAACCCCTTAACCCTTGACTCCTTAAACCCTAATTCCTAACCCCTAACCCATTTAACCCCCTAAACCTCTAAACCCTTAACCCCTAACCCATTTACCCCCACTAAACCTCTAAACCCCTAACCCATTTAACCCCTAAACCCTTAACCCCTACCCCTAACCCGTTAACCCCTAACCCATTTAAACCCCTAAACCCCAAAACCCCTAACCAATACAACACCCTAAACCCCTAAAAACCTAACCCACTTAAGTATGGATTCCATTGAACCCCCAAAACCCCAACCCCTAACCCCTAAAATCCCACATTGCTAAATCCCCTAACCTCCTAAACCTCTAAACCTATAACCCATTTAAGCTCCTAAACCCAAAAACCCCTAAACAATTCAACACCCTAAACCCCTAAAAACCTAACCCATTTAAGTGTGAATTCCATTTAACCCCCAAAACCCTAACCCCTAACCCCTAAAATCCTTCGTTGCTAAATCCTGTAACCCCCTAAACCTCTAAACCTATACCCCATTTAACCCCCTAAACCCTTAACCCCTAACCCCTTAAAACATAATTCCCAACCCATAACCCTTGACCCCTTAAACCTTAATTCCTAACCCCAAAACCCTTAACCCATTTACCCCTACTAAAACTCTAAACCCCTAACCTATTTAACCCCTAAACCCTAAACCTCTAAACCCTTAACCCCTACCCCTAACCCGTTAACCGTTAACCCATTTAAGCCCATAAACCCCAAAACCCCTAACCCCTTAAACCCTAATTCCCAACCCATAACCCTTGACCCCTTAAACCCTAATTCCTAACCGCTAAACCCTTAACCCCTAATCCCTTAAACCCTAATTCCCAACCCCTAACCAATTCAACACCCAAACCCCTAAAAACCTAACCCATTTAAGTGTGGATTCAATTTAACCCCCAAAACCCTAACCCCTAACCCCTAAAATCCTTCACTACTAAATCCCCTAACCCCCTAAACCTCTAAAATTGTAACCCATTTAACCTGCTAAACCCTAAACCTCTAAACCCTTAACCCCTAACCCCTTAAACCCTAATTCCCAACCCCTAACTAATTCAACACCCTAAACCCCTAAAAACCTAACCCATTTAAGTGTGGATTCCATTTAACCCCAAAAACCCTAACCCCTAACCCCTAAATCCCCTTCAACACGCTAAATCCCTAACCCTAAACCTCTAAACCTATAACCCATTTAACCCCTAAACCCTAATCCCTAACCCTAAACCTCTAAACCAACCTAACTCATTTAACCCCCTAAACCTAAACCTATAACCCCTTAAACCTAACTCCCGACCCATAACCCATTATTCCCGACCCTTAAACACCTAAACTGTAACCCTTAAACCTTGACCCCTTAAACCCTAATTCCTAACCCCTAACCCATTTAACCCCCTAAACCCTAAACCTCTAAACCCTTAACCCATACCCCTAACCCGTTAACCCCTAACTTATAACCCCTAAAATCCTTAACTGCTAAATCCCCTAAACCCCTAAACCTATGAACCAACCCTAACCTATTTAACCCCCTAAACCCTAAACCTATAACCCCTTAAACCCTAATTCCCAACCCATGACCCATTCAACCCCTTAAACACCTAAACCTCTAACCCCTTAACCCTTGACCCCTTAAACCTTAATTCCTAACCCCTAACCCATTTAACCCCCTAAACCCTAAACCTCTAAACCCTTAACCCCTAACCCATTTACCACCACTAAACCTCTAAACCGCTAACCCATTTAACCCCTAACCCCTAAACCTCTAAACCCTTAACCCCTACCCCTAACCCGTTAACCCCTAAACCATTTAAGCCCCTAAACCCCAAAACTCGTAACCAATTAAACACCCTAAACCCCTAAAAACCTAACACATTTAAGTGTGGATTCCATTTAACCCCCAAAACCATAACCCCCAACCCCTAAAATCATTCACTGCTAAATCCCCTAACCCCCTAAACCTCTAAACCTGTAACACATATAACCCCCTAAACCCTAAGCCTCTAAACCCTTAACCACTAACCCCTTAAACCATAATTCCCAACCCATAACCTTTGACCCCTTAAACCCTAATTCCTAACCCCTAAACCCTTAACCCCCTCAACCCCAAACCTCTAAACCCTTAACCCCTAACCCATTTACCCCCACTAAGCCTCTAAACCCCTAACCCATTTAACCCATAAACCCTAAACCTCTAAACCCTTAAACCCTACGCCTAACCCGTTAACCCCTAACCAATTTAAGCCCCTAAACCCCTAAACAATTCAACACCCTAAACCCCTAAAAACCTAACCCATTTAAGTGTGGATTCCATTTAACACCCAAAACCCTAACACCTAACCCCTAAAATCCTTCACTGCTAAATCCCCTAAACCTCTAAACATGTAACCCATTTAAGCTCTTAAACCCCAAAACCCCTAACCAATTCAACACCCTAAAGCTGTAAAAACCTAACCCATTTAAGTGTGGATTCCATTTAACCCCCAAAACCCTAACCCCTAACCCCTAAAATCCTTCGCTGCTAAATCCCCGAACCCCCTATAATAAACATAACTTGAACGCCCCCAAAACCTAAACCTCTAAACCCTTAACCCCTAACCCTAAAACCCTAATTAGAACCCTAACCAATTCAACACCTAAACACCTAAAAACCTAACCCATTTAACCCCATTAACCCTAAAATCATCCTAAAATCATTAGCTGCTAAATCCCCTAACCCCCTAAACCTCTAAACCAACCCTAACCCATTTAACCCCCTAAACCCTAAACCTATAACCGCTTAAACCCTAATTCCCAATCCATAACCCATTCAACCCCTTAAACACCTAAACCTCTAACCCCTTAACCCTTGACCCCTTAAACCCTAATTCCTAACCCCTAACCCATTTAACCCCCTAAATCCTAAACCTCTAAACCCTTAACACATACCCCTAACCCGTTAACCCCTAACTTCTAACCCCTAAAATCCTTAACTGCTAAATCCCCTAACCCGCTAAACCTATCAACCAACCCTAACCCATTTAACCCCCTAAACCCTAAACCTATAACCCCTTAAACCCTAATTCCCAACCCATAACCCATTCAACCCCTTAAACACCTAAACCCCTAACCCCTTAACCCTTGACCCCTTAAACCCTAATTCCTAACGGCTAACCCATTTAACCCCCTAAACTCTAAACCTCTAAACCCTTAACCCCTAACCCATTTATCCCCACTAAACCTCTAAACCCCTAACCCATTTAACCCCTAAACCCTAAACCTCTAAACCCTTAACCCCTACACCTAACCCATTAACCCCTAACCCATTTAAGCCCCTAAACCCCAAAACCCCTAATCAATCCAACACCCTAAACCCCTAAAAACCTAACCCATTTAAGTATGGATTCCATTTAACCCCCAAAACCCTAACTCGTAACCCCTAAAATCCCTCACTACTAAATCCCCTAACCCCCTAAACCTCTAAACCTGTAACCCATTTAAGCCCCTAAACCCAAAAACCCCTAACCAATTCAACACCCTAAACCCCTAAAAACCTAACCCATTTAAGTGTGGATTCCATTTAACCCCCAAAACCCTAACCCCTAACCCCTAAAATCCTTCGCTGCTAAATCCTGTAACCCCCTAAACCTCTAAACCTATACCCCATTTAACCCCCTAAGCCTCTAAAACCTTAACACCTAACCCGTTGAACCATAATTCCCAACCAATAACCCTTGACCCCTTAAACCTTAATTCCTAACCCATAAAACCTTAACCCCCTAAACCCTAAACCTATAAACCCTTAACCCCTAACCCATTTACCCCTACTAAACCTCTAAACCCATAACCCATTTAACCCCTAAACCCTAAACCTCTAAACCCTTAACCCCTACCCCTAACCCTTTAACCCTTAACCCATTTAAGCCCCTAAACCCCAAAACCCCTAACCCCTTAAACCCTATTTCTCAACCCATAACCCTTGACCCCTTAAACCCTAATTCCTAACCCTTAAACCCTTAACGCCTAATCCCTTAAACCCTAATTCCCAACCCCTAACCAATTCAACACCCTAAACGCCTAAAAACCTAACCCATTTAAGTGTGGATTCAATTTAACCCCCAAAACCCTAACCCCTAACCCCTAAACTCCTTCACTACTAAATCCCCTAACCCCCTAAACCTCTAAACCTGTAACCCATTTAACCCCCTAAACCTCTAAACCCTTAACCCCTAAACCCTTAAACCCTAATTCCCAACCCCTAACCAATTCAACACCCTAAACACCTAAAAACCTAACCCATTTAAGTGTGGATTCCTTTTAACCCCCAAAACCCTAAACCCTAACCCCTAAATCCTTCACTGCTAAATCCCCTAACCCCCTAAACCTCTAAACATGTAACCCATTTAACCGCCCAAACCCTAAACCTCTAAACCCTAATCCCCTAACCCCCTGAACCTTTAAACCAACCCTAACACCTTTAACCCCCTAAACCCTAAACCTATAACCCCTTAAACCCTAACTCCCAACCCATAACCCATTCAACCCCTTAAACACCTAAACCTCTAACCCCTTAAACCCTAATTCCTAACCCCTAACCCATTTAACCCACTAAACCCTAAACCTCTAAACCCTTAACCCATACCCCTAACCCGTTAACTCCTAACTTCTAACACCTAAAATCCTTAACTGCTAAATCCCCTAACCCCCTAAACCTATAAACCAACCCTAACCCATTTAACCCCCTAAACCCTAAACCTATAACCCCTTAAACCCTAATTCCCGACCCATAACCCATTCAACCCCTTAAACACCTAAACCTCTAACCCCTTAACCATTGACCCCTTAAACCCTAATTCCTAACCCCTAACCGATTTAACCCCCTAAACCCTAAACCTCTAAACCCTTAACCCCTAACCCATTTACCCCCACTAAACCTCTAAACCCCTAACCCATTTAACCCCTAAACCCTAAACCTCTAAACCCTTAACCCCTACCCCTACCCCTACCCCGTTAACCCCTAACCCATTTAAGCCCCTAAACCCCAAAACTCGTAACCAATTCAACACCCTAAACCCCTAAAAACCTAACACATTTAAGTGTGGATTCCATTTAACCCCCAAAACCCTAAACCCCAACCCCTAAAATCCTTCACTCCTAAATCCCCTAACCCCCTAAACCTTTAAACCTGTAACCCATATAACCCCCTAAACCCTAAACCTCTAAACACTTAACCGCTAACCCCTTAAATCCTAATTCCCAACCCATAACCCTTGACCCCTTAAACCCTAATACCTAACCCCTAAAACCTTAACCCCCTAAACCCTAAACCTCTAAACCCTTAACCCCTAACCCATTTACCCCCACTAAACCTCGAAAACCCTAACCCATTTAACCCATTCACCCTAAACCTCTAAACCGTTAAACCCTACCCCTAACCCGTTAACCCCTAACCCATTTAAGCCCCTAAACCCCCAAACCCCTAACCAATTCAACACCCTAAAACCCTAAAAACCTAACCCATTTAAGAGTGGATTCCATTTAACCCCCAAAAACCTAACCCCTAACCACTAAAATCCTTCACTTCTAAATTCCCTAACCCCTAAACCTCTAAACCTGTAACCCATTTTAGCTCTTAAATCCAAAACCCCTAACCAATTCAACACCCTAAACCCCTAAAAACCTAACCCATTTAAGTATGGATTCCATTTAACCCCCAAAACCCTAACCCCTAACCCCTAAAATCCTTCACTGCTAAATCCCCTAACCCCCTAAACCTCTAAACCTGTAACCCGTTTAACCCCCTAAACCCTTAACCCCTAACACATAAAACCCTAATTCAGAACCCCTAACCAATTCAACACCCTAAACACCTAAAAAAATAACCCATTTAACCCCATTAACCCCTAAAATCCTTAATTGCTAAATCCCCTAACCCCCTAAACCTCTAAACCAACCCTAACCCATTTAACCCCCTAAACCCTAAACCCATAACCGCTTAAACCCTAATTCCCAACCCATAACCCATTCAACCCCTTAAACACCTAAACCTCTAACCCCTTAACCCTTGACCCCTTAAACCCTAATTCCTAACCTAACCCATTTAACCCTAAACACTAAACCTCTAAACCTAACCCATACCCTAACATGAATTTAACCCCTAACTTCTAACCCTAAAATCCTTAACTGCTAAAATCCCTAACCCCTAAACTAAACCAGCCCTAACCCATTTAACCCCTAAACCCAACCTATAACCCCTTAAACCCTAATTCCCAACCCATAACCCATTCAACCCCTTAAACACTAAACCTCTAACCCCTTAACCCATGACCCCTTAAACCTAATTCCTAATGCCTAACCCATTAGACCCCCTAAACCCTAAACCTCTAAACCCTTAACCCCTAACCCATTTACCCCCACTAAACCTCTAAACCACTAACCCATTTAACCCCTAAACCCTAAACCTCTAAACCCTTAACCCCTACCCCTAACCCGTTAACCCCTAACCCATTTAAGCCCCTAAACCCCAAAACCCCTAACCAATTAAACCCTAACTCCCAACCCATAACCCTTGACCCTTTAAACCCTAATTCCTAACCCCTAAACCCTTAACCCCTAACCCCTTAAACCCTAATTCCCAATCCCTAACCAATTCAACCTCGTATACCCCTAAAAACCTAACCCATTTAAGTGTGGATTCCATTTGACCCCCAAAACCTTAACCCCTAACCCCTAAAATCCTTCACTGCTAAATCCCCTAACCCCCTAAACCTCTAAACCAACCCTAACCCATTTAACCCCCTAAACCCTAAACCTATAACCCCTTAAACCCTAATTCCCAACCCATAACCCATTCAACCCCTTAAACACCTAAACCTCTAACCCTTTAACCCTTGACCCCTTAAACCCTAATTCCTAACCCCTAACCCATTTAACCCCCTAAACCCTAAACCTCTAAACCCTTAACCCTACCACCAACGAATTTAACCCCTAAAATCCTTAACTGCTAAATCCCCTAACCCCATAAACCTCTAAACCAACCCTAACCCATTTAACCCCCTAAACCCTAAACCTATAACCCCTTAAACCCTAATTCCCAACCCATAACCCATTTAACCCCTTAAACACCTAAACCTCTAACCCCTTAACCCTTGACCCCTTAAACCCGAATTCCTAACTCCTAACCCATTTAACCCCCTAAACCCTAAACCTCTAAACCCTTAACCCCTAACCCATTTACCCCCACTAAACCTCTAAACCCCTGACCCATTTAACCCCTAAAACCTAAACCTCTAAACCCTTAACCCCTACCCCTAACCCATTTAAGCCCCTAAACCCCAAAACCCCTAACTAATTCAACACCCTAAACCCCTAAAAACCTAACCCATTTAAGTGTGGATTCCATTTAACCCCCAAAACCCTAACCCCCAACCCCTAAAATCCTTCACTGCTAAATCCCCTAACCCCCTAAACCTCTAAACTTGTAACCCATATAACCCCCTAAACCCTAAACCTCTAAACCCTTAACCCCTAACCCCTTAAACCCTAATTCCCAACCCATAACCCTTGACCCCTTAAACCCTAATTCCTAACCCCTAAACCCTTAACCCCCTAAACCCTAAACCTCTAAACACTTAACCCATAAGCCATTTACCCCCACTAAACCTATAAACCCCTAACCCATTTAACCCATAAACCCTAAACATCTAAACCCTTAACCCCTACCCCTAACCCATTTAAGCCCCTAAACCCCAAAACCCCTAACCAATTCAACACCCTAAACCCTTAAAAATCTAACCCATTTAAGTGTGGATTCCATTTAACCCCCAAAACCCTAACCCCTAACCCCTAAAATCCTTCACTGCTAAATCCCCTAAACCTCTAAACCTGTAACCCATTTAACCCCCTAAACCCTAAACCTCTAAACCCTTAACCCCTAACCCCTAAAACCCTAATTCTGAACCCCTAACCAATTCAACACCTTAAACCCCTAAAAACCTAACCCATTTAACTCCATTAACCCCTAACTTCTAACCTCTAAAATCCTTAACTGCTAAATCCCCTAACCCCCTAAACCTATAACCCCTTAAACCCTAATTCCCAACCCATAACCCATTCAACCCCTTAAACACCTAAACCTCTAACCCCTTAACCCTTGACCCCTTAAACCCTAATTCCTAACGCCTAACCCATTTAACGCCATAAACCTTAAACCTCTAAACCCTTAACCCCTACCCCTAACCCGTTAACCACTAACTTCTAACCCCTAATATCCTTAACTGTTAAATCCCCTAACCCCCTAAACCTATAAACCAACCCTAACCAATTTAACCACCTAAACCCTAAACCTACAACCCCTTAAACCCTAATTCCCAACCCATAGCCCATTCAACCCCTTAAACACCTAAACCTCTAACCCCTTAACCCTTGACCCCTTAAACCCTAATTCCTAACCCCTAACCCATTTAACCTCCTAAACCCTTAACCCCTAACCCATTTACCCCCACTAAACCTATAAACCCCTAACCCATTTAACCCCTAAACCCCAAACCTTTGAACCCTTAACCCCTACCCCTAACCCGTTAACCCCTAACCCATTTAAGCCCCTAAACCCCAAAACCCCTAACCAATTCAACACCCTAAACCCCTAAAAACCTATCCCATTTAAGTGTGGATTCCATTTTACCCCAAAAACCCTAACACCCAACCCCTAAAATCCTTCACTGCTAAATCCCCTAACCCCCTAAACCTCTAAAACTGTAACCCATATAACCCCTAAACCCTAAACCTCTAAACCCTTAACCCCTAACCCCTTAAACCCTAATTCCAAACCCATAACCCTTGACACCTTAAACCATAATTCCTAACCCCTAAACCCTTAACCCCCTAAACCCTAAACCTCTAAACCCTTAACCCCTCACCCATTTACCCCCACTAAACCTCTAAACCCCTAACCCATTTAACCCTTAAACCCTAAACCTCTAAACCCTTAACCCCTACCCCTAACCCATTAACCCCTAACCCATTTAAGCCCCTAAACCCCAAAACGCCTAACCAATTCAACACCCTAAACCCCTAAAAACCTAACCCATTTAAGTGTGGATTCCATTTAACCTCCAAAACCCTAACCCCTAACCCCTAAAATCCTTCACTGCTAAATCCCCTAACACCCTAAACCTCTAAACCTGTAACCCATTTAAGCCCCTAAACCCCAAAACCCTTAACCAATTCAACACCCTAAACCCCTAAAAACCTAACTCATTTAAGTGTGGATTCCATTTAACCCCCAAAACCCTAACCCCTAACCCCTAAAATCCTTCGCTGCTAAATCCCCTAACCCCCTAAACCTCTAAACCTATAAACCATTTAACCCCCTAAACCCTAAACCTTTAAACCCTTAACCCCTAACCCCTTAAACCATAATTCCCAACCCATAACCCTTGACCCCTTAAACCGTAATTCCTAATCCCCAAACCCTTAACCCCCTAAACCCTAAACCTCTAAACCCTTAACCCCTAACCCATTTACCCCTACTAAACCTCTAAACCCCTAACCCATTTAACCCCTAAACCCTAAACCTTTAAACCCTTAACCCCTACCCCTAACCCATTTAAGCCCCAAAACCCCAAAACCCCTAACCCCTTAAACCCTGATTCCCAACCCATAACCCTTGACCCCTTAAACCCTAATTCCTATCCCCTAACCCCTTAAACGCTAATTTCCAACCCCTAACCAATTCAACACCCTAAACCCCTAAAAACCTAACCCATTTAAGTGTGGATTCCATTTAACCCCCAAAACCCTAAACCCCTAAAAACCTAACCCATTTAAGTGTGGATTCCATTTAACCCCCAAAACCCTAAACCCTAACCCATAAAATCCTTCACTGCTAAATCCCCTAACCCTCTAAACCTCTAAACCTGTAACCCATTTAACCCCCTAAACCCTAAACCTCTAAACCCTTAACCCATAACCCCTTAAACCCTAATTCCCAACCCCTAACCAATTTAACACCCTAAACCCCTAAAATCCTAACCCATTTAAGTGTGGATTCCATTTAACCCCCAAAACCCTAACCCCTAACCCCTAAAATCCTTCACTACTAAATCCCCTAACCCCCTAAACCTCTAAACCTGTAACCCATTTAACCCCCTAAACCCTAAACCTCTAAAACCTTAACCCCTAACCCCTTAAACCATAATTCCCAACCCCTAACCAATTCAAAACGCTAAACCCCTAAAAACCTAACCCATTTAACCCCATTAACCCCTAACTTCTAACCCCTAAAATCCTTAACTGCTAAATCCCCTAACCCCCTAAATCTCTAAACCAACCCTAACCCATTTAACCCCCTAAACCCTAAACCTATAACCCCTTAAAACCTAATTCCCAACTCATAACCCATTCAACCCCTTAAACACATAAACCTCTAACCCCTTAACCCTTGACCCCTTAAACCCTAATTCCTAACCCCTAACCCATTTAACCCCCTAAACCCTAAACCTCTAAACCCTTAACCCCTACCCCTAACCCGTTAACCCCTAACCTATTTAAGCCCCTAAACCCCAAAACCCCTAACCCATTTGACCCCTTAAACCCTAAACATGTTAACCCCTAACATATAAACCCCTAAACCCTAAACATATAAACCCCTAAACCCTAAACATATAAAACCTTAAACATATAAACCCCTAACATATAAACTCCTTTATAGTCGTTAGAAAGCTAGTCGTTATTGAGTTAGTTATTTAATTAGTTGTTAAGGAGATTAAATAATTATTAGTTAATTAGTTATTAGGGGATTCTTTAAGTATTCAAGAAAAATTAAAAATGTTAAAGATAATATTAAATTACTTATTAAAAATATTTAATTAAAAACAATTTAATTATTAAAATATTTCAATATTTTTATAAATATTATAATTATTTTAATAACTATTTAGATTAACTAAAAAGTATTACAAATTCATATCTAAAAAGAGGGAAATAAATATCTTAAATTAGATAAAAAGGATAAATAAAGAAGAGGAAATTACCCTAAACATATAAAACCGTAAACATATAAACCCCTAAAAATTTTGATTAAAACATTTAATAAAACTCTCGGCCGAGAGTTTTCTAAACTCTCGGCCTAGAGTTTTCTAAACTCTCGGCCTAGAGTTTTCTAAACTCTCGTCCGAGAGTTTTTTAAACTTTCGGCCGAGAGTGTTTTAAACTTTCGGCCGAGAGTTTGGCCACGCGGTTAAATGTAACTTTAGGTGGGTTAAACTCTCGGTCGAGAGTTTTATAAATTTCTTGTCTGAGACATTATCTCGGCCGAGAGTTTCTGGTCAACGAAAAACCCAGAAAATTCTGCAGTTTTTAGGAACCTGCAAATTTGGAGGGGCAGAACACCTACAAAAACAAAATGTTATATGTCGGACCAAGTACCATTAGATTCATCTCTGAATCTAGTTTTTGATGATATGAGATTTGTGGAGTTTCATTAAAAAAATCAAATTTTTATTAATTTTTTACTAAACTGTGTCACTGTGGAATTTCATTGTTCGAAAAATTGCACTGAATGAAAATTCAATAACTTTCAAATGAGGACACCAAAAAATTCAAAAAATTCATATTGCACTTCCTCTCCCTGTCTACTTCAAAAGGGTACTCTCATTTTTCTTATTGACAATCACATTGAAAAGAAAATCAAAGGATCATAAAATGCACTGAAACATCACTATTTTTTTTGTCTTCGTCCATTTAAAAAAATAATAAAAAATAGTGATTTAATCCGAAAATTACCGAAAAATAGTCTGTGCACTAGTGCGATATATGCAGATTATGATGCTATGGTTTTTTTTCAAAAAATGAATAACCTTCCTTAAAAAAAGTGAAGGATCATAAAGTGACTATTTATGTTTGCCTGAAAATTTCAAGTATATGCAGTTAGTAAACAAGAAATTTACCCCTCTATATGTCAATATTTTTTTTAAAAAAAAATATGGGTATGGAGGTAAGACAATTCTCTACAATTCTTGTTTTTATGTCAAAGCATAATTTGCAATAAAAATATGAGTTTGGTGGAGTTGAAGTTGAAAAACATAGAAAATTACAATTTTCAACGTCAAAAAAGGGCAAAAAGTGTTTCCCAACTTCACATTTTCACCCTGCGTTCCTCAATGGAGTCATTGAGGAGGAGGTGTACATAGAGCAGCTCGAAGGTTTTGAGATTTTCAGCAGCGAGTCGCATGTGTGCAGGCTCAAGAGAGCGCTGTATGGGTTGAAACAAGCACCTCGTGCTCGGTACACACGGATAGACAGTTATTTCACCGGACTTGAATTCTCCAAGAGTGAGGCAGATCCGAACCTATACCAGATTGTGGTGGAGGGTAAGTTGCTGATCATTGTACTTTATGTAGATGATTTGATTTTGACAGGTGATGAGTTGTTGATACTCTCATGCAAGGATGATCTTGCAAAAGAGTTTGAGATGAAGGACTTGGGCCTCCTTCATTATTTCCTGGGATTGGAAATTTGGCAGCGCAGTGATGGACTGTTTGTTTCTCAGGGTAAATATGCCTGGGAGATACTGGAGAATTTCAACATGCATGGCTGCAAGCCTGTTGATACTCCTCTTCCAGGAGGTTGGAGGAAGGAGGATGCTACTTCAGCGGAGGTAGTGGATGCCACTGTTTATCGACAGTTGGTTGGTTTGCTCATGTATCTAGTCAATACACGACCGGACATATGCTATTCTGTTAACCAGCTTTCACAAGCTATGGTTAAGACTACCAAGCTCTTTTGGAAGGTAGGGAAGCATGTATTGAGATATCTCAGAGGCACATCGGGATATGGATTATGGTACAATTGATCGGATGAGGTGAAGGCGTGGCTTCACGGATGCGGTGGAGTGAGAGCTAGCCGTACGGAAAGAGCACATGCGGGAAAGTTTTGAGTGTCGTTTGACATCGGTTCTTGGTACAGCAGAGACGAGAGATCCGTCACACTGATTCGAGCGAGAGGCATAGTATATGGCAGTTTGGGCGCATGCGAGCTTCTTATGGATGAGGAAGATCCTGGTCGGGTTGTTCGGTTCACACTTAGAGCCTACTGTGATTTATTGTGATAATCAGAGTTGCATCAAACTCTCGGTTAATCCAGTATTTCATGATAGATCTAAACACATTGACATTCGGTATAATCATATCAAAGATTGTGTGCAGCGGAAGATCATGTTACTTTCATACATTCCCACGGAGGATCAGGATGCTGATATCTTGACGAAGGCGCTCACCAGGAGAAAATTCAAATACCACGGAGGTAGGATAGGGGTTGCAGATAATGCATATATTTTCGAGAGGGAGTGTTGAGATTGCAACAAGATGATGAGCTTAGTGGAAAGAAGTCACCTTCACTAAGTGGGCCCGCAGGCTATTTTTGGTGCAAAGTCTATTTTAGACTATGTCTATTTTTAGACATATGGATCATGTTCTATGAGTTGCAGGATGCTATTTGTGGATGGTTGGTCAAGTCGGAAAAAATAGATGGACTTCTATTTTTAGACATACTGGGCGGAATCTATTTTTATATTTCCAGTTTAAAAATAGATATGTCGAATATTATTAGCTCTTAATAATATTTGGACTCTAAACATTATCTTATCCTCTTGGAGCACTTTAGTTAAGTGCACAGATGTGGCACATGCAGTTGATAGAAGGAATTACACTATCCATGAGGGTTTAGTGGAGCTATTGCATGGAGACTTCAGTTAGAACTCAGGTGACAGATTTTGGTGGAGTTGATTGAGGAGTTAATGGAGTTGTGTTCAGTTTAACTCAGTTAAACATAGTTGAGCTAGTTGTATCTAGTCTAACTGATTGATACACTAGTGAGAGTGGTGTGAATTAATTATTAATTAATTCACTAATTATAAACTCATAAATCAACTAAAGAATACATCAGTTAACTTCCGTGCATGGATAGTTTCAGTGGAGATTAGTGAAGAGGTAGGTGAAAGAGCAAGTGTGACTATCAGTTGTGACTATACTGGTGCATGAGTTTGCACCACACATTGATGGAGATGCCATTGAGGATTGCGCAGTGCATGCCAGAGGGATTCGAACTTAGATTGGGCCATTATTCATCTTGGATTGTGCAGTAGAGGCAGACTAACAGGTGGAGCAGATTGGAGCATGTGTTTTGCTAGATTTGAGCTTGTGTAGTGTGTAACAATTGGAGGTTGTACTGAGAGCTTGTGAGTAGTTTGTACAATGATTGTTACATGATCTCTATTATTATAATATACAGATAGTTGGGGGTTTTCAGCTTTAAGCTTTCCCATAAATACTGTGTTTATATGTGTGATTGTTTATCGTTTTAATGTGCGCATGCGATTGTTTATATTTACGCAATTAATGATCAATGGTAGAAGAGGTTATGTATTATGCATGAAGCTCAAATAGTGTGTGATCAGGATAATCTCGGTGAATAATTTAACAGTTATTCAAATTTCTAAAAAGGAAACTACACACAGACTATCTAATGTTGAAGATACTAAGGGAACGGAGTTGCAAAACATTGACTTATAGTATCAAGTTGAATAATAGAATAATAGAGATCCAACAACCATCTTGGAAGAGCAATCTACGTCATATCGAAGGCATACATATGAAATTAGGATCTCATACTTCGTCAAGTTCAAGAATTAGGTGGCACTCTTATTCTAAAATCCTCATTATCATCACATTGTGCTAAGAGAAATGCTCCCAATGACCAATATAATGCCCAAGGTTACCAACAAAAAAAGGGAAGAGAATGAAATAATGAATTGCTATAGTATTTAGGAGATTATTTAGTAAACACTGGTAGGGTATTTCCTATGGATAACATATTTCAACCCTCCTCTCAATACCATCAATAAAATTCATTTCTTGGAACATGAGGGGTCTCAATGGAAAGTCCAAGAAAATACTCCTCAAATAAAAAATTCATTAACATATTGATATCATGATGATTCCAGAAACTAAATGCTCCTATGATTCACTCAATGACCTTCTTAAGACCATTTGGAAAAACTATGATTGTATAGCCTAGGATCCTCAAGGAGCATCAAGAGGCATTTCCATTCTTTGGAACCCTTCCTTTATGACCCTTCGAAACTCCTTTTCCCTTCCTAGAATCTTGATTGCCAATTTCTAACCTATTGTCTCTACCAATTCTAGCTTCATAACCAATGTGTATAGCCCCAACACCATTGTTAAAATGAAATTCTTCCTTCAAAATCTCCAAAAAACCTCTAAACTCATAGGGGAAAATTTTTGGATCATAGGAGGGGATTTTAATATGGCCAAGAATCTTAACGAAAAATAAATGGGGGATTTAGAGGATTGAAAAATAAATCGTTCTGTTTGTAGAATTCATCAATGTATCCAAATTTATAGATTTGGGCACTCATAAGGGCATAAACGCTTGGACTAATAAGAGGGAAGGCCCTTAAAAATAGCTTTGTGGCTTGATAAATTCCTCCTTGTTGAATACAGTGTTATGTGGTTTGGCGGTAAAGTCTTATTGGTGAAACCAATGAGACCAAGGTTAAAATCCCATGGAGTATATGGCCTGCTATGATTTCGGCTCAAGGAGTAGACTCCCCTTTTCCGCTGAGTCTCGACTCTTGCTAAATCATAATATCTAGTATTTCTGGCTTGCAGGTTGCCAAAATACTCTGGTGTTATATGGCAACGACGAGGGTTGATCATTGACCTCCCCTAGAATAGTCCAAGGATATACTGATTCACAACGTGCTTTAAAAAAAAAATCCTCCTTGTTGAGTCACTTATTCATTTCGGGCACAAATTTTGAAGCCTCACTTCTTTCCTATCATGGTTTAGATCACTAGCATGTTGAAATTTCTATGGAATAGATAAGAAACCCTACAAATCAGTTCTTCAAATTTGAAACTTTATAGATAAGGCACCCAGACTTTCTCTACAATGTGAAAATATGGTGGCACGAATCAAAACACTTTTCTATGACCCTTATGTATCACTTCCAACATTGGTTCAAGTATCACAAGAAGAAAATCAAAAAGTATAAAACATTAAGGACCTTGGAAACATTCATAAAGAAAAGTTCAAGCTAGAACAAGAAATGTCAACAATTCAACAAAGTATAATCTTAAAAGACAGAGTAAAATAACATGGAGAAACAATCACACATCTATACTCTAAAGAAAAATTAAAACATGAATAAATTCCTATTGAAGAAAAAATCCCATATACAATGATTCAAAGAAAGAAAAAATATGAAATTCTTCAATGGATCTATGGCCAACTACAAGCAAAGCAACAATTCATACATCCATCTTTATCCCTAAATTCTAAACAACTACTTAATAATCAAGATTCAAGATTAACTTAATAAAATCTAGCTCCTACAACATCACGAAATGATAATTATATTAGATCTGATTGCAATTCAATGAACACACACTCGTTGTCATATAGAGCCTTATTTCCTAGCTATCTACCATTAAATGTGGTTGGACATATACTGTCCACCATTAAATTTAAATAAAATTAAATCTAAAAATAAACAATATCACATTTAATGACCAATAGCTCAAAAATATAAGTTTTTCCTATAATAAATAAGCTTACTGTACAAATAGTTATGTTCATTCATTAAAAATGTAATCTTACCGTGCAAAATCTTGAGACTCGATTAGCTTTTACTGGAACAAACAGACGGGTACGTTCAATTGCTTTGTAAGGGATTGTAACATCTTAATCATAAGTTTTTTTTGGTTAGAGGTCAATAAAAGTAATTAATTATTAGATGTTATGGAGATTTTTTTGTTGAAATTAGGTGAATTTATTTTGTCAATATTATTTAAATTGAGATTTAGATTGTATATGGATTTAACTATATATATTATTATTATAAAAAGTTTATAAATCAAACTTATAACTCTAATAATTTTTTTTTAAATTCTAAATTGCAAAATAAACTTAAAAACAAACCAAAAAAATCTACTTAAAAATAAATTTCTCATTATTAAAAAGTTGTAAAAACTATTATAATTTTTATGATGAAAAAGATAATTATTATTATTCTAGTTATGATGAGAATTAAGATAATTATCATTAATATTGTTAATACAAGTAATTGTTAATAATTTATATCATTTTTATGTTAAAAAAAATTGTGATTTGTTGATGATTATGAAATAAAAAAAAATCTACTTGTATATAGATAGCTTTGAGTTATAAGGATAATCAAGTCTCTGATCTGTTGCTTTGAATTCAATAAAAGACAAGTTTAAAACTTACTTGATAATCAAAAATGCAAACGCAATCTAATTACGAAAAAATCATCACATAACAACTTTACCTCTAGTCCAGTCCAATAAAATTATTTTCTTCTTAGTAACATTTGACATTACAATTCAACATCTAATAAAAATACATTTGAGCATGTCAATGGTTGATTCTCGACAATGAGATGGACATGGGAGTGGTCAAATAATTGACCTCATCTATGTCCCTCCATTCACTAGGAAAATCAGCCATCGAAATAAACATACCCATAAAATACATCTTTCGAACCTCAAGTTATCACGACAGATTATTTTGCTAAAAAATATCGACCACAATATCGCAACTGGAGATTTGTAAATTTGGTGCACCCTATGAAACTAGGCTGACAATATTCTATCTAGCCTCCATACTAATAATTGACGAAGAATCGCATCCAGAGACAATTGTGTCTGATAGCTGGATTTGAGAATGGGCAGATGACGTGGAAACAGCCCCATCTTTTGCATACGCATTCCCGCTAAAGCTAAGACTAACAAAAGCAGGCTTAGTAGGATTCTGTATGGCCACTGAATTGGTGGAAAGCATAAGAACAACATCAGGCATTGCTGGGCGATTTGACACATCAGCCTGTACGCATAGAAGACCCACACGAATGCATCTCAATGCTTGTTCCTGAGGGCAACATCCAACTATTGTCGGATCGATCATATCCAGCAGATTTCCACCATTGCACAATCTCCATCCCTGCATTTACATAATTTCGGAAATATAAGATTACAGTCCCAATTTAACTTGGTTTCTCCCAAAATCTATAGTCAATTTTTTAAGTCAAACGAAGTGATTAAAAAATAATATGGAAGCTCACCCATTCTAAAAGGATTTGCATTTCCTGAGGAAGGCGGATATCAGTGTTTCTTCTTCCACTCACAATCTCAAGAAGAACCACACCGAAACTGTAAACATCTGCTTTTACAGACAGTTGCCCTAACATTGCATACTCTGGAGCCATATAACCGCTGACAATAAAGAAAACCAGAAAAATCCTATGAGAAA